>LR812526.1:14801687-15237161 GCA_903798195.1 Danio kyathit | reverse complement strand
TTAATAAATAAAACTTAATAAAACTTTTGACCAGTAGTGTATACTTCTATGTGTGTGTGTGTGTGTGTGTGTGTGTGTGTGTGTGTATACATATATACACATATATATACACACACACACACACACACACACACACACACACACACACACACACACACACACACATATATATATACATATATATATACATATACATACATGTATATACATATACATACATATATATATACATATATACACACACACACACATATATATATACATATATATATATATATATATATATATATATATATATATATATATATATATATATATATATGTGTGTGTGTGTGTGTATATATGTATATATATATGTATGTATATATATATGTATGTATGTATGTATATATGTATATATATATATATATATATATATATATATATATATATATATATATATATATATATGTGTGTGTGTGTATATATGTATTTATATATGTATATATGTATTTATATATATATATATACACACACCAGCGACCTTCTCAGTGTGAGGCGATAGCGCTACCCACTGCGCCACCTCTTCTGTTTATTTAATTAGCATATTCCCCCCCCCCCCACCCCCCACCCCACAGAATCTTCCCAATCAATCTAAATTTATAGATTGTTTACAAAAATTTATTCAACTCATCTAGTGAAATTGAGTTCCTGTCGCAATGTATATCTCAAAATATTGCAATGTGTAATTTTTCCAATATCATGCAGCCCTAATCCCCGGGAAGAATTTTAAAATACTTATTCAAAGTAATGTTTTACTTCAAAAAAATCTCAAATCTAATATGTTTTTAATGTAAAATGTTTTATTTTTATATAATCTCTCATTGAATTATGGAGTTGTTATTATTATGCCATAGGACTGCACAATATTGGACAAAACTGACATTGTGATATTTTATTTATCTGCGACACATATTATTACATATAATTTTAGATAGATTGGGATGATTTTGTAGTTTAGTGCATGAAATAAAATAAACCAAGTCATTAGCATTGACAAATACATGAAATGCACAGAATTTTAAGGCTTTCTGGGAGTCTAGCAGGCAAAATAACAATAAACAAATATAAGATATCACTATAGTCTACATCGTATAAATACAATTAATCTTTCTTAAAGTTAAAAGCATTATAATTTCTTGCCTGAATGTTTTAAACTGGATTAAATGCTCACAGACCTTAAAAACAAATGCAAATGATAAACATGTTGGTTAACTTTAATAAAATTTTGCATGGAATCCACAAATCATGTATGTTTTCAACTGTGGAAAATCCCAACTCAACATTGCAGATCCTGCGATGTGACTATTGTGGATGGGCACATTGCGATATCGATGCTGAAATTATATATTGTGCAGTCCTATTATGGTCTTCCCATTACATATCCATAAGTTGCTGATGTGGCAATAAACAAATGAGCCATGTATACACATCCATATAGCATATGCATATATGTTCTCTGCCAGTAGATTCTCATTTTTTTCTGAACAGTAAGTTATTACACTCTACTGTGGTTAATCTCAGACCAACATTTTACAGAAGTGCCTCTTGCCTTTTTGACTCATTTGACTTCATTAGTGAAAGTAAAAGGGCATTCGTGATGAACACAATGTCCAGTTCCTCTGTGAGTCTTTCGGTTGTTAACTATGTGCAGCATTTAAAATTAGAAGAGGGAATAAATAAAACACAGCTCAGATGTTAGCGCTTGTTGTAAACGGTTGTGCTCTGACTTTTTTGATGGAGATGCAACCAAGACCGTAACTTTCAGAATAGCATGTGAAATGATCTTCGTCACAAAGTCATATCCGTTTCTGTTTATAGATATGAATAACCTGCCTGTTTGCCAGATTAGAATTGGCCAGTTACACAAACATGAGAGCATGATGTTAATATTACCTACGTATATGGGTTTGTTTGCATAAACAGACCAAAACTGTTACCTTGAAAGCAATGCATAAAAAAAAACATGTGAGCCAAAAAAATTGCATAAATGTAAATGTCAAAATATACTGGATGGTTCAGTGTCTTTAATCATTGCTTAATTTCATTATATTTATTTATGTATCTTGAATGTGTCACAAAACACATTCACCATCAAATAACAAAGACTCTTTTTGTTTTAAGGCTATTTAAGGAACTGCTTAGCAATGCAAACAAGAAACTGAGCGCCGCCTTGTGGGCAAATGGTGTGATTGATCCACCAAACTTCTTCTAAAATGAAAGATTTGATGTATTTACATTTTTCTAAATATCTGTTTACTTGTGTTTTCTCTTTTAGTTGATACGGAAGAAAACGGTATCACTGAAAGAGGATTATGGACTGACTACTAATGCAGGAGGAGTGAAAGAAAATGTGAAGAAAAACCGCTATAGGGATATCCTGCCTTGTATGTACACTTATTGATCTTTTAGTCATAGGAATACTGTTTCTATGCATTTCACTATATACATTTGGGTGTTTCTAAGAAATACAATAACATGGACTTTATCTTTATTGTTTGCTTCAACAATAACAACAACCTAAAAAAAGGATTAGCATGCGTTTTTGATCATGAATTACAGAAGCAGAACACATTTGTGTATGTTACAATATCTCTCAAGCATAGATAAATTAGAAATAAATAAGAGTAGTACTATTAATATATTAGATAATCTATTAGATTAGATAATTTAGATCATCTAAATTGTAGGCCTTAAATAGTCTTTAATTCACTGAAATAGTGTGTTGTAGATCATAAATCAATTTAAATGGATCTTAATTTCCACTGTATATATAGTGTTATCCAATTGGACCAACACCTATACAATCTATCTCAATAAAACTCAAAACATCTCAATTGTATTTATTAACTCTATTTACCAATATGGTAAATAGAGTTATTGGTTATCTCATTATTAGTTATCTTGTTATTTAATTAGTTTAATTTATTATTCACTATTAGTTTTTATGTATTTATAATCACCTGGTGATGACACTGACCTGGACAGACTGTTGTGTACAGTATATGTTTAATTTTTTTAAGTAAATTTATGTAAAAATGTGTATGTATACAATTAGAGTTTGCTTGTTTTGAGACATTATGTGGCTAAGAAAAAACAAAATTAGTTTTAACCTAGTCATTGGAGTTTGAGTGTTTCTAAGAAATACAGTAACATGGACATTATCTTTATTGGGGTTTTTTTTTTCAACATAGCAAATACAACAAAAATATGATTGTGATGAATTTTAGCTTGAATTACAGAAGCAGGGTCTTAAAAAAATCTTAAAAGGTCTTGCATTACAAGATCAAAATTTTAGGACTTAAAGTCACTTAATGATTGTGTTGTAGGTCATAAATCAATTTAAACAGGTCTTAAATTTCCAATGTACATATAAAGTTAGCCAAAACCCACATAATCATCAACAATCCATCTCAATTATATTTATTATTTACCAATATCGTTACAATCCTTACAATAGTGTGTGTGTGAAAAAAAGATTCTCCATGTACTGGACAGACTGTTGTGCACACGTTTAGTTTCTTAAAATGTTTTAAGAAAGATTTTAAAATTTGTTAATTTTTGTTAAGAAAAGTTGTGTTAAAAAAGTAGAAAACTAGAGTTTGCCACATGTGTTTAAACACATTATTTAAAATATAAGGCTAAGAAATAACTAAATTAGAATTTTTTTGATGGTGCAAAGCAAAATCTTTTTCAGCCTTAGGGTTTAGCCTTGTATAATTCTGAAATTTAATTTATAATGGTCTTTAAATAGTCTTAAAAAGTCCTAAATTTGACTTGTTGTTGCCAAAACCTGCAAAAACTAAAATATTGGTCAGTGTATAACAATAAGTCTTGTCAGACAATTTTAGAATAAGAATCATTTGATGAATCACAGAAGAATCACAGTGCAGCCCCAAAATACTATTCATTCATTCATTCATTCATTCATTCATTCATTCATTCATTCATTCATTCGTTTGTTTGTTTGTTTGTTTGTTTGTTTGTTTGTTTATTTTATTTTATTTTGTTTCTTAATTTCTTAATTTTTGTATTTATAATTTAATTGATATTATCAGCTGGACACATGTATAACAATATTTTCCTTTTTTGAAAAATGTTTATGTTTAATGTTTTGAAACGTGGGTTACCTTGCCATGAAAAAGGGAGCCTTTTAATGATTTCACAAGCTACTAAATCATTAGCAGTTTATATATACTTTTAAAAATGATTTTTACATGACCTCTAATGAACTGCACATTCAGGACAAAAGTCTCTTGGTTACTCAGGACTGAAGAAAACCAATACAACTTAGTCTTTTAAATCTAACACACCTGATACTTATTTGAACATCAAAATTTGGACTATTACAATGAATGACAATTTTGTTTTTGTTTTTTAGTATTTAAACGTTTTACTTTTGCAAAAAAAAAAAAGAAAAGGTGAAACATTAAAGTAAACTTTGCTTGTTTTCTAATGAAGTAGATTTTGAAATAAATTTTGTAGATGTAATTTGATGCAGGCACTAACATAGGATGTCTTGTTTTTGACCTACAGTACATGATTATTTTAATAAGAAATAATAAAAAGAATTATTTAAAAGAAAAATGTTATTATACCCTAGCAATGCATTTCTCTGCTGGCCCACTCTGGCCAATAGTGGTTCCTCTATGAATTATATGAGATTTTGAGTAGCATGTTATCTGTGTGAAAAATAAATGTTTGTTTCGTTAGCTATTATTTTTTAACAGTTTGCATTAGTGTATTATATTTTAATCAACAATAACTGATAATAATACAGCTACAATATTACTCCACTAGATCAGGGGTGTCAAACTCAGTTCCTGAAGGGCCTCGACCCTGCACAGTTTAGTTCCAACTCTGCTTCAATACACATAAAGCCACAGTCTCACTTCACTTTTCGCCCCATAGACTTCCATTCATATGCAGAATGCGACAGACCGAAAACGCAAGCTCGTGCAACAAATTTCGCAGTTCGATTGTTGCACAGTTTAAGCTCTGACCTGCAAAATCACATCACATAATTGTGTGATACCAATCGAATATCAAAACATGACCTCTCTGTACAGGAATTGTAAATATGGAGAGATCGCTGTTTTTTTTTTTTTTAATGTCTAATCTCTCTAGTGTGACCGCAGCATTACCTGGATGTTTAAAACAAGCCTGAAGGACTCAATTAGTTTGATCAGCTATGTTCAAAATCAAATCACTTTTATTGTCACATCATCAACAGCACGTGTACTATGATGAGTGAAAAGCTTAGGTGCTGGCTCCAGACAGTGAAAAACAGCAAAATACAACAACATACTCCCAAAAAACAAAACAATATACAATTAGCAATGTTGACAGTAAAACGTAGAAGACAATGAATAGGTGTACACGTCAGATTGTTGGTGGAAAATTATTGTAGGCCATATTGTCTTAAGTAAGGATTGGTTAAAGCGCAGTGCATGCTACATCTTGATGGTATGCAGTGAGGGGTATGGAAAGAGTTTGTGTGAGGTGTGTTAAATTACGGGTAAAGCTAAACTGTGCAGAGCTGTGGCTGTTTGATACCTGTGCACTAGAAATACAAATTGATAAACAAGCTTTTGCTAAAAAAAAAAAAAAAAAAAAAAAAACATTGGCATTTGATGTGTTACTTGCAACCCATTCTTACTGGTTGTTTAAGACTGACACTTTTTCTGCGATTATATTGCATGCTTTGATAGTGGGATTTTTTTTTCATCTGACAGTAATCTCAGATCTCATCAGCTTTGAAATATTTGTGACTCACAGTTCGCCTCAGTATGACACCGAATAAGGCACTGAAGTTATTTTACATGATTCTCTTGTCACATTATTTTCAAGTCCCTGTCACATCTGTCAAAACAGGCCTCCTATAGTTACAGTACTACGCTTTTCTAGCATGGCAATGTCATAATATCCCACAACTGAGTCTCAATGTGTTGCCTGATAAATGATCATGAGTTGCTGACACTGATGACAGGAAAAATATGCAAATACCTTTTCTCTTTTGTATTCCAGATGATCAGACCAGAGTCTGTCTAACTCCAACCACATCTGAATATCGGTCCGATTATATTAATGCAAACTTCGTCAAGGTACTAAAGCATTTTTAACACTTTTTATGACTACATAATCTTCTTTTGTGATCAAGCTTATTTTATACAGTTGTGTACATTTATATTTACACATTTATGAATGTTACAATTACTTTTAAGCATAGATACATTAAAAATGAATAATAATAAATAATAATAATAATAATAATAATAACAACAATAAAAATAATAAAAGTAATATAATAATAATAATAAAGGGTGGCATGGTGGCTCAATGGTTAGCACTGTCGCCTCACAGCAAGAAGATCACTGGTTCGAGTCCCGGCTGGGCCAGTTGGCATATCTGTGTGGAGTTTGCATGTTCTCCCGGTGTTTGGATTCCCGGTGTTCTCCAGGTGCTCTGGATTCCCCCACATTGCCCCAAAGCCATGCAATATAGGTTCTCTCAACCATAAACAGGTGAAAAGATATACAAAATAAAATAAAGCCACTCACCCTTTTTGGCACACTTGGAAGTAAATCTCAAATTAAATACACAAAATAATAAATACTAATGGAAATGGAGGCACAATAATGTTAATTTGGTATTAAAGATTCACTCAATTACTATAAACACTTGTGAACAACATCACAACATCAACACTAAAGAACATCACAACCACACGTGAAACAATATCACAAAACCAACTGTTACACTTAAGAGCTGGGGAGAAGTGTTTCCTCAGCTCACTAGCTTCAGAAGGCAGTATTATAGCCAAACCACTCCGACTCAGGCAGGTTCATAATGATTAGCAGCTGGAGCTAATTAACCTGAGAGCCGGGGAGAGAGAGAGAGAGAGAGAAACATAGGGTGGAGCACAACACAATATGCAAGGCCTACAGGTAAATTATGTTTTGGCTGTAACACCCCCCACCATAAAGAACACAGTCCAAAGTTCAATAAAGTTACTGTCCCACCTGTCCATCACTTAAGCAGTGCCATCCACAGATCTTGATAATGCATTCTGCTACAACATTGTCGGTCCCCTTGATATGTTGGATTTGGATGTTAAAATCTTGCAACTTCAATGCCCCAACGTAACAAACGCTGGTTTGAGGACGACATGTTGGACAGGAAAGTTAGTGGATTGTGGTCTGTGTAAACGATGATTGGCTGAGCACTACTACCAAGGTAGACTTCAAAGTGCTGTACAGCCCACAGTAAGCCAAAGCTTCCTTTTCAATAGTGCTGTAAGACATCTGACATTTCGAAAACTTTCGTGAAAAGTAGGACACAGGATGTTCAATGCCTTCACCATCTTCTTGTACCAAGACAGCTCCCGCACCAAAGTGGCTGGCATCCACTTGCAGTTTGAAGGGAAGTTTGAAGTCAGGGGCTGCAAGAATAGGGCATTGCTGAGAAGATCTTTGGCAGCTTGAAAAGCATGGATACAGTCAGCATTCCACTGGAAAACTCTGGTTGAGCTTAACAAGTTTGTGAGCGGTGCAACAACAGATGAGAAGTTTCTACAGAATCCTCTATAATAGCCAGTCATTCCCAGGAACCTTCGGAGCTCACGCTTGTTGTGGGGTTTAGGAAAGTCACGGATGGCTTTAACTTTGGCATCAACAGGTTTGATCCAACCATGTCCCACCTTCTTCCCTAGATAGGTTACAGTGGCTTTACCAATCTCACACTTGGCAAGGTTTAAGGTTAAGGAGGCACCATTTAACTTCTCAAAAACCACTCTCATGGTCTTTAGATGATCTTCCCAGAACTCAGAGTAGATAACGATGTCATCTAGGTAGACATCACAGTTGGGCACACCTCCCAGTATAATATGCATCAGTCTTTGGAAAGTCGCTGGTGCATTTCGCATCCCACAAGCAAGTACAGAATACTGTAGAAAGTAATCAGGGGTAGCAAATGCTGAAATCTCAGCCGCACGGGCAGTTAGGGGGACTTGCCAGTATCCTTTCAGTAGATCAAGCTTTGACACAACCTGGCTGATCCTACCCTGTCTATACAGTCCTCCATGCGTGGGAGTGGAAAGGAATCTGGCTTGGTGATAGCATTCACCTTGCGAAAGTCTGTGCACAAACGATATGTACCATCTGCCTTGGGAACCAAAAGGCAAGGAGAGCTCCATGGACTTTGGCTGTGTTGGGCTAAGCCATGCTGTAACATATATTCAACCTCAGTCTTCATGATCTGTCTCTTCACCGGGTTGACTCTGTAAGAGTGCTGCTTGATTGGTTTAGCAGAACCTACATCAATATCATGCTCAAGGACGGTGGTTCTTCCTGGAACATCTGAAAACAGGGCTGGAAACTGAAACATTAGCTGGGTTACCTGATTAATTTGTTCTGGCTCGAGGTGAGAAAGAAGATGGTGAGGTCTTTCATCACAGCAGAGTTCTGCAACTTGGCACAGTCTTGTTTGGGAGCTAGCACCACTGTAGCCAATGATAATGCTGAGTTACAGGGGTAACTGGGAGATCAGGTGTAGAGTCACGTACAAACTTCTTCAGCATGTTGACATGACAGACTCTGGTCTTGCTACGTCTGTCAGGGTGGTATTATTATATAGTCAGTCTCATTAATTTTCTCTTTCACAGAGTAGGGACCACTAAACTTAGCACGTAGGGCTGAACCAGGCTCGGGTAGAAGAACAAGAACTTCATCATTTGGCTGGAAGCTACGACAGACACTCCTCACATCATAAAGTTTTTTCATTTTTAACTGAGCAACAGTCAAGTGTTCTTGGGCCAGTTTGCGGGCTTGGTGTAGACGTTCTCTACATAAGCTGATATAATCCAGAACAGACACAGGTGGTGAATCTTTAGTTAAAGCTGGTCACTTAACACTTTCAGTGGTCCTCTCACATGGTGACCAAACACCAGATTAGCAGGGCTAAAGCAAGAGATTCTTGTTCAGCATCTCTGATTGCGAACAACAAGAATGGCAAGGCTTCTGCCCAGTCTTTACCACTTGCCAAGCAATAAGTCCGCAACATCATTTTCAAGGTTTGGTGGAACCTTTCCACAGCACCTTGGGACTGTGGATGGTAGGCACTTGAAAGAACATGTTGAATGCCAAATTGTTTAAGCATTTGGGTAAACATTTTAGAGGTAAAATTTGTGCCTCTGTCAGTCTGTATGATCTTTGGCAATCCAAAGATCGTACAGAACTTAATTAGCTCTCGGACAAGGGCATGGGCTTTTATGGAGCGCAAGGGTATTGCTTCAGGGAAACGGGTAGAAGTACACATTATAGTAAAATATACTCGTGTCCTGATTTTGACTTGGGCAGGGGACCTACACAGTCTAATAGAAGACGCTCAAAGGTTCTTGCATGACTGGAATTGGTCGTAAGGGAGCAACAGGCAGTTTCTGATTAGGTTTGCCAGCTATTTGGCAAATGGCACATGAGCGGCAGAATTTAGAGACTGCAGACTTCAGTCCTGGCCAATAGAAGTAACGGGATACACGTTTAAATGTCTTCGTGATACCAAGATGTCCTGAAAGCATATGATCATGAGCAATTTTCAGTACTGATTGTCTATACTGCTGAGGTAGAACAATTTGGTGGACTTCACTAAGGGAGGTACGAGCATTGGGTCTCCAACGCCGCATTAAAACATCTCCTTCCCAAAAGTATTTAACTTTACCAGGCAATTTATTTCTGTCATTTGTAACAGACTCAAAACAACAGGCCAAAGAAGGATCAGCTTTCTGACTTGAAATTAAATGTTCTCTACCCATTTGAAGAACAGGTTGTAACTGAGAATTGGGTAGCTCACAAGACTTCACATCAGGTGTTTTCTCTGGCTGGGGAATCAATATTGGGGAATTCTAGAAAAGTTTCAGAGAGATCAACTACCTCAGCAAGCTTTTTACTCTGAGCTCGAGTCACCGCACAAGAGGGAAAGACAGCTAACAGACCATTATTTGAAACTGGCTTGTTACTCACCAAAGGACTAGGAAAGACTCTACCACCTGCAAGATCATTTCCTAAAATAAGGTCAACACCTTCAACTGGTAATTGTTCACAAACTGCAAGCTTTACAGGACCTGTAATCAAGCCACACTTGAGGTACAGATCATGTAAGGGCAGGTTAAGACATCCATCGCCAATGCCATGGACTAAAACATTAGCTCCTGTATAGCCACCACTACAAGGTAATATTTTCTGACAAATCAATGATTGGGCAGAGCCAGTGTCTCTTAAAATTTTCACAGATGTTCCCACTTCATCAGGTGAAAGAGAGACTGTACCATCCAACAAGAATGGCTGATACGCACTAGTATCAGGGTCTTTGTCACAATTTACATTACCCAATGTGTGCACTAATGCAGAAGACTTAGCTTGTGAATTAGCCATTTTCTGTTTCCAAGCACGACACTCTGAGATAATATGATTTGGGTCTAAACAAAAAAAACAAACTCGCTTGCCTTTTGTTTTCTCTGACAAATTTGGATGCATTGCTGTTTTAGGACGTGGGCTATTTGGGGGAAATTCCCTTAGCAGTTTGAGAAAATGATCGCTGTGAACTATAGAACACACTCCTATGTGTTAGTACAAATTCGTCAGCTGACACTGCAGCGTCACTAATAGAAGTGACTTTTTGTTCGTTCAAGTGAACAACCACAGATTCAGGTATGCAATTTTTGAATTCTTCAAGAAGAATTAATTCCTGAAGTTGGTCCAATGTTGCAACGTGACTAGAAAGACACCACTTCTCAAAAAGTGTGCGTTTCTCACGTGCAAACTCAACAAAAGTCTGTTTGGCAGTTTTAACATGAGAACGAAACTTTTGCCTATATGCCTCAGGGACAAGTTCATAGGCTCTTAAGACAGCCGCTTTAACAATGTCATAATCAAGAGATTGCTCTAATGGTAAGGCAGAAGAGACTTCCTGGGCTTTCCCAGAGAGACTGCACTGCAATAGCAAAGCCCAGACATCCTTAGGCCAATTCAGTTTACCCGCAATACGCTCAAATGTTACAAAGTAAGCATCTACTTCACTTTCTCTAAATGGTGGAACTAACTTTAGATATTTGGTAACATCAAAATTTACATTAGCATCAGCTTCCTGTGAATTCTGAGGTGTTGCAGGTGGAGAGCTAGCAGAAGGACCTCGTAAACGGGGCATAGGAACAGGCTTCTCTTCTTCATGTTCCATTTTTCGTAACCGAATTTCACGGTCAGTCTCTGCTTCTATAACACGTAATTTAATAAGCAGTGTCTCACGCTCTTGCTTCTTAATTTCAAGATCAAGCTCTTTCATCTTGATGGCTAAAATAGGGTCAATAGGAGACTCAGAGACAGTATGAAGACTACTAGCTGACATTACTCCAACTGCTGCATCAGGTGAAATATTCCCCTCCTCCCCAACTGTGTAATCTGGAAGAATCCCCATTTCAATTAGCCTATCACGCAATGCTTGTTTAATAATTCGTTTTGCTGCATCCCTGGGCACATTAATATTAAAAAAGTCAGCAATCAACAATAAATCTGTTTTTCTACAGCGTTCAAAAGTTTCTGCAGTAGGAGAAAGAGTAAACTCAATTAAATCAAACTCCATCACCTTACCACAGACTTTCCTTCCCTCTCAAAAAAAAAACTGCCAAACAGCTTCGTAAATAAAAAACGGACGAGCCCCCAATTTGTTACGACCTTATTTTATAGTCTAGGAGTTATTGTTTGAAAGGTGTAACAAAGACTAAAATTTGGTAAATAATATTGAAGTAGAACTAATAAACAAGATAAACGTGGAGAACACACTTCAATCCTCAGCCCCAGAGTGAAGAGTCAGCACAAGGTTTAGAAAAGAACAATCATAAGAATTTATTTACTAGAAACCTTAACAAAAACTACATGTCAAAACTGAGTGAGTATAGCCTAAAACAACAAACAGAAAACAGCTAACTAAAGTTCAGAGGACTAGCTTACCTAATGCAAAAATCAAAGATGAAAAATTAACAACATAAACTTCCCTGAGCTCCCTCTCTCAACCATAAACAGGTGAAAAGATATACAAAATAAAATAAAGCCACTCACCCTTTTTGGCACACTTGGAAGTAAATCTCAAATTAAATACACAAAATAATAAATACTAATGGAAATGGAGGCACAATAATGTTAATTTGGTATTAAAGATTCACTCAATTACTATAAACACTTGTGAACAACATCACAACATCAACACTAAAGAACATCACAACCACACGTGAACAATATCACAAAACCAACTGTTACACTTAAGAGCTGGGGAGAAGTGTTCCTCAGCTCACTAGCTTCAGAAGGCAGTATTTATAGCCAAACCACTCCGACTCAGGCAGGTTCATAATGATTAGCAGCTGGGAGCTAATTAACCTGAGAGCCGGGGAGAGAGAGAGAGAGAGAGAAACATAGGGTGGAGCACAACACAATATGCAAGGCCTACAGGTAAAATTATGTTTTGGCTGTAACAAGGTGAATTGAATTAACTAAATAGGCCGTAGTTTATGTGTGTGAATGAGTGTGTGTATGTGTTATGTGAGGGACGCTGACGACGAAGTTGAGGATTCACGTGCAGTTTATTACAAGAATGGTCAGGCAGGCAAAGGTCAATCACGTGGGCAAACGGGTACATACAAAGCAACCCAAAGTCGTGGTTAAAGAACAGGCGAATGGTCAGTACAGGCAGCAATACATACAAACGATAACACAAGGCAAGGGTTAAAACATGGCTAGGCTAATCATAGAAAAACGCATTGTAATGCTCACAGATAAACAAGACTCAGCTAAACCTGTGTGTGTGTGTGTGTGTGTGTGTGTGTGTGTGTGTGTGTGTGTGTGTGTGTGTGTCTGTGTCTGTGTCTGTGTGTGTGTGTGTGTGTGTGTGTGTGTGTGTGTGTGTTTGCTGTATATATAGTTCGTGTAATCAGTCCTTGAGCAGCTCCCAGCTGTGTGTGTGTAATCAAAAAAGAACTGAAACTGGTGTGTGGGTGTGGTGCATAAAAGGATTTGTAGTCCGAGTGAAAGTGAATGTTCTCCAGCGATCATGACAGAATGGCTGGAAAGGCATTCGCTGTGTATTAAACATATGCTGGAATAATTGGCGGTTCATTCCACTGTGGCAACTCCTGATAAATTAGGGACTAAGCCAAAGGAAAATTAAATAATAATAATAATAATAATAATATTAATAATTATCATTATTTTATTATCATTATGACATTATTATTACATTGTTATTATTGTTGATATTATTATTATTATTATTATTATTATTATTATTATTATTATTTTGTACTTATTATTATTATTCTTATTATCATCATTATTATTTTATTATCATTGATATTATTAATACATTGTGAATATTGATATAATAATAATAATAATAATAATAATAATAATAATTATTATTATTATTATTATTATTATTAGCTATTAGTATTAATTATTATTACAATTTTTTTTCCTTCAAGGGAGCTGTTAAAAACAGGACATATATCGCCACCCAAGGCCCTTTGAGCAGCACTGTGGTTGATTTCTGGCGTATGATTTGGCAACATAATGTTAAGGTGAGCTGCTCTAGTGGTTATTTTATACTTTTTGTTATCTATAATTATGCATAATGTTTTACTGAATTGTTTTTGAACTGTTTTTACTCTATAAACCTGTATTTATTATGAATCACTTTTGTTTTGGTCTTATTTTGACAGGTCATAATCATGGCTTGCAGAGAGATTGAGATGGGGAAGGTAATCTTTAGGTTTTTTTGTTCAAATGTCATTTTCTTTGCATTTCATTTATTAGTTTTAACATCCGTTCTGTTCTTTAGAAAAAGTGTGAAGTATATTGGGCATCAACCGCTGAAACATCCACACTTGGACCCTTTACTGTCTCAACTGTAAGTGTTTTCTGTTGTCCTTAACGGTGTGTGAAGCAGAGTCAACTGTTAGTCTAAGATACACAGGATATTAATCTTACGCAACAGTTCCTATGTATTGATGTTATCACTACGCTTTTGTCAGTGGTTTGATGCAAAGTGTACTTTGTGCAGTTGCAAGAACTTGCAAGAGGAAGTTCTGATGATTACTGTTATGTTTTTGCTTTAGTTGGAGGAGTCCCGTCCAAAAGAAGAAGTCATTGTTAGGACAGTGGTGGTAAATTATTGCGATGTAAGTAGTGTCTTAAGTATGTCATAGTTAGATAAATGTGATGCAACTGATGTAATAATTCAAAATTTATGTAATTCATAAATAAACAATTACGTCAGGCCCCAAACCTTTAAACGCATGCACACACACACCACCACACACACACACACACACACACACACACACACACACACACACACACACACACACACACACGCACGCACGCACACACACACAGAGTAAGATTATTTATGTTTTATAACAAGCTTATACTTCTAACAAAGGCTGCAATTATTTAATAAATAATACAGTAAATCGATATTAAATCAGTATTTCAATATTAAATCACTTTATAATTTTTTTAAATGTAGTTTAAAGATGCAGTATGCAAGTTTGACACCCTGTGGTTGAACTAGGTATTGCACACCTGGTTCAAAGCACATAAGAGCAGGTTGCCACATTGACGACATCAACAGCAGTGTGCCTGACTGTCGAGCCTAAAGGCTGATTTACGTCGTGTTCTAAATACAATCAACGGCACGCAATAGAAGGAATATTTTCCATATTAAAAGGAGTTTTTGTCCTACCCAACACCTATAATTTACATTTTAGAAACTTCTATTTCTTGCAGCTGAACAACAGAAAACTAACAATGATCACCTCAGGTACACCTCATGTGCTTTATTCTGTGTTAAATGCTAATAATGTGAGTTTGAATGCCATTTTACTTGACATTTATTGCCATACTACTGAAAGCAGCAGCAGACAGTTCACCTCAGATCTTGAAAATAAAATAATCTGTTTGAAATTGAACATTAGATCTGTGAAACAGAGCAAGCCAACACATATCAGTGATTTAGCATGTACATTTAATAATCTTAAAGAGGTTTATTATGTATTATTTAGATTATAATTGCACTATTCTGTATTTAAATTTCTGTCGTGTTTCATCTAGTGCAAACAGCCAAATTTCTTATAACTGTATATCTTGTCACGTAGCGTGCTGTTAGGACACAGGTTACAATGTAACCTGCTCACCTAATGATTACATTCGAAATATTTATGTTATTCCACCTTCTGTGGAACTCTGAATCTGTGTCTCATTTTGGAGTCTGCTACTGTCCACTGGAGGTATCATTTCGGTCACGCATACTCTGATAGCCTTCATGACTAAATAAATGAATTACTGTTTTCGACCAATGCAACCCGGGGTGCTGAAATATAATTAGCTAAACTGGCATTGGACGAGTTAAAAGAACCAAAACAAAGACAGCCGTTCCGGCACGTAACTCACATTTTCAAAGCAGAATCTGAGTTCAGTATTGTTTTTCAGATAAACAAGAATGTTCACTTAGCATGTTTCTTAAATATGCAAACATATTATGTTTTTTATGCTTTAGAATAGTCAAAAACTTACATACAGCACCTTTAAAATGTAAATTTTAACATGATTAGTCTTAAATGTCACACAGTCTTTCAAAATACAGTTTTATGCAAAGGTCTGGGCACCCCTCTGTGGCTGCATAGTATGTGCTCTTTCTTTATAAGAGAATATCACAGTGATATGCTATTCGTTTTCTAGAGAAAACTAGATAATGTCATGTTTTTCAGACAGAAATACGTAGTGTAGCAGCATTGAGATGTGTGAAATTACATTGAAACTTAAAAAAAAAAAGCTGTGTTAAAGTTTTTTTATGTTTTGTAAGATTTGTTCACTTTTGTGTGGATTCCAAAACCTGTGGTCACTTAATGCTGATTGATTGATTCATTTTCCTTCGGCTTAGTCTCTTTATTCATCAGGGGTCGCCATAGCGGAATGAATCGCCAACTTATCCAGCATACTGCATGTTTTACACAGTGGATGCCCTTCCAGTTGCAACCCAGTACTGGGAAATACCCATACACACTCATTCACGCACATACACTACAGCCCAGAGATGGGCAAAAATACATTGAAATGTATTTTAAAATAAAATACCAAATACCTCAATTTTACATGTATCAAAATAAACTACAAAATACAGCAGCTACAAATGTATCAAAATAAAATACGTAAATAAAATATTACGAAATACTTTTAAAAGGGAGCATGACATTTCTTCAAACTTTCTATAGCAAGGGTGTCCGAACTCAGTCCTGGAGGGCCGGTGTCCTGCAGATTTGAGCTCTAACTTGCCTCAACACACCTGCAAGGATGTTTCTAGAAAGCCTAGTAAGAGCTTGATTAGTTAGCCCAGGTGTCTGATTGGGGTTGGAACTAAACTCTGCAGGACACCGGCCCTCCAGGACCGAGTTTGGACACCCCTGTTCTATAGCATGTTGGATCAATCCCTTCACCATTAAACTGACTTAATGAAGTAAACCATGTTTGACAGCAACAGCGTTTCTCTGAGCAAGTTTAAGTCAGCTTCTCTGCAACTTGTTCACCTGTACTCCTGTACACGAGTAGGTATTCATAAACCTTTGTTTCTCTTCGATTTTTGTATACATTTTGAACAAAGCAGCACATCTTATAAACAACCAGAATACGGCATATTTATACGTTCAGATGACGTGCAGAAATGACATTTTATTCACGGCCAGAAGACAGCCACGATGTCATTTCAATTCCTGTTTAGGATATATTTTTCAACCATGACGGAATGTGTTGGAGGGACGCCTTTTCAATGGTCATCGGATGTTCAAATGTTTGCTGAGACATTATTGTCACCGATTATTTTTTTTATTTGATTTTTTTTTCGGGTTTTTCACCTTTATTTTGATAGGACAGTAGAGAGAATTGACAGGAAAGCATGGGGAGCAGAGAGAGGGGAAGGATCAACACAGGACCACAAGGCGGAATTGAACTCGGGTCGCCGTGAGCACTGGAGTGCATGTGTCGACACACTAACCACTCCACCACTGGCGCCGACATTGTCAGCGATTGTTGATTTGCTCTCAAATATATCCCAGCCATTTGTCTGTTATTTTCTTTATGTGTGTTCAATAGTTTCCATCCAAGCATTGACCACCTTTTTGATCAATTTTCTGTTCTGATCTCAAGCCTAGGCAAATAGCTGAAAAAGCATCAAACTAAAGCCACATTTTTATGACATCATCTTGTATGTCAAAGTATTTTACAGTATTTTAAAAATACAAAAATACAAGACACTGAAGTATTTTGATACAAAATATAAACCCATTTTTATAATATGTATTTGAAAGAGTCTTAAATACTGCCCATGCCCGTTCTCCGGTTTCCCCCACAGTCCAAAAACATGCACTGTAGGTGAATTGAATAGGCTAAGTTGGCCATAGTGTATAATTGTGTGTGTGAATTTGAGAGTGTATGGGTGATTCCTAGTACTGAGTTGCAGCTGAAAGGGCATCTGCTGCGTAAAACACATGCTGGATAAGTTGGCGGTTCATTCCGCTGTGGCGACCCCTGATGGATAAAGAGATTAAGCTGAAGGAAAATTAATGAATGAATAATTCATAATTTTTTTTTTTTTTTAATAATGTATTTATTTTAAACAAAATAATTATCACTGACTTAAAACATTTAAAAACACACACATGCATATATAGGTAAGTTGGTGGTGACTGAATTAAAACATGCTCTGTAACCAACCCAGGCTCATTCTGAAAATGTAGTCTCGTGGACGTGTCTGGAGACTGCGAAATACGTCCGGGAAGGTACGTATTTTTGCAGTTTTTGTTTTTGCGAATCCACGAGAGGCCGCTGTGTGCGCTTTTTCGTATCTCAAATGTCTCTCACAAGTGCCATTCGCGCCCGCACTGTTCTCACGTAAACTTACCAGAGGCCGCTGTCGACCGACCATCTGTCTGTCTGACTGAATGATTGACTGGGCGACCGGCCAATCGACTGACCCACCCTCCTCCCTCCCTAAACCCAACCAATTTTACCGATTGACCCGCCCACCCACATATTTCTCTAAACCCAACCAATGGTTTACAAAAGCCGTCCAGAAAAAGAAAAGTCCTCGTCCAACTTTTACCACGTTTTCGAGTTTTACCACGTTCTCACCCTGGTATTCACTCGTTCATTTTATTTTTTGCAATCTGTTTTTGTCTTACCTGATTTCTGGAACTGCTCTTCCCCGGACTCGAACCCGGTCGTCATCTTCGTGGTCAACTCCTCTCTGCGTCTCAGGTCTGCCAACGTACACGACGAGCTAACTGGACAAACTGGTTGCGGCGGGAAAGCCCTCCACACAGAGGTAAGCGGCCAGCTGGTAAGCGCCAAAAGGAACGGCGTCATACCACCCCGTAGCGTTCGCTTAAATGAAATGCAGCCATACGTACCTCTGGCTACATAATTCGTGGTCTCCAGAAACGTCCACGGGACTGAACTTTCAGAATGAGCCTGTGTTGACTGTAACTGTTCATTTAGGAGGTTTTCTATTTGTGTTTTTAAGAAAAATCTGTCAAACCACAAAATTGCAGTGTGCCTCACTTTAAGTGTCGTGTTAAACACTGTTTACTCTGAAACGGTTCCAAACAAGGAACCACCATAACCATCCCAGTGTGTGATTTTTCCCATTTTAGCTGATTTTAAACATTGTAATTTGGTGAAGAAACCCTAATCCGCTCAGAGGTCAAAACCCTCAATCTTTCCCCACAGGAAGCTCGTAAAGTGTCTCATTTCCAGTATACGGCCTGGCCGGACCACGGCATTCCAGACGTGCCGGATGGCATTCTGGGTATGATGGAGTTGGCTCGCCAAAAACAGGGCAACCAGACGGACCCCGTAGTGATCCACTGCAGGTCTGTATCACACACACACAGGCGTCTTCTTGTTTTTCTGTGCCTCTGACAAATGACCCATCTGCCCATGAAAATTCATCAGGTCGAGCTCGTCCGTGTTGTTGGGGTGCAGCAGGGGCTGGCCTGTATTCCTCTGGCTCCATGCATTTTAATGGCACCATTTAAATGAAGTGAGACATGTTAAATATTCAGCACCTGATGTGGCGCTGGAAAAGCCAGTTAACTTCCAGACTTCAGCACAGATTCACTCATTACCCTCTCTCTATATACATGAGAGGAGCTCTGTCCGACAATATGGCCTATAATTCCCCCTGTGACCCTCTGAACTGAGTCTCGGGAGAGAATCAATCATATCATGATATGGAAATGTGATGCCGTCTGTCTATCTCTCTCTTTACAGTGCCGGCTGTGGTAGAACTGGAGTCATTTGTGCTGTTGACTATGTGAATGATCTTCTGTTGACTGAGGTAATAATAGCATAATCAGAGTGTCCATATTGTAATATTTTAAAGCTGCCTAATTTAGTTTTGCCTAATAGGTTTACATCAGTTCAATGTGAACAAAACAATTTTTTTTCATAACACACATCGCACGTTAGTTCTTTCTCAGAGTGTCTGAAATGGTTAGTTTAAGAATACAGTTTCTCTAAGCCCTTTCTGAGAGACTACTCTGTTTTGATTGGTCAGATGACCCAGTTTGTTGTGATTGGTTGACTGAAGAAAGTCATGTTTATTTTTTTAAAAAGAAATCACAACAAATTTTTTATTTTAGTAATTTGCACTGTTGACTGTGGGAATGATCTACTGCTGATAGAGGTATAAATATCATAACTAAAGTGTCCATATTGTGATATTTTAAAGCTGCCCAATTTAGTTTTGCCTAATAGGTTTAGATCTTTGCAATGTCAAAAACTATGTCAAAAAATTTTTTTTATAATACACATTGAACATTAGTTTTTTCTCAGAGTGTCTGAAATGGTTAGTTTAAGGATTCAGTTTCTCTAAGCTCCACCTTTCTGAGCACCTACTCTGCCCTGATTGGTCAAATGGCCCAATTTGTTGTGATTGGTCGACTGAAGAAAGTCATATTTATTTTTAATAACATTTTTAATTTTAGTAATTTGTGCCCTACCTTTCAGAGAGCCTACTCTGCTCTGATTGGTCAGATTGCTCAGTTTGTTGTGATTGGTTGCCTGAAGAAAGTCCTTTTAAAATTATAATAATAATTTTAGTAATTTGCGCTGTTGACAATGTGAATGATCTACTGCTGACAGAGGTATAACATCATAACCAAAGTGTCCATATTGTGATATTTTAAAGCTGCCTTATTTAGTTTTGCCTAATAGGTTTACATCTTTGCAATGTCAAAAACACTTTAGATTTTTCATAATACACATTGCACATTAGTTCTTTCTTGGAGTGTCTGAAACGGTTAGTTTAAGAATCTAGTTTCTCTAAACCCCGTCTTTCAGTGAGCCTGCTCTGTTTTGATTAGCTCACTGGGGTTCCCTCCCCCTTTGTTTAATAGGTCAGGTAAACCTTATAAAAATGATAATTCTTCCCAAGTTTTTATATCTTTTTAACATGTCCCAGTCTCCATAAATAAATATTTTTTTACTAACCTAGAGCAACTTTTGTGAAGGTTCATTTGGTGTAACAAACCGGCTTGCATCAGGAAGTCAGTTCTTCAACTTCCCAAATCTGAAGGGGGTCTTGGTCTCCCGAATTTTCAATATTACTTTTGGGCTTGGATTAGAAGAGTTTTAGGTTTGATTTGAGAGTTCTGCAGTTTTCTTGTTTTTGTTGTTGCTATGTATTTGATGTTATCTCTTTGCTGATAGGACTTCTATTTTTCATATACATTTATATGTTTGTATATTATCTGGAAAAAAACACAATGAAAATATTGAAATAAAAAACACTTACATTTTTTTATAATACACATCGCACATTAGTTCTTTCTCAGAGTGTCCAGGATCCAGTTTCTCTAAGCCCCGCCGTTCTGAGAGACTACTTTGCTCTGATTGGTCAGAACGCCACGTTTGTTGTGATTAGTCAACTAAAGAAAGTCATATTTATTTTTCAAAAAAGAAATCAACAAATTTTAGTTATTTTTTAGTTTTAGTTCATTTTAGTTCTTTTTCGCAGTGTCTAAAACAAGTAGTTTGATGATCCAGTGTCTCTGCCCTGCCTTTCCGAGAGCCTACTCTGCTCTTATTGGCTAGACTGCCAAGTTTGTTGTGATTGGTTGACTGAAGAAAGTCTTTTTTTTTTTAAGAAATCACAACAAATTTTTAATTTCAGTAATTTGTGTTGTTGACTATGTGAATGATCTACTGCTATTAACATCATAACCACCACACTTCCTGTTTAAACTGTTACCGTCTGGTCAGCGCTACAGAGCACCAAGCACAAAAACAGCCAGACACAGGAAAAATTTCTTTCCTCAGGCCATCTACCTCATGAACCGTTAATATTCCCCTACTGTGCAGTAAACATGTGCGATACCTTCTCATATGCACTTGTACACAGCACCTTATAACAATATACAATGCAATACTTTCTCATACGCATTTGTACACAGCACCTTATAACGTGTATATTCATAACAAATCTGTACATACAACTCAACATTCGGATCTTTTTTGACTAACTGCATCTCTGTTTAATGTTTATCGCCTTTTTTTTTTTTTTTTATATTTATTTTGTGTTGTCACTTGTCACTTTATGTACACTGAAGGCTTCTGTAGCCAAAACAAATTCCTTGTGTGTGAAGTACACTTGGCAATAAAACAGATTCTGAACCCAAGTGTCCATATTGTGATATTTTGTTTCAGGGTGCACTCACACTATGCTATCCGAACCGTGCCCGGGCGCGTTTCTTGGTATGTTAGACAAGTATGAGTGCTCCGAATCAGGCCCAGGTGCAATTCAGTTGGCCGGCTCTAGCCCAGTTGGAAGAGGTGTGCCAAAGCCCAACCAAACCACGCTTGTAGTGTGAATGCAAAGCGTTCCTGCGCCCGAAACTAAAGACGCGACGTCACTATTAAGGGACAGTTTCATATGGATTCATTAGTCATTCTTGCTTTTCAATGAACGTGAACTGTCGTAGTTTATTAAAGATACAAACCCCTCGCTGCACTTCAGGTGCACCTTCAGCAAACCTCCTAATACATGCAGCACAATTACTTTTATGATCATTTATGAGTGTCAAAAGTTGTGGATCTGTTTAGCAAAATATTTGCCTGCGTGTCACTGCATCCCAAACAACTAAAACTATATAACTAAAGCAATCTACTGTGCTGAGTGAAAGCACTTCTCTTCCTGTTAAACTGAACAGTCGCATCATGGTTGATGTAAGCTCGGAAGGCAAAATGCAGTGTGAGTGCAGGCTGTCGGGGGAGAGAGGAGGGGACAGTTGTGCTTCGGCACAGTTCAAGGCAACTGTAGCTAGTGTGAATATGGCCTCAGTGTCTGAAACCATTAGGTTAAGGATCCAGCCTCTTTAAACCCTGCCTTTCAGTGAGCTTACTCTGTGTTGATTGGTCAGATGCCTTAGTTTGTTGTGATTGGTCAAACTGGACAAAGTTTTTTTTTCCTCTTTTTTTTTTTAAAGAATTTAATTTTGTTTTTTTGTTCTGTTGACGGGGTGACACGGTGGCGCAGTGGGTAGCACGATCGTCTCACAGCAAGAAGGTCGCTGGTTCAAGCCTCGGCAGGGTTAGCTGGCATTTCTGTGTGGAGTTTGCATGTATTCTCCGTGTTGGCGTGGGTTTCCTCGGGTGCTCCGATTTCTCCCACAAGTCCAAAGATATCGGGTAGGCTAAATTGTCCGTAGTGTATGTGTGTGAATGGGAGTGTATGTATGTTTCCCAGTGATGGGTTGCAGCTGGAAGGGCATCCGCTGCGTAAAACGTATGGATAAGTTGACGGTTCATTCTGCTGTGGCGACCCCAGATTAATAAAGAGACTAAGAAAATAAAATAAATGAATGAATGTGCTGTTGACTGTGCATGATCTACCACTGATGGATGTATTAACATAATCAAAGTGTCCATATTGTGATATTTTAAAGCTGCCTAATTTAGTTTTGCCTAATAGGTTTAGATCTTTGTAATGTCAAAAAGCACTTTAATTTTTTCATAACACACATCGCACGTTAGTTCTTTCTCTCAGTGTCTAAAATTGTAGGTTTAAGGATACAGTTTCTCTAAGCCCTGCCTTTCTGAGAGGCTGTTTTGATTCGAATTTGTACAGATCAGTCAGAAACAAAACTATATTATCAGTAACTATGTTTCCGGTGTTACTGCATGCAAAGTGGATATGTTTTTACAGCACAAAAAACCAACATGGGCTCATTCTGAAAACGTAGCCCTATATACATTTTTGGAGATCGCGAATTATGTAGCCAGACGTACGGATGGTTGCACTTCATATTTAAAACAAATGCTACAGGGCTGTATGATGCCATTTCTTTTCATGCTTGCCAGCTGACCGCTTACCTCGTTGTGGACGACTTTTCCGCTGTTACCAGTTTGTTCAGTAACTCGCCATGTACGTTAGCGAACTTGAGACGCAGAGAGGAGTTGACCACAACAACGGGGTTCGAGTCCAGCGAGGAGTGGTTCCAGAAAGCGGGTAAGACAAGAACAGAGGCCAAAAATAAAAATAAACAAGTAAATAACAGGGTGAAAATGTGGTGAAATTTGAAAACGTGGTAAAATTCAGGTGAGGGGTTATTTTTCTGTATTGCTTTATAAAACTGGTGGTTGGGTTTAGGGAAGTGGGTGGGCTGGTCAATCCGTGCTTTTTAAAACAGTATTGGTTGGGTTTAGGGAAGGAGGAGGGTGGGTCAGTCAGTAAGTCAGTCAATAGTGGCCTCTGGTGGATTTACATGAGAACAGCAGGCGTGAATGGCACTTGCAAGAGAAATTTGAGATCTCCAAAAGCGTACTCAGTGGCCTCTGGTGGATTTGCGAAAACAAAAACTGTAAAAAAAAAAACTACCTCCTGGGACGTATTTGGCACTCTATAGAAATGTATATTGTGGTACGTTTTCAGAATGAGCCTGTGTTGCAGAAAACAGGGTGTTCTCAATATATTAGCAACACAACCATAAATTATGATTAGTTACTGACAACTGGCACAACCAAACTCTTCCATGCCTCAATTACAACTACTGTGTATGAGAGTCAAAGCAGACATTGTTCACAGGCAGCCAGTTGAAAAGTTTGTATGTATTAAGTTTGTAATAATGAACTAGAATTACTGATAACTTCCTTTAGGAAATTCTTTCTTTTGGGAGACAATAGCTCATCATTCACTGTGCATTTACAGTATAGGAACATTCACAAATAGCTATATTACATGCTACATGAAAGGTGTATATAATATTTATGTGAAACAGTATTTACTAGGATCAAAACTTTGTTTAATAAATGTTGAAAAGTCTCACTCACTTAACATATTACATAAAGTGTAATATATCTGTAATATATAACAGGGAGTCAGAGGACAACAGGGGTGAGGGTCCAAATGCAGTTTATTTACAGCTTAGTCAGGCAGACAATGGTCAAAACAGGAGCAAACAGTATCAAGAGGGTAATCCAAAAGCGTAGTTGTGGTATCAGGTAAAGAGGGCAATACAGTACAGCCGGCAAAACAACATAAACCTACAACAAAGCAAGGGTCAGGAAACATGGCAAGGCTAGACTACGATACATTTTATGATTTTACAGACAAACAAGACCCAACAATGTGTGTGAGAATGGGAAGTGTATATGTAATCTAATTAATCAGTCTACATGAGCTACAGCTGTGTAGATCAGAGGTGATCCGGAACTGGTGTGTGTGTGAGGTGCCTTATGGGAAAGGTAGTGCAGTTCAGTGGCAGACTTGAAGTTCTGGTGATAATGAATGTTCTCCAGCGATCTGTAAGGGCTAGATTGCTGGTGATCGTGACAATATCCTTACTTATATAAATATATACCCACAATAATGTATTATATTCTTACTTATATCCTTACAGAGTAATTGGTGGTTCATTCTGCTGTGGTGACCCCTGATAAATCATAGACTAAGCTGAATGATAGTATTACACTATATATCCTTACATATAGTGTAACACTATCCTTCGTCTTAGTACATGATTTATCAGTGGGCGCCACAGCGGAATGAACCACCAATTACTCTTGCATGTGTTTTATGCGGTGGAGTGGAAAAACTATTATAGTTGAACTTTAGGAGGGATATCAGTACTGCTTATTGCTATCATATGTTATTTTTCTTCTAGCAAATACAGGAGGATTTTAATATTTTGGACTTGGTGTTGGAGCTCAGAAGACAGAGACCTTCAGCTGTGCAGACTAAGGTAACGTCATAATGTGATTTTTTTCCTCCAGGCGTATACTATGGAAATGATCTACAGCATGGGTTCTTGAACTATAATTGAACCTCTGTTCATTAAAGTAAAGAATAAAAGCTTCTATGTTTTTATCTCATCAGAGCACATGTATTGGCCCATTTAGCCCTGTCTGTCATATTTCACAACGGCATGTGAAATCCTGATAATGTGGCTTTTTTTTTTCTATCTTCTCATACAGGAGCAGTATGGATTTGTCTTTCATACGGTTGCTCAGATGTTTCAGAAGGCCTTGGAAATGAAAAACATGAATGCAGATGTAAGGCATCATAATCCAGCCAAACACTGAAAAATATGCCTCGTACACAGAGAATATAACTTATGCTAATTCGCATCTCTGGTCCCTAGAAAGGCTTTTTAGGAAAAGAGGGGAAGAGAAACTCATTTCGCTACTGTACTAAATGATGCTGTCAGGCCTCAAACACCACTAGAACATACTATAAAAATAGTCTATGTGCTATATTCAAAGCCATCTAAAGTTATACAACACACTGCAGTTTAAGTTTTTAATAATTGAAAGCCTTCGCTTCTTTGATCACAATGCATTCACATATGAAGGATAAAGAAATGAGATTCAGAAATGCACTTCAAACCTGCAGGAGATTTTTTCTTGCACTGAATACAAAATAAGGTATTTTTGGAGAATGTTGGTAACCAGACAGTTGATCATAGTCATTGTCTTCCATAGTAGGCAATGAAATATTACCATAAACTGTTTGGATGCTGTCATTTTATATATATATATCTCCTGTTGTTTTTAACAGAATATAGAAATGTGTGATAAAAATAAAAACAAAAATAAGTTGAATGGTTAATGACGTCAAACATTTTTTATACTTAGCTATTTTAGACTGATAGGAAGCTTATGAATATAGTGCATGAGTCATGGACATCATAAAAAGTGATTAGATGACTTTTTAAAAAAGTAATTGATTTTAAATCAGTTAGTTGATTTTACTTTAAAAAATGAGTAAACCCATCGCCTTGAGATTAGTAAGGAAATGAACCATGTGCTTAATCATACAAATTAAGTAAAGTCAAGTTACAACATTTTTAGGAAAATTCAACTTGTCGGTTTTAAGGCAATGTGTTTACTCATTTACATCAATAATAAAATTAATCACTTTCTACAGTGTATTAATGATGCCTTCTGATGATTTTTTTTTCTCGTCCTAATAGGACCTCAACAAATCCAGGCTCATTCTGATAATATACATTTCTGGAGGGTGCCAAATACTTCCGAGAAGCTAATTTTTTAATCGTTTTTTTTTTTTTGCATTTTTTTGCTTTCGCGTATCGACCAGAGGCTGCTGTGTACACTTTTTGGATGGGGGGGGTCCTGAGGCATTCCCAGGCCAGCCGAGAGACATAGTCCCTACAGCATGTCCTGGGTCTTCCCCGAGGCCTCCTCCCAATGGGACATGCCTGGAACACCTCCCTAGGTAGGCGTCCAGGAGGCATCCGTAACAGATGCCCAAGCCACCTCAGCTGACTTCTCTCGATGTGGAGGAGCAGCAGCTCTACTTCGAGCTCCTCCCGGGTGACAGAGCTGCTCATCCTATTTATAAGGCTGCACCCTGCCACCCTGCGAAAGAAACTAATTTCTGCCGCTTGTATCTGAGATCTTGTCCTTTTGGTCATGACCCAAAGTTCATGACCATAGGTCAGAGTAGAAACGTAGATTGACCGTTACATCAAGAGCTTTGCCTTTCGTCTCAGCTCCTTCTTTACCACAATAGACCGCTACATCGACCGTAATACTGCTGCCGCTGCACCAATCCGCCTGTCAATCTCTCCCACCGACCCCCTTCCTTAAACCCAACCGAGAGTGTTTTAAAAAGGACCAATTGACCAGCGTCCACTCACTTCCCTAAACCCAACCAAGTGTTTTGAAAAGCAATCCAGAAAAAGAAAAGCCCTTGCGGCAGCCTGATTTTTACCCCGTTTTCAGATTTTACCACATTCTCACCGTTATTTACTTGTTTATTTTATTTTTTGGCTTTTGTTTTTGTCTTACCTGCTTTCTGGAACCAATATTCACCAGACTCGAACCTCGTTGTCACGGTCAACTCCTCTCTGCTTCTCAAATCCTCCGGCGTACGCGACAATCCTCTGGACAAACTGGTAAAAACGGAAAAGTCGTCCACACGGAGGTAACCGGTCAGCTGGTAAGCAAGAAAAGGAATGACATATATACTTCTGGCTCCATAATTCACGATCTCCAGAAATGTATATAGAGCTACGTTTTCAGAATGAGCCTATGTTGACCTCATTTACTTTCACTGAATGAAGAACTTTCTGCAAAATACCTTCTTTTTTTTCCACAGAAAATGATATACTGAATTACTCTGTTTTTGTTTTAACAGCTATTACTAAATGTTCTTGTTCCATGTGAAGTACTAATCATTCAATGATAGTGGTTTTATTTATTACAATTTGGAATTTGTCTGACAGCCCTTTTTCATTCAATGGCATTGTAAATATCCATATTTTCCCTTGTAGGTCTGGTATTTTAAACAATCACTTAAGCACTTTTTTACATCACACATAGTTTTACTTCCTCAAGTCATTGAACCATGCGTTTTAAAAAAAGCAGTTTAGCAGGAAACATGATCACTCTGTGCTTCCTCTATGCAAATACTTAGAAGTCTTTCAGCATTTTGAACACAGACGCTCTTATGCAGCTGCTCGTCAACTCCGTGCACGCATTTCTCAATTTGCTTGTTTTTGTTTCTTTTTCATTATATTGTAAACCCAAGACTTCTCTGTACATCAATGCAGTTCCGCCGAAGATTTTACTGAAATCTGCATCATTAGCCCCTGCCCGTGCACCACCAAAAATAAGGTAAGACCATAAATTATCATATTTTTTGACATTTCTAAACCTGTTTGCGGATATGATCAAAACCAGCAGTGGCGACGCATGCAGCCAGGGACCAATTTTAAATTAACAACTGCATAAATCTGTTTACTACAGCACTGTGCGTCACACAGGTGGTCTCAGCCAAGGCGCAAGCTGTTATTGTTGGTTTTGTTTCAGACAACACAAGGAGAAATTTTAACTTTTCTCATCTTAAGACGTAGCTGAGTTCATTTGAGTTATCTATATATATGCAGTTGAAGTCAAAATTATTAGCCCTCCTGTGATGTTTTTTTTTTTTTTTTCTAATATTTTCCAAATGAGGTTTAACAGCAGGGGTGGATTTAACCAATAAGCGAGATATTGCAGCTGCTTAGGACCCTGGGAAATCTGGGGGCCCCAATAAATACCTATAAGTTCTATATAACATGGTTTTCTGTGTTATTTTGTATGTTGAGCGTCTAACAAATAGATTTGTAGCATAGTTATTACATCTCTGCAAATGTGTCTTCCCCACCCCCAATCTATAAAACCGAAATTATTATTCATTTAACATTTTTAGTTGGGAATTCTTTTTAAGAAAGCAAATTATTTAAAATGTAGAGATATGCATTAAGATTAAGAGTAATAAAGGACAGCAAGATAAAAATAAACAAATAAAAATACAAAGGGTGGATATTAGGACTGTTGGGACCCATGGCTGGAATTGCTTAGGGCCTCCAAATAACTAAATCAGCCCCTGTTGAACAGAGTATTTCACAATATTTCCTATAATATTTTCGTCTGGAGAAAGTCTTATTTATTTTATTTTGGCTAGAATAAAAGCAGTTTTTAATGTTTTTAAAACCATTTTAAGGTCAACATTATTAGCCCCTTTAAGCTATGTTTTTATTTGATTGTCTACAGAACAAACCACTGTTATACAATAGCTATGTTTCCATCCAAAAATGCTAATTAAATTTATGCGCAAATCTGGAATATTGCATAAAATATATGCGAGTAAAGCAAAGTCAAAGAAAATAAAATCGCCACTTACTGATTAACTGGTACCAAATATCAACAGTAATAATGGAATTTGCTGTGGTAGAAGAAGCTTTTTGTGAGTCTTTTCTTTATTTAATAAATTATTTGAGCCTCAGAAGACGATGCTGACAAGCAATGAACACCTGGTGGTGTTAAAAACTTTAAAAGTGTGAGACGCGTACAGACACTCTTGACAGTTCTGGAGGTCTTTAATAATATAATAACACTAATACTGAAATGGTAAGGTGTTTTAGAATGACCTAAACAATATTTCAGATGTTTTACAATGTGCTCAGCCTTCTGGTTCATCCATTCACACACATTTGTACCATCACGTGATCCTTTTGAACAAAATCACATGACTTTTTTAATGCGCATACTGGAATTTGTTTGGTAAAAGTGTTTCAATTATAGTTTATGCGCATCTTTTCTTATCGAATAACTCAGTTTTCAAAACTTATGTGCGTCTTCCTGTTTCCATCAACCGATTTTTTTTAAATTTTATTTTTATGTGCATATCCAAAATGCGCATAAATATAGATGGATGGAAACGTAGCTACTGACTTAGGTAATTACCCTAACTGGCCTAGTTAACCAAATTAACCTCGTCAAGCCTTTAAATGTCACTTTAATCTGAATACTAGTGTATTGAAAATATCTAGTAAAATATTATGTACTGTCATCATGGCAAAGATAAAAGAAATCAGTCATTAGAAATTAATTATTAAAACTATTATTTTTAGAAATGTGTTTATTAAACAAAAATTGGGGAACAAAATATACAGCGAGTCTAATAATTCAGGAGGGCTAATAATTCTGACTTCAACTGTATATTTGTATATATCTGTTAATTACCATGTTCAGTATTCATAATTCATAGGTTTCTTGTTTATTTATGGTTATGAATTACATTATGGGTGGTGCAAAGGAGTTGTGAAGACAGGAGTTGGATTCAATTGCAGCTTTTATTTCAAAAAGAGAGGCAGTACATAAATAAAATCCTTAAACAGGAAAGTGGTCAAGACAGGCGGCAAAAATCAATAAACAATACAAAGATTAAAACGCAGGATAAACACTTTGTATGGGGTATATATACACAGACTTTTAATTTCAGCCAGCCAGCCTCATCGCTTCCGGTGAATTGTCGTTCCATTATAACATTGCCACGTTTAAGGTCTGATTCCTTTAAAAATCAGTGAGCTTTACTGCCTGATATAATATAAATGATATATGATATAAAGTGGGTCTCTGACCGGACAAGAAGCACTGCATTAAATTCCATTTTCCCTGCCATGTCTTTAAAATATGAGTTTATTTTACCCTAGTGTTTTCAGTGGAGTTTCTGCTCTAAATCACTCCTAAAATCATACCTATTTAGCTTGGCTTTTTAATAGTATTTTAATAGTCCTTTCTACTGCTTCATTCTTAAACTTATTCAGTTGTTTCTCTTGGCTTATTTTTGTTTTTTTATTCTGTCTTTTTATTTTACTTTGATTTATGTACAGCACTTTGATCAGTTTTGTGACTGCTTTTAAATGTGCTTTATAAATAAATGAACTTGAACTTCTGTGCTCGCCTGCTGATCCTGACGGCACTAGCGATTTATACAGTCTTTCATCTTGTTTTACTCTTGAACAACTAAATGAATGCTTAGGCATATTTAACTGAATGTATTGTAATTACATTATAACATCGATGCTGTAAAAGGAACCGTATGAAATTGAAAATAGTCACATTAAGCTTTTACCGGAAATTTATTATTGGCTGAAAACACTAGCTGTGCATATAGCCCATTGAATGCAACAGCTAAACAAGACTCAGCAACGGCTGAGTGAGTGTGTGAAGTATTTATAGTCTGTGTAATCGGTCATGATGAACTGCAGCTGTTCCACAAAAGGTGAACTGAAACCAGGTTGTTGAAAGAATACAGCTGCAGCAGGAAGTTAATGAGAATTATTTAGAACATTTATTAAATTACCCAATAATTGTATTTTATTAACGTCTACCCCTACCCCAACCCTAAACCCAACCATCAAAGTAATGTAAAATACAGTGTATTATTCATTCATTCATTTTCCTTTGGCTTAGTCCCTTATTTTTTAGGGGTCACCACAATGGAATGAACCGCCAACTATTCCAGCATATGTTTTACGCAGAGGATGCCCTTCCAGACACAACCTAGTACTAGGAAACACCCATACACACTCACATTTACATGCACTCCTAAGCAGGTCGCACACCAGAGGCGGCGCTCGGCGACGCGCCGCGCAGTGCCATGCATTTCAGAATTCTAAAATTAAATTTCAATCAGAGTACACACACCAGCGCCGCAAGTCAGCGGCTGTCCGCGGCGCCCAGCCACGACTCGGGACACTGTTCATATTTCTGTCGTGCCACAGAGCGCCATCTGATTAGTTTCGTTTTAAATAGCCTCCAAATGTGCGCGTCTGGTGTGCGATACTTTCAACTGTCATGTGCGCGTCGTGTCGCGGTGCTGATCGGCGCATCCGGTGTGTGACAGCCTGTACATTACGGCCAATTTAGTCCACCCAATTCACCTGTACCACATGTCTTTTGAATGTAGGGGAAACCGGAGCACCCAAACTCCCGCGAACATGGGAAGAACATGCAAACTTCACACAAATGTGGACTCGAACGAGTGACCTTCTTGCTGTGAGGCGACAGTGCTAACCACTAAGCCAACATGCCACCCTATATTAATTATATTTTTTATTAAATTACACATTAAATTGTATTTTATTAATGTGTACCCCTACCCAACCCTAAACCCAATCGTCACAGTAATGTAAAAACTGTAATTTATTAAATTAACATCTACCACTACCTAAATCTAAGTATTTATGTTGTACAGTTTTACAAAAATAATGTTATATTGGTATATTTGAGTATTCGCAGCTGTATGGCATCTAGACTTTACCCTGAAACCGGTGTGTGAATGCAAGGCCCAATGGTACGTGTAGTCGAGTAGTTTGAACAAACAGCAAACGTCATTTTTGAGTAAACACATAAGAAATTCTGGGTTCCACACAATTCCTTCATGTTATTCCAACACAAACCGATTATGTTTTTAACAAATTTAAACAACTTAAACTCAACTTAAAACAAATAAGTGCACCCCCCCCCCCCTGTACCCCAAGCCCCCCCCCCCCCCCCCCCCCCAAAAAAAAAAAATAAAAATAAAAATAAATAAATAAAACTTAATTGAACAAGCAGCAAAAAAATGTTTTTTGAGTGTACAGGAAGTGCATTGGTGCGACATGGTGGCTCACTCAGTGATTAAAGCTGTTGCCTCACAGCAAGAAGGTTGCTGGTTTGAGTCCTGGCCTGGTCAGTTTGCATTTCTGTGTCGAGTTTACATGTTCTCCCCATGTTCACATGCGATATAGGTGAATTGAATAAACTGTAGTGTATGTGGGTAATTGAGTTTGTATGAATGTTTCCCAGTACTGGGTTGCAGCTGAAAGGGCATCTGCTGTGTAAAACATATGCTGGATAAGTCAGCGACCCCAAATGAATAAAGGGACTAAGCCGAAGGAAAATGAATGAATGAATGACAGGAAGTGCCATCCCGATCTCGATCTCAGCTCTGTCGATTATTGATGTTAAAAATTCAACACTGCAGTTTACTTTTCAGTGATTTTATTGACATTTTAGTGTAAAACTATTTTTAAAAATTAATATTAAGAGAACTAAATAACAGAAAAATTAGTTTATTACCCAGTTTTTGTACTGTAATTTACAACACCAAACCTGAAAATATATCACTTCAAAACTATTAAAAATGTCAATAATACTTTTTCAAACTTTTTCATAATGCATTTCAAAAGCATTCATAAAGAAAAAACATACTTACTTACTTACTCCCAGGGCTGTTTATATTAAAGTTGATATTTAGCTGCACTATATTGGTGTTTCGTAACATCTCATTTTTACAAGGTGGGTCGTTAGCCCATGCTCAACACCCAACCTGAAGGACCAGGACACACACTACGGACAATTTATCTTACCCAATTTACCCATAGCGCATGCGTTTGGACTGTGGGGGAAACCAAAGCACCTGGAGGAAACTCATACGAACACGGGGAGAACATGCAAACTCCACACAGAAATGCCAACTGACCCAGCCAGGGCTGGAACCACCGACCTTCTTGCTGTGAGGCGACGGCTACCGTGATGCCCAAACAAAAACATGAATTACAAAATACGTAAAACTGTTCATTCATTTCATTCATTCATTCATTTTCTTGTCGTCTTAGTCCCTTTATTAATCCGGGGTCACCACAGCGGAAGGAACCGCCAACTTATCCAGCACGATTTTACGCAGCGGATGCCCTTCCAGCCGCAACCCATCTCTGGGAACATCCACACTCATACACTACGGACAATTTAGCCTACCCAATTCACCTGTACCGCATGTCTTTGGACTGTGGGGGAAACTGGAGCACCCGGAGAAAACCCACACGAATGCAGGGAGAACATGCAAACTCCACACAGAAACGCCAACTGACCCAGCCCAACCGAGGTTCGAACCTGCGTTCCAGCGACGTTCTTGCTGTGAGGCGACAGCACTACCTACTGCGCCACTGCATCGCCCCAAAACTGTTCATTTATAAATATATTTACTTTATAAACAGTTATATAGAGTATCCTGAATTTTAATTTCTTTTTCAAATATTTCCCAAGTGATGTTTAACAGAGCAAGCACATTTTTCACAGTATTTCTCATTTTATTTTTCTTCTGGAGAAATCTGATTTCTTTTAGTTTGACTAAGATATTTATTTAAATATTCAAAAACTGCTATGGTCAATATTATTAGCCCCCATAAGAATTTTTATTTTATATTGGCTAAAGAACTAACCACTGTTGTCTAATGACTGGCCTAATTACCCTATCTTGCCTAATTAACCTAATACTGCCTTTAAATTGCTCTTTAAGCTGAATACTAGTATCTTGCCAAATAACTAGTAAAGCCTTCGTGCTCACAGATGAGTATGACTTTTGCAATGTCGACTGAAAGATGAGAATATTTTGCAGTTTCTGCTAATGCTCGGATTATACCAAACAAACAAGCAATTTAATCATTTTTTAAGTCAGTGTTCTGCCATTGTGGTTTCCCTTGGGTCAGTAGCATATTTCAGAAAAGAAATCGAATGCAAATGTGACACTTTGCAAAACGCACCAACGTATTCAAGTCACCCAGAGCGAAATGTGGATGATAAACGTTCTCTTTTGTGTTAGAGAGCTTCTAGTCTCATGCCATTGTGTAATCTAATAGAGTGCATGGTAGTTACAAATTCCCATTGGATTGTAATGTAGCAGTGTAATGGACATGCTAGCGACCTCATCGCTGAGATGTTAATGTTTGTACTAGTGTTGTGCTGATAGACGATAATATGTATTGATGCACTGATGTATTTTATGATAACAAGGCAATTTAGCTCATAATTCAGACACATAAGCAGATTCAGCTCTTGCCATCTATGAGAGAATACTGTATGCAGCAGTAATGCAGCGACACCTTCATTATGTTTAATTTCAGATGTGAATAATTGACTGTGGTTTCAAACTCTTTATTGGTTTATTTATTGTGGATAGCTTGTAAATTGCTTTTATTATTTACATGGGGTTAATTTAAAACTGAAATATCACCAATAATAATAATATTACATTTATATAGCGCTTTTCTAGACACTCAAAGCGCTTTACACATTTTTGGGGGGAATCTCCTCAACAACCACCAGTGTGCAGCATCCACCTGGATGACGCGACGGCAGCCATATTGCGCTAGATCGCACACCACACACCAGCTGATTGGAGGATGATGATTGGCCAGGATGCCAACTCTTTTTCGAAAGACTGCGCTCACTGATCAGTATAGATACTGGGGCATTAGGACCCACAGGTTGGGTGCCCGCTGCTGGTCTCACTAATACCCCTTCCAGCAGCAACCCAGCTTTCCCATGTGGTCTCCCATCCAGGTACTGACCGGGCACAGCCCTGCTTAGCTTCAGTGGGTGACCATGTGAGAGTTGCAGAGTGCTAGCTGCCGGCTGATAATGCAATGTAATTATTTTCTTTGTTACCAGCTCAATCTGGGTGTATCTTTTAGATTGATTGATTGATTGATTGATGGATTGATGGATTGCTTTGGATAATTATTTATCCAAAATCAAATATAAAAATTAATCACATAATATATATTTATATGAAAAATGTAAATAGATCACATGTATAAAATATTATAAAATTGTTATTTTTATTAAATATAATCTTTAATAATATTGTTAAATATAAATATTCAACTGGATGAGCAGAGGAGAACTAGATGAGAATTTTTTATTCATAAATATTATTTAATAAAGGGTGGCATGGTGGCGCAGTTGGTGTTGCCTCACAGCAAGAAGGTTGCTTGTTTGAGCCTTGGCTGGGTCAGTTGGCATTTCTGTATGGAATTTGCATGTTCTCCCTATGTTGGATTAGGTTTCCTCCGGGTGCTTCGGTTTCCTCCACAAGTCCAAAGACATGCGCTATAGGTGAATTGGGTAAGCTAAATTGTCCGAAGTGTATGTGTGTGAATGGAAGTGTATGGGTGCTTCCCAGTGATGGGTTGCGGCTGGAAGGGTATCCACTGCATAAAACATATGCTGGATAAGTTGGCAGTTCATTCTGTAGTGGTGACCCCAGATTAATAAAGGGACTAAGCCGAAAAGAAAACAAATGAAGGAATGAATGATTTAATATGAAATATTATTCAGTCTAATAACAATTTTTTTATAAATAATGACATTCTTGTATTTACTTGTCATAAAAATGAATAAAATAATTATTTTAAAAAAATCTACACGTAACATAAACTGAAAAATATATATATACTTGGAACCAACTTTAAATTACTGTAATTTGTTGAAGCTAAAAAATGTGTCTTTCCCAAAGTATAATTTTACTATGGCTCAAGCTTTAAAATGTTATTTAATTTAATAAAATTAAATTTTATATTAATTCATCTATGATGAAAATCATCTTTTGCAAGCTGTTTGGACAGAACTGTGTCCAGGTATACTGTGTCCACAGTCGTATTGGAGTGATAGGAACAAGTCTCTTTTTTAAAATTTCCTAACAGTGCGGTTTTCCCGGCCACCGAATTGATTGACAGCCGTGTATTAACATGTCTCTGTAGTAATGCGTATAATCATATCAACAAGACAGGACGTGCGCAAAGCAACCAGGATTAAAAGATCTGTTCAGCTCTCCGTGATCATCCGCACCTCAAGAATGAGTTTTACAAGTTTAAAATGTTTTTAAAACATGCATGTTCGTAATGAATTACAGCGATTTTTTTTATTTTTTTTATTTTTTTTTTTACCATCTTTATCACCACAGTCGTATATCAGGACAATTATAAAAGAAGACGCTTCAATTCTGGTTTGTGGACATTAAATCAGGTTTATTTTGTACATTAACATAACAGATATCCATACAGCGGTGTATATTAACATGTATTCTGTCACATTTGCGTGCAAAAACAGTGCAAAGTTTCCCACATGTCATACCAGTTTTCTTCTGAAATTATAGTCTTTAATTCTTTATCCCATTTTACTTTTACATATAGTGTAGATGGAGACCCATTAACATTGCATAAACCGAGTAGATTAATTTTGGTATTGTGTAGTTATAGGCATTCATCATCATTTTAGTGAGTGATGAGATATTGTTTTTTCTGATTTTCCTTTTTTTTTTATTATAATAATCTCTTAGCTGTAGATATTTAAAAAAAAATCTTGATTGGTAAGCCCAAACCTATCTTTAAAATTTTGAAAATTTACTCCCTTCTCCCTCCAACATTGAAATGTTGAGTCTTCCTTACCTGGCTTAAATTCCTTATACTGAATATTCCACCTGAATATTCCAATTTCTTTCTCCATACTAAGATTCTCACCAATTCTCTAACATGAGTGTTAATAACGGGCCAATTTTGTCTTTAATTCCACCAATCTCACTCCCACCTAATAAAGACTGTATTTTAATATTTTGAGTGTTTGTTTCTATATCTTTCCATCTAGCCACATAATTCGAAGAGCACCAGTGAAAAGTAGGGTTTATTTGTGCTAAACCATTTAAATTTTTTTACTTAATTCTGCATTTAGAACCAAGTTGTCATGATCACCAGCAATCTAACCACCAGAGATCGGTGGAAAACTTTCACACTCACACAGGACTACAAATCTGCTAGTAAATGGACTACATATTCAGTCATGCCACACACACACACACACACCTGAGGCAAGTCACCACTGATTGCAAACCCACAGCTGAAGCTGCTCACATACAGTACTGATTACATGCACTATAAGTACTTCTCAAAAACAAACACTGTTGCTGAGTCTTGTCTACTGTTTAGTGACACCACAACGCGTTTTGCTTTACCTCGTCTTGCTGTGTTTGAACCTAGCCTTGTCTTGTTATATTCCTGTCTGTTGCCTGCCTTTTTGACCATCTGCCTGTTATTTTGACCACGACTCTGGATTGCCCATATACATCTGTTTGCTCCTGTTCTGATCATTGCTTGCCTGACCATGCAGCTAATAAACCTGCATGTGGATCCGCACCCCTGTTGTCAGTGTCACATCCCTCCGGTTACACAAGTGTTGTCATGCTTGTTTTCAGCATTGTGGGTATTTTTCAGATCACAACAGACAGAGCGTTACTGCTGTTTTTAATTGGATGACAAATATCCAATATCATGGACAGCAGACTTTAGATTAGAATTTAAATGCTCCAAAAAAGCATTGACATGTGATGTCCATTGTAATAGACGCAGGATCCAAAAGGGTTAATAAATGTCACATTCCTAAATATGTACTTTTCTGTCTCTGGTTTCAGAAATCCACATCTCAAGCCCAGGCTTTCTCTTCCTCAGTCTACGATGAATGACACTTATGCTGTCATCAGCAAGTCCAAAGTCCAGGCTCCCAACTCTGCCCCCCATTCAGTCACTGTCCATTTCTATGACAATGCAAATTCAGAGAAAACCAATAACAACGCTCTCTACAGTACAGTCAAACCTAAAAACAGACCAGTGTCAGCCATGCCTCTCTCCCCGGCGCCAATTCATGAAAGATTAATGCCAGCCAATCAGAGAGCAGGACTTTCACCCAAGAAGACGGAGAGTGATGGTTATGAGCTATTGCCAGGTAAGAGACTAAATGAGTTTGCTATTAGGGCTGTGAGATTTAGGGAAAATATCTAATTGTGATTTTTTTTTGACAGATATTTCGATTTGATTTGTGAATTAATTTTGTAGTCAAGCTTAACTTCAGCTCAATAATCTGTATCGTAGCTTCTTACTGCTAAAATGCAGTGAGTGTTCGTTAAAAACAGGAACTGAAAAGATAGTAACTTATCCATTTATTCAAATTTGTTTTTGAATATTCAGAAATGAAACACTCATTTTTCTCTAGAGCAAACAGTGAAAAACAAATTAAATGACCTTACCTTTCTACTGTATATACAAGTTGAACTCAAATTAGGGAGATAGTGTAGCTTATCATACAAACAAAAAAATAAGGATTACAAAAATACAGAACACCCAGCAAACTAACATGTCTGGAATTGTACTTTGCTGTTGCTTGGTGCTAGATTGAGTGTCTCTGGCAGTACTTTTATTTGGCTTTTTAGCAAGACACTCCTCGTATAGCCGTCTGTGGTGCTTTTTTTAGGTGCTGGTTATTGTATTTTCTTATGCTGTGGCAACAATTCTACAAATGACCTGTTTTTGTTTGGTGTCTTTGACTTTGAAACCAAAATATTGCCAAATTACTGATGTCCTGTTTTTCTTTCATATTAATTAGTCTATTAATGCATCTGAAGCAGCAGACGCCATCATCCCACTCGTAATCGCTTTCCTGTTTGTTTGTTTTTTATTTTAGTGTTTAGTGTTCTGCATAGTTTGTTGGCTCAATTTTAAATGGGCAGAGCAAAAGTGTGCTCAATCAGTTGGCTAGTAAGACTATCACACACAGATGACAGTCACGCATTTGTTTTGAGTGGGGGAAATTAAAAAATACATACATATATTTCATATCGCAGCCTCTTGCGATTTAGCTGATCAAAACATTTCAAATCGCGATTCAATTTCGAATAATTACACATGAATTAATTATTAATGACACATTGCATTTGCATAATGTTGTTATTATTAGAAGTATTATTTATTATATGCATGTTTATATTTGTTTTAATAAAAACACGTTTAGATTTGTCCACCTGTCGGGTTTTGGAGACGTATGCAACACCATATGGGGCATAAGAATAGGATGTGTGTTTGGAAATAACTTTTATTTTTTAGTTTTTGAACCACACTTTGTTATTATTGTTCGTTTATTCGTTTGCTGAAAATTAGAACTGAATTTAGAAATGGTTTCAAAACAAATTATTGAGCTCCAACAAAATTAAATATGTAGGCTGATGAACGTCTTCAGTGAAGTGAGTTTCCACCGTTTCCTTCACGAAAGTAAAGAGTAAAAGTAAAGTAAGGAGAAAGTAAAGAGGCTCAATGGAGGAGGCTCGTTCTTTCTTCGCTACAGATGGTCTGTTTAACTGTTCTCGCTAGTAAAGCCGGCATGTAAATAGTAAATGTGCCATGGCGCATTGCAACTGACTCTTAAAGGGAATGTGAGATGAGACTCTGACTGGTTTAATGCACGTTATGCCATAGCTCAAGAGAATAAGCACAACCCTGTTAGACCATGCGCCGTGGCGCAGAGCCTATTTTTCCTTCCTCAAAATAGCAAATTCGGACACGCCCTTAATGCTGTTGCGGCATGCGCTTTAGACTTTGCATCTAGATCGTTAAAATATAGCCCTACTACTTAAAGAAAGTGACATCATTTGATTTGACTATCATTGAATTGTATGATTTCATGCTGGTTTTTGTATGATTTTCTTTGAGGAGGACAAGCTTAAAGGTCAGTCCCTGTCACATTTTGAAAGTGAAAATGTTTGTTTCTGGTAGAATGTCCCATATACAAAAGAAATTGGGCCTGATCACGCGGTTTCAGACTCTATTGGAATCGGACGTTACCTCCCGATCAGGACTCGAATATATATGTGTATATGTATATACTATATATTCTCATTATTTTTTTAACACATCTATAGTTATGCAGTGGCACAGAGTTAGACCTCTTTCTTGAATTAACACAGAAACAGCAACGCGTGGCGTGACATCACTTTGTTGCATAAACGCTATTGGTTTAATGCCGGCAAAAATAGAACACGGAAGCAGCTTAAAGTGGAAAGCGCAAGTATGTCTGCGGTCTGGAGGAGTTATAAAGTTGATGACGACAACATTGCCATTGCCAAAATTGTGAGATATGTAAACTTGGCATTGCAAGAGGTGGAAAGGAAAAGGCTACATTTAATGCAACAAACCTGATAAGACACCTCAAAGACAAACGTAAAAACGTCGATTTGAAATGCCGTCTCGCCACTATTTCACAGAGAAAGCTCTGCCAGCCATTTATAAGAAGATTTCTGATAAACAACTTGTCCTGTTATAAGATGTACCCCATGTTTTGTTCACCACAGTCATGGAGTTCATCCGTAGCTCCCATGTCTCTACTAAGCCTTACCACAATGGATTGACTCCATCTTAGTTTCTTTACTTTTTAATGTATTATAGAAGTATCGCTTCGGTTTCGGTATTGGTAGATACTCAAAATCAAATGACTCAGACTTTGACTCCAGGGCAAAAAAACCTGATCGGGACATCCCTACCCTATACCATAATAAAAGCTTCAGCAATTAATTACAGCAAGAAAATGTAGAAAAGAAAAGAAATCCAACACCCTAGAATGTTGTTGTGCAGTTGCTAGAAACCACTCACAACACCCTAGTAGCTGCATACTGTAGCAACACCCAGGCAACAATAGAGTAACACTCAAATTTAGAAAATGGACAATCTAAATAATTTTCTGATGAACTGAAATTGATTTGAGGTACACCAAAAATGCGAACTCATGACTTCAGCTGCACACTAAAAATGCGATTATTTCAGAGAGAAGGAACTTGTTTGTTTTGGGAGAGCAGAGTTGGGAAACTTCTGCTTGCAGCTTTCACTGTCCTCTCATGACTCTTCTGTTTGAGTTTCTTTTATTTCATGTCATCACCAGAGTGTTCAGCGTCCTCTCATTTGGTGTTTCTCTATAGTTGAGTTATTTGAAGCTCCCATTTCCATATTTCACAGGGGATTGAAATTCCCTTTTTGTTTTATCCACTATTGAACTTTGTAAGTGTCTGCAGAGTCCTAACAGGTGAAGTGTGTCATTTCCATGCCACCAAACAGAAATATTCAGCAGCATAATATGCATACTGAAGAGCATTCAAATGGTACTTTTCAAGCATAGTCAGTTTTGCTGGCAGGATTCTGCTACTGTACCTCAACCAAGCCAAATTCACACACTATTAACAAAATGTTTACACACCAGTAGTGCTGGATAGGAACTGTTTTTAGGAAGTCTTTTTTACTTCGCTACACCTGAAGGGTCCATAATGGTACCTCAAATGTACTTTTTATGTACATTTAGGTACTAATATGCACCTTTAAGGTACCACTGTGGACTATTTGGGTACAAATATGTTTCTTTTAAAAAGGTACTGCCCCAGTGACAGCTCCTGTACCTTTATTTTTTGAGAGTGTACTATACTTGCAGTCATTAAGTGTCTATATTTTACTACACTGCCAGGAATCTGACCAGAACCAGAAAATCAGAGCACATCACACCTGTTCTCAGGCCTTTACATTGGTTCCCAGTTAAATTCAGAATAGATTTAAAAGTATTATTGTCTATAAATCACTAAATGGGCCTCAATACATTACAGATATGCTCACTGAATACAAACCTAACCGATCACTCAGATCTTTAGGATCAAGTAAATTAAAAATTCCAAGAGATCAGTCAAAGCAGGGTGAATTCGCCTTCAGCTGCTGCGCCCCCCGCTGCTGGAATCAGCTTCCAGAAGTGATCAGATGGGCTCCAACATTAGGCACATTCAAATCAAGACTGAGAACACATTTTAGCTGTGCCTTTCACCCACTTCGAATGTTATCACTCGATTGAATGGGCGTTATCAGTGGTTATCAGCTGATAGATGTGGGCCAGTAGGAGCCTTCTGAGCGTACTAGTATTTATCATCCATTCACATGGTTAATCAGCTGTACTAATAGAGAAGACTCCAGATCCAAATCTGTTTTTACATTACTGTGACAGTTGAGGTAGGAGTAGACATTAATAAAATATAATTAATGGGAAAATTAATAAGTAATATAAATAAATATAAATGTGATCTATAGCTGATTAACCATGTGTATGGATGATAACAGCCTTCTGAGCTTACTAGTAGGCGCAGAAGGCCCCTACAGGCCCATATTTATCAGCTGATAGTCACTGATAATGCCCATGCAATCGAGTGATAGCATTCGACATGTTAATCTGTTTTTAATCATTTTTATTCTCTGTTGTTTTTATTTTCTTATGCTTGTTTCTTTTATGGGTGACATGGTGGTGCAGTGGGTAGCAAGAAGGCCGCTGGTTCGAGCCCTGGCTGGGCCAGTTGGCATTTCTGTGTGGAGTTTGCATGTTCTCCCCATCTTGGCGTGGGTTTCCTCCAGGTGCTACAGTTTCCCCCACAGTCCAAAGACATGCACTAGGTTCATTCCGCTGTTGTGACCCCTTATTATTTAAGGAACTAAGCTGAAAAGAAAATTAATAAATGAATGAATGAATGTTTATTTTGTTCTTGGGTATGTAAAGCACTTTGAATTACCATTGGGTATGACATGTGCTATATAAATAAACTTGCCTTGCCATCTTGCACTCTTAAAATTCTCCAAATATGGAAAAACCTAACTGTGTTGACATGTCTGACAACCCAAAAGTACTGTCAAAATGTTTATTCACCAGTAGTGCTGGATAGGAACTGTTTTTAGGAAGTATTTTTTACTTCACTTTTATACTTGCAGTGATTGTTAAGTGTCTATATTTTACTACAATAATAAAAATGTCCAAATATGGACAAACCCAACTGCTGGTTTAAAAAGTGTCATTTAAGTTGAATTGGGGAAAAACAGCCAAGGTTTGTCCATATTTGATATTATATTGTATTTTCATGCACACTATAAAAATGCAGGGTTATTTCAAACCAATATATAAACACAACCAGCAGCCACTAGGTTTTAATCATTTAAATGAAATAAATACTCTAAATAGATATCCGGCAGCTGCTCTCTGCAACTCTTACATGGTCGCCCACTGAGGCTTAGCAGGGCTGCGCCTCAGTACCTAGATGGGAGACCACATGGGAAAGCTAGGTTGCTGCCGGAAGTGGTGTTAGTGAGACCAGCAGGGGGCGCTCAACCTGCGGTCTGTGTGGGTCCTAATGCACAAGTATAGTGAATGGGACACTATACTGTGTCTCAGTACTCAGTGAGCGCCGTCTTTCATATGAGACATTAAACCGAGGTCCCGACTCTGTGGTTGTGAAAAATCCCAGGATGTCCTTCAAAAAAGAGTAGGGGTTTACCCCGGCTTCCTGGCCAAGTTTGCCCACTGGCCTTTGTCCATCATGGCCTCCTTACCATCCCCATATCATAATTGGCTTCATCAATCTGTCTCCTCTCCACCAATTGGCTAGTGTGTGGTGTGCGGTCTGGTGCAATATGGCTGCCGTCGTGTCATCCAGGTGGATGCTGCACACTTGTGGTGGATGAGGAGATTCCCCTGATTGTGTAAAGTGCTTTTGAGTGTCTAGAAAAGCACTATATAAATTTAAAGAATTATTATTATTATTATTATTATTATTATACTAATATATATATAATATTAAATGTGTATAATTTATTTAACTCCAATGTTTGGATTTGTCCATACAATGTAAAAAAATGCTTTGGTTTCACACGATTCTTTTGTTGTCCCAACTCAAATTGATCAGGTTAATTTAATCATTTTTAGAAATTTAAGTGGATTGAACAAAACAATTAAGTTGTCCTAAAAAAACTTAAGAATTGGGTTGTTTCACAAGTAGTTTGAACAAGCAATCAAAGAGAATTTTTTTAGTGTATTTTACTCAATTTGGGTTGAAATAACAGAATTATTTACAGTATATTTTAGGGAACTTTTACTTATCTAAATTCCAAAACAAAGTGTTGTACGTTTTACACAAATGTATTGGAAAAAAAGTCTCCATTTGTCACGGTCACCAGCTGGAATGGCAATAACTACTACACTGACTACATGTTTCCTATATATAACACTAGTTAGCAACTTACTGGTTAAAATGATCCAGTCAGACCGAATCTAAATCAAATCAAATCACTTTTATTGTCACATCATCAGCAGCACGTGTGCTATGATGAGTGAAAAGCTTAGGTGCTGGCTCCAGACAGTGCAAAATACAGATAGTGTAAATACAACGACAGTGCAAAATACAGACAGTGCAAAATACAGACAGTGCGAAATACAGACAGTGCAATATACAACAACATACTCACAAAAAAACAAGACAATGTAAAATTGGCAATGTTGACAGCGATACGTACGATGGATAGGTGTACACATAGTTGTAGGCAGTATTGTTTTAAGTATGGATTTGTTAAAGTGCAGTGCATGCTACATCTTGATGGTGTGCAGTGCGGGGTATGGAAGAGTTTGTGTGGGGTGTGTTAAGTGTTCATCAGCCTGATAGTCTGAGGGAAGAAACTTTCCTTCAGTCGGCTGGTGCGTGACCGGATGCTGCGGAACCGTCTGCCTGAGGGTAGCAGACAGAAAAGTCTATGGCTTGGGTGGCTGGAGTCGCTGATGATGCTCTTGGCTTTTCTCATGCACCTCCTGGTATAGATGTCCTGGAGGGAGGGAAGCTCACCTCCTACTACACGTCCAGCAGTTTGCACAATCCTATTTAGACCTTTGTGATTGCTGCTGGTGCTGTTTCCGTACCAGGTGGTGATGCAGCCAGTGAGGATGCTCTCCACAGAGCAGGTGTAGAACGAGCGGAGGATGTGGGGACTCATTCCAAACCTCCTGAGACGCCTGAGGAAGAAGAGGCGTTGTTGTGCCTTCCTCAGCACTGCGTCTGTGTGGGCAGTCTATGTCAGATCCTCAGCGATGTGTACTCCAAGAAACTTGAAAGTGCTGACTCTCTCCACTGGTGTCCCGTGGATGGTGATGGGAGTGTGTTCTTTCTTCTCTCTCCTGAAATCCACCACCAGCTCCTTGGTTTTGCTGATGTTGAGTGAGAGGTGGTTTTCCTGACACCACTGCGTCAGAGCGTGCACCTCCTCTCTGTAGGCGGGGGAGGGATTTGTAAGCATCCCGGAATGGAGAGTAGCAATGGTCCAAAATACGATCGCCACGCGTGTTTGTGGTGATATGTTGAAAGTATTTTGGAGCGATTTTCCTGAGATTGGCGTTGTTAAAGTCCCCTGTAACAATAAACGCTGCCTCCGGGTGTGCAGTTTCCTGCTCGTTTATGCTCCCATACAGTTCCCATACAGTTAACGACTCATTTATTCAAATGATCTTCATAGAGTAAAATGAATCTTTTCAAAGTTCACAAAAATACAGAACAAATCCATATTGCAAACTAGGTGCATTTTCTTCAAGTTGTCTTGACTGTATTATTGGTAACCTATTAACCAGGGTGCGAATTACAGGGGTGTTTGGGGGGATTGATCCGCCTAATTACTGTTTGATTCCCCTGAAGTACATCAAAACTAGATTTATAGGGGTGTCAGCTATTTAATAGTGAGAATAGCTTTTTTCTGATTTGCATCCTAAATAATAATATTAAAAAATAGATAATAAAAAAGATATTTTACCACCCCTATAATGGCTCATACCATTGTGAATGCATAATTGCACCAGTCTATTTGAGAAATACATTCATTCAGCAGTCTGAAACCGGCAGATCTTGAGGACCGATGGACGTCTTAAGTGTTCAAAAGACACTTTACTAGTAAAATAGCTGTTTGTATCTAGATACTCTAAAAGTAAAGTCAAATTAGATGCATAGTTTTTATAGTTAAGCTAATCAGAGGTTACCGTAGGTCAGACTACACTAAATATCCATCAAAACACTGAAAATGTAATTACGATTTATTAATAAATTAGATGTAATTCAAACAAATACTTATATTTGATTCACTGAAGCATGTATTACACAAACTAACATTACCGAAAACTAATAACCCCCAATCGCCAGTGTATAATTCACACCCTGCTAGTAACCGCAAACAATGCAAGCTCAGTGGAGTCACGTAGGTGTAATGTTTACTTTTGCTGTCACAGTTTGCCTATATATACTACAGGCTGAATGTATGTACTTTCTTGTGAAGAAATATACTTTTGTGTTTGTAACAGATGAGTATGCATGTTTTGGCATGTACTACTTCCTCTTAAACTGACTGTTATATTGCTTAGTTACATGCCCTCACTCAACTTGTCACATTATCCACATTTATTTCATATGAACTTTTCTAGCATATTCAAGTATTAGCAGCAGGTTAACCTGCCATTCACGGGTCTTTCACACAGAGAAATCACCTCAGGTGTTAGCAGAATTAATTATACATTTAGAAGCCAAACACATCTGTATAAAAGTTAATCTTGCAGATCAAATACAACTTAGAAAACATGAAATATGGTATTTCAGAAGATAAGATATTAATTAAGAACAAGATTTAATCATTTAAACATTCCTGCGTGTCCACCATGTTTGTAGTTTAACACTTTTTATTCATTCATTTTCCTTCGACTTTTTTTCATCAGGGGTCGGAATGAACCGACAACTTTTCCAGCATATGTTTTAGGCAGCGGATGCCCTTTCAGCTGCATTTCAGGGCGCCTTTCAGGGCGTGTGTCCTAAAAGTTTGAAAACCGCTGGTGTATTGTATCGCGTTTAATAGAGTTTGTGCATTGCGCAATGGTTGAGGTTTAAACGTTCGCGCTTTCTCATGCTTATGTTCTCAGTAAATATAATATGACAGCAGCGTTTGTGAGCCCCTCCAAGAAACGCAGGGCCCTAGGCGACCGCCTATATTACCTGTGGGACGGGCCGGCACTGAGCAAAGTTTTGTTGTCTTGGTAAAGTCATGACAAAGAGAATGATTGGTTGTGATGTACTTGTTGATGTCAAGTTGTCATAACAAACAATGTCATCTTTGCATTTAAAATGGCATAACTGAACACTTCATAACAGTTGTCATAAGCATGCAGAAAATCTCAGTCACATTCATGTGTCATTTCATGAAGGATACAAGGTCTTATGAGCAAGTACTTCAAGTAACGTGATACCCTAACGGCTCACTAAATATGATTCAGTCAGAGTGAGTCTCCAGTTAATGATTCAATCATATTTTTGAGAACATCCAAGGTAAAAGCATTCAATATTACAATTTCAAAATCATAATTTCTAAACAAATCTTTGTGTCTTTTCTTTCTTCAGGGGAGTTGAGGTCCATGAACAGAGATTCACAGGTAAATAATCTCTTTGGTAATAGGATACCTGCAGTTCGTTTAACTCACCAGTTTGATTTTGATCTAGATATCAAATGAAACCGCTAAGTACATAATAATCTCATATGGCTCACTTATATATGAAGTTATTGGCCTGTAAGTCCTGTCTGCATGCTTGTAGATGTGTCAAATTACTCTCTTGTTTTTGTTTCACGGCAAAATTCACATTCAGCCTCTTCCTGTGATCTGAGGCTTCAAGCTGAGATCACACTCACAAGTTAACAAGCTTTAACACACACTTACAGGCAGCTCGTTTAGTAAAAATATCCTGACAGATTGAATATGATGCTAATGTGTATTTGACTGATGATCGCAGTCTTTTTAACCCTAATAATCACAGATTAAGATCTGCAAAGAATATCATTAAATGTAATTAAATGAAATTTGTTTTTCCTCAGCCGCACGGCCCTCCTCTTTCACGAAGCCCAAGTGCAAGTAAGTGCGCTGTTGCATGTTTTATTTACTATACAAGCTGGTCTGAAATGGAAAATATTGTGTGCAACATTTTTTCTGCTCCAATTCACTCGTTAATTATCAGCACTGTTTATTATTTGTCGGTTTAAATGATTTATTATTCACAAAAAATATAATTAAATGCTTATGTTAAATGAGGTGTTGAAATTTAAAAAATCAAAAAAAAAAAGAGAGAGAGATTTTAATCCTTTTTCCTTTAATCATGATGCATGAATTAGGACCTGTTAATTGAGTGTTTACTTAATGGAGTAATTGTACATTTAAAATGTATTTGTCACATTTTGTTCTTTTTTTAATGAACTATTAAAGCCAGAGGGTTAGCAAAATGTTTACAATTATTTAGAATAATAATGCATGCATACATTTAACTCTCCTCATTTACAAGTAATTTTAAGCAAGAATATAAGTAATATATAATAAGTAATCAGTTATTAATAATATTTCATTAATTATTACTTTTTTCACTATCAAAGCTATATTTTTAATGTGACGTGCCATGAGTTTTAAAAGCATGACAAGCTGCATAATTAACATAAAGTCTACACTGTAAAAAATGTTAAGCCAGTACAACAACAAAAAAAATCCTTATTTCCTTTCGCTTTTTCTTGTTCATTCAACTTTTGAAAACATCAGCTGCACTGACCTAAAATTATTTGTCAGTAATACAAAAAGCATTTAGTTGGGTTAACATAAGATTATTAGTTTTTTGGAGAGGTGAACAACTCTGTAACAAAACTTTTTAAGTTGTGCCAACTGAACATTTTTTTGTCTGCAGAACTGGAACGCCTGAAGTTGAGTGAACAAATAAAACATAATCCTTATTCTCTTCCGTTTTTTTCACTTGCACTGGTACTCGTTTTACTCGTGTATTTTTTTCACCTTTTCGAGGCGAGAATCGAGTTTTTTCAGTGTAACCCACAGTTATATACTTTTAAAAATGTATTTGTCACATTTGTTTGAAGCCAGAGGCATATTATAATAACATTTTCATGATTATTTAGAGGGCGTCGTGGGGGCGCAGTGGGTAGCAGGTTCGAGTCCCAGCTGGGTCAGTTGGCATTTCTGTGTGGAGTTTGCATGTTCTCCCCATGTTGACGTGGGTTTCCCCCAGGTTCTCCGGTTTCCCCTACAGTTTAAAAATATGCTCTATAGGGGAATTGAATAAGCTAAATTGGCCATAGTGTATGTGTGTGAATGCAAGAGTGTATGGGTGTTTCCCAATGTTGGGTTGTAGCTGGAAGGGCATTGGCTGCGTAAAGCATATTGTGGATAAGTCGAATTATTTCGCTTTGGCGACCCCTGATTAATAAAGGGACTAAGCCGAAAAGAAAGTGAATGAATGAATGAATGAGTGTTGTTTTTAATTTGAATTCTAATTATTTTGTATAATAATTATAAATTATAAATAAATGCATTCCATGTCCCAAGAGCCAGTTTCTGTGCCCGACGATTGGGTTGTCATGGTCCTAACCTACGATTACCACCCGTTCCACAATGCACTGGCCCCTTACCGCTCCACCTCCAGGTGGTGGGCCTGCAGGAGGATGGTCCCACGTCACTCCTTTGAGCTGAGCCCGGCCAGGTTTCGTGGGATAATGAAACAGAATGGAACCCGGCCACCAGGCTCTCGCATACAAGCCCCAACCCCAGGTCCCTGACAACATAGCTCTTAGGATCACTCAGGCACTCAAACCTCTCCACCACGATAAGGTGGCGGTACATAGAGTGAAATACATATAGATTATATATATAAAAATAAATAAATACAAAAATGTATGTACGTATGTGTAATTTTAGTAATATAATAATAAGTTATTATTAATAATAATATATAGTTCATTATATTGTCACCTTTTTTTAACATTATTTGTTTTTTAACCATCAAAGGTGTATTTTAATAGCATGGCAACCTGTACAATTAACATCAATTCTAACCGACAGTTACACACTTACATAAAAACTCCATCATACAAAAACCAAAGTTAATAGACTCAGACTCAACTTTATTATACCATTTAGGGAAACTAAAATTGCAGCAAGGTGCTATAACACAGTTCTATGTACACATCACCAAAATATAACCACAAAACATACAACACATCATTTTTTTAGATGCATCTCCCTCCCCGCTGGACTCATTTAATGACCTGATGGACGCAATTATAGAAGAATTTCTAACTATATTTTGCCTGATGGTAGCAGCTGAAACACAGAGTACAATTGGTGATCCAGGGGGCAAAAGATACCTTGAGCTCTCTTTAAAACATAATTACGTTAAATTATCATTGGGCCAGTTTGGTTAAAACCAATGATCTTACCTGCCACCTTCACAAGGCTACTCAACGGCCCAATCCCAATTCTACCCCTTAGCCCTTCCCCTTCCCAACTCTCTTTATCTTGAAGACGTAGGGCTAAGGGGAAGGGCTAGATACCCCTTCAAACTGAGATTTTTCAGGACCACACTCGAAACCAAGGGGTAGGAAATACACCAGCTACAACGGCAGAATGGCTGCACACGGAAGTCAGGAGATGCACAAATTAGTTTTTTTTTTGTCATTATTATCAATTTTTGCAACAAACAAGCACATGTTTTAATACATTCATAATGGCATTTGTGTTTTAACGTCATGCTTTTTTTTTTTTTTTTTTTTTTAAAAAGCTTTCAAGAGTTCACACTTAGCTGATAAGCATAATTGGCATGCTGTCCCGGGAGAGAGCCCTGAGCTCGTATATCCTCGAGCCCGGGGCTCCCTCCCGTTAGAAGGGCGAGAGGGAAGTTCGAGCTCAGGAAGGTCTCGAGAACTCCCCCGCTTATCCCCGTGTGAAAAGTGTAAACTAAAGTTGTCTTAGGCAATAATTTGGTTTAGTCGATTGACTATGGTGTATGTTTTTGGACGGTGGGAGGAAACCCGGGGGGAACCCACGCGAACACGGGGAGAACATGAAAACTCCCCACAGAAACGCCAACCGGCTCAATGGGAGGTTTATCTGGTGGCGTTCTTGCTGTGAGGTAACAGTGCTATTCACTGGGCCGCCGTGTCGCCCTATAGGAAAGGGTGGAAGTAGGGGTGGAAGGAGGGGGGGACTTTGAGACGAAGATAACTGAAGTGAAATCTCTGGGTATTTATAGTGTGTCCGTAATCATCTAATAGGGCAGATTACGGAGCTGAAAAGGTGCCAGCCTTGTTGATCATAAGCACGTGATCCTCTCGAAATTAGTTTATAAATAAACCACACAAATTAAAAACCGCTAAATTTCGCCATCTATAAGTGAAGTTTCACAAACTAATTTCGAGAGGAGCACGTGATAGGATTGACTGCAGCTGGTCCTTATTGCTAATCATTAGCTAGCCAATCAGGTCATTCCAAATTTAACATAAATATCCAGCCTAAACTTTATTACTCATCTTCGTTTTGGAAGACCCCCCCCTCCCCCATCCATTCCTTCTCCCTCCTCCTCAATTCTAGGATCGAGTGACACGGTGGCTCAGTGGCTAGCACTGTTGCCCCACAGCAAGAAGGTCGTTGATTCAAATACTAGCTGAGCCAGTCGGCACCTTCTATGCAGAGTTTACATGTTCGCCCCGTGTTCGCCTGGGTTTTCCGTGGGTACTCCGGTTTCCTCCCACAGTCTAAAGACATGTAACACAAGTTAAAGTCACAAGCACCTAATGCGTACACACTGGCGCGGTTGGCGGTCTATTCTTGGGAAGCTATTGAGAACTATGATCTCGTATCCCTCCTAATGTTCATTTACCAGGCGGGAGCCTTGGGCTCATCTATCTCCGAGCTAAGGGTTCTCTCCCGGGACAGCATGCCAAACCTGCTAAAATAGTCAAGCATAATCGAAGTATGAACTCTTGAATCCCTAATAATAACTCCTCTATAGTAGTCCCACAACATTCTGTCACTCGATGACACTCGAATACCCTGTCAGAAAAGTCTAGTGGCTGGAAATGACCTTTTTACAGTGTCTGGTATAATATTAATGTTGTTTTTGTGTGTTTACATAGATGAATATGGCCACTGTGTAAATGCACAGTACAGTTACGATCTTATTGTCACATTAGATCATTATGATAACATGATATCATTGCCTTCAGTGATAAATACCAAAACATAACGTGACTGGAATAACTACAGCAGTCTCCATCGTCAAACTCACATGAAGCATGAGATCGTGACGACATATGATGACGTGTGCAGGTGCTATAGTGGTGTCCCATTTCTAAGGGCTAAATTTTGAAGCCCTTCCCCTTCACACTCTATTTCAAAGGCCATGGGGAAGGGGTAGGGGTACAAAAAATAGAATTGGGATTGGGACCTTATTTGACAGATTCAGATTACTGTACCAAGCTACAATGCAGAAAGATAAAACAGATTCAATAACTCTCATCTGACTGAGATTCTCCAAATTCTCCTCCTCATAGCTATATGCTAATTTTACCCTTCAGCGTTAATGCTTGATGATTTATTTTAATGCTCAATGTCATCATATTATATGCCAACGATTAACTTATAAATGCATTTAAATACAGACCATGAGGAGTAATGTGTTTGTGTGTGTGTTTTTAGTCATGTAAAAGCATTTCGTTTCCCCTGAAGGCTCTTTATCAACCAAATAGGTGTGAAAAGCTAGCTAGCAGTAAACAGGAAGAAGTGTCAGATCAGCGTTGCTTTCATTCTCATGCACTGAGTTTGGTTTGTTAAGTTGTTAAACACTGTTAAAGATATATTTCTTTTCCTCAGCTGAAAGCCAATCGTCTACAGATGATGATTATGAATACGTGTCTAGTGTTGTTAAGGACAGCAGCAGCCCATTTGCCCCGGGCAGCCTGGGTGAGTAATGCCATATGCACACTAAATCTCAACTCTGTACACAACAAGGAGACTGCTCAGACAAATATTTACTCTTAGATTGGGTTTTGATGAGTCTTTGGGTAAATTTGAGTGTTTTTAAATGCTCTAGTTGCTGAACGGCTGCCCAAATCAGTTGTTTTCATAAGCATGCAAGTCGCAAACGTGCCAGTTAGTAAATAAAAATAAATTAATTTCTGCCTCACAAGAAGTCAACTGATAGATTGTTGGCAGATTAGAGCCTTTTAGACCACACACACAGAGACATACACAAGAGAAAGTGTGGTTTGTAGTCCTCAATGTAGAAATAACCATATCTGGTAAAGGGTGAACATCATTTTTAGGCCCTGTTTCGTATCAGTACTAACAAGAGTCAGTGGGTGGAAATTAAGTAGTCTTTTGTGGCAGTTTGAATTCATTAGTATTTATATTATGAAAGCGGTGAGATCAAATGTGTTTTCGACTACTTTTAGAAGTGGTAGAAAGTTGTGAAGCTCAAAATGTTTGTTTTTTCCTTTTACACCTTTATATCATCATCATCATTAGTAGCAGCAGCAACATACAGTGGGGGAAATAATGGCCCGTTTACATTGAGTGGTAAAGTACGGTATGGTTCGGGTTGGTACGAGTCACTTTTATCAGGCTTGTGCTTCCACTGCCAAAAGGGTACCAATGGTTTCAGTAGACGTCATTTTCACTCGAGGAAATGTCTACATGTCTTGTTAGAAAGTAATTCCATCATTGCGAGTTCATAATAGTCCAAAAGGTAATGATAATAGTTTAACATGGCCGTTTGTTCATGGTTTAGGTCGCTGAAAAAATTATTTGCTCCTTTTTTTTGTTGCTTCTTTCTCGCGTTTGTCAGTTCTATATGTATTATATGTAAACAGGGAGTGCAGAATTATTAGGCAAGTTGTATTTTTGAGGATTAATTTTATTATTGAACAACAACCATGTTCTCAATGAACCCAAAAACTCATTAATATCAAAGCTGAATATTTTTGGAAGTAGTTTTTAGTTTGTTTTTAGTTTTAGCTATTTTAGGAGGGTATCTCTGTGTGCAGGCGACTATTACTTTGCAGAATTATTAGACAACTTAACAAAAAACAAATATATACCCATTTCAATTATTTATTTTCACCAGTGAAACCAATATAACATCTCAACATTCACAAATATACATTTCTGACATTCAAAAACAAAACAAAAACAAATCAGTGAGCTATATAGCCACCTTTCTTTGCAAGGACACTCAAAAGCCATGAATTCGGTCAGTGTTTTGATCTGTTCACCATCAACATTGCGTGCAGCAGTAACCACAGCCTCCCAGACACTGTTCAGAGAGGTGTACTGTTTTCCCTTCTTGTAAATCTCACATTTGATGATGGACCACAGGTTCTCTATGGGGTTCAGATCAGGTGAACAAGGATGCCATGTCATTAGTTTTTCTTCTTTTAGACGCTTTCTTGCCAGCCACGCTGTGGAGTACTTGGACGCGTGTGATGGAGCATTGTCCTGCATGAAAATCATGTTTTTCTTGAAGGATGCAGACTTCTTCTTGTACCACTGCTTGAAGGTGTCTTCCAGAAACTGGCAGTAGGACTGGGAGTTGAGCTTGACTCCATCCTCAACCCGGAAAGACCCCACAAGCTCATCTTTGATGATACCAGCCCAAACCCGTACTCCACCTCCACCTTGCTGGCGTCTGAGTCGGACTAGAGCTCTCTGCCCTTTACCAATCCAGCCACGAGCCCATCAAGACTCACTCTCATTTCATCAGTCCATAAAACCTTAGAAAAATCAGTCTTGAGATATTTCTTGGCCCAGTCTTGACATTTCAGCTTGTGTGTCTTGTTCAGTGGTGGTCGTTTTTCAGCCGTTCTTACCTTGGCCATGTCTCTGAGTATTGCACACCTTGTGCTTTTGGGCACTCCAGTGATGTTGCAGCTCTGATATATGGCAAAACTGGTGGCAAGTGGCATCTTGGCAGCTGCACGCTTGACTTTTCTCAGTTCATGGGCAGTTATTTTGCACCTTAGTTTTTCCAGATGCTTCTTGTGCCCCTGTTGACTATTTTGAATGAAACGCTTGATTGTTCGATTATCACGCTTCAGAAGCTTGGCAATTTTAAGAGTGCTGCATCCCTCTGCAAGATATCTCACTATTTTTGACTTTTCGGAGCCTGTCAAGTCCTTCTTTTGACCCATTTTGCCAAAGGAAAGGAAGTTGCCTAATAATTATGCACTCATGATATAGGGTGTTGATGTCATTAGACCACACCCCTTCTCATTACAGAGATGCACATCACCTAATATGCTTAATTTGTAGTAGGCTTTCGAGCCTATACAGCTTGTAGTAAGACAACATGCATAAAGAGGATGATGTGGTCAAAATACTAATTTGCCTAATAATTCTGCACTCCCTGTATATTGTTACGGTGTAATGTCTCAGCTGTGTATTTAAAAATGCACAAGCAAGTGACATTACTCTGTAAACCAATAGTGTTCAGCTGCGCTTTCCCAGCTGAAGGTTACCCAAAAAGTGGTACGGTTTGCTTTTTTTGTACTTTTTGACAGTGGAAAAGGATATAAAAGCATACCGAACCGTACCACTTAGTGGAAATGGACCATAAGTATTAAACATGTCACAGTTTTTCTCAGAAAACTCATTTCTAAAGGTGCTGATTACTTGAAATTTTCACTGGATGTTGGTAACAACCATGGCTCAGTGGTTAGCACTGTCGCCTGGGCCAGTTGGTATTTCTGTGTGGAGTTTGCATATTCTCCCCATGCTCGCGTGGGTTTCCTCCGGGTGCTTCATTTTCCCCCACAGCCCAAAGACACGCGGTATAGGTGAATTAGGAAAGCAAAACTGGCTATAGTGTATGAGTGTTTGTGTGAATGAAAAAGTGTTAAGGTGTTTCCCAGTACTGGGTTGCGGCTGGAAGGGCATCCGCTGCATAAAACATGCCGAATAGTTAGCAGTTCATACCACTGTGATAATAAATAAGCGACTAAGCTGAAGAAAAGTGAATGAACGAATATTGGTAACAACCAAAGAAATCCATATATGCAAAGAAAACTATTTTACAAAGTTATGCATATTCAAATGAAATGACAAAGAAAAAGAACAGAAAAGAAAAGAACACATGAAGAAATGGAGGTGTAGAAAGGCAGTGAAAGCCCAGACAGCAGGTGAAATCTTTCAGTAATTCTTTAGCAACCCTCTGCCCTTCGCCATTGTAAATAAATATTAGCTGCTTCAGTCCAACATCTACATTAGCAGGATGATGAAGATGAAACCAGAGTGGACATTTCAGCAAGACAATGACTACATTTACATGGACACCAATAATTCGATTTTAATGCGATTAAGACAATACTCTGATTAAGAGTCTACCATGTAAACTGCGATTTTTGATTGATTTAATCAGATTAAGGTCATAATCGAACTAATTGGAAATCGAATTAAGACATGTGGAGTATGCCGATTTTAATCGCATTATTGAAGTGCAGTACAGACATGTAAACACCTTAATCGAACTATTACCTTCATGTAGGACTTTAAGCCGCTTTTTGCGACAGGGTAGTCCACACACACACACACACACCCAGATACACATACGCACGGCTGATTGACACTCTTTGCACCTACCGAGTCAGTGCAGACCACAGACACCTGCAACGTGAAATGCGGAGGGTTTTTTTTTCTTCCATTCAGCATGCGGTATGAACTTCAATTAAAACAACTCTTCCAGCAGTTCATAGTTGCATTCAATATCTCGTTTGTCACGGTGGGCATGAATAAAATCTTCGTGAATGAAAGTGAAAGTGTCAAACTGCAGTTAAAGTCGACAAATTAAAAATGAAACACCCGAAATTACATGAAACTCCAGAGGAAATGATATTAATCGAATTATGAGATGTAACATGTAAAACAGGATCATGAAAGTAACACTCAAGAAGCAACTCATGTAAACACCTTAGTCTTATTATTCTCTTAATTAGATTAAGGCAAATAATTTGATTACTGATGTCCATGTAAATGTAGTCACTGATCCAAAACACAGCCAAGAAAACTCTCAAATGTTTTTAGAGAAAGAAAATCAAACTGTAGAATGGCCCAGCCAATCACCTGGCCTGAATCTAATAGAAAATACAAAATAAAGCTCAGATTTGATAGACGAGACCCACAGAACCATCAAGATTATTACACTCTGTTGAAGTCTGTCATAAAAATCACACCTGGGTAATTCATGTGACTTCATTCTCCATATGAGAGGCGTCTTTAAGCTGCCATCACCAAAAAAGCCTTTTATATAAAGTATTAAATACATTTCAGTAGATCAGTACTTTCTCCTTGTGTCATTCCATTGTTATTACCCATAACTATTATTTTAATGTTTGTATTGTTTGAGATTTTGCCAAAATCTTGTTCAATTTCATGTCAACAGCTCCTTTAGAATTATTATTCCCAGGAACAAAACATGGCATGTTCAATACTTATTTTCTCCACCGTATTTTATATTTAATTTACATTAAGTGTCATTCACTTGTGATATAACCAACAAAACCAGATCTTAATACCATGTGTAAACAGAGTAATTATAGCAGTCACAGAGAACAGACACATCTAATGATTTGTTGCATTTGATGATGCTGAATGTGATTCCAAACCAAGATCCAGCAAATATATGAATTCATCCTGACCTCACTGTTATCTTGTTCATAATTTTTTGTCTTTGTTTGCCCTATGCTTCAGGTTTCAACAGTCGAATAAAGAAACCCAAAGGCCCGCGAGATCCACCGGCCGAATGGAGTCGTGCAGAAAGATGAAACCGCAAAAGGTTTTAGGTTTTATGAAAAATTAACCAGAGCTAGTGTAGCCTGATCCAGTAGACACAGGGCTGTTATATTTTTCTCTGGGTAATAGAGCATTTATTTATTTCCTTCAGAAGTAGCACTGTTGATTGTGTTTATATTATTGCGACACTTCAGCCAATTGAAAATGTCAACCCAGGCTCGCTGTGAATACGTATCCAGGTCTACATTTCTGAGGACAGCGGAATATGTAACCGGAGGTATGTCTGTTTGCAGTTTTTGTTTTGCAGCTCCACCAGAGGCCACTGTGTACATGTTTTGATGATCTCAAATTTGTCTCAGGCATACTCTTTTTGTGTAAATCCACCAGAGGGCGCAATATACATTTCAGCCGACCAGGGGTTTGTTTCCCAAACAACGACATAACTTTTGGCTGAACTATCATAGTCTGATGCCTTGTTTGGGAAAAAACGATGTAGTGACGAGTGTTTCCCAAAACCGTAGTTGTTTTGTCGCAGATCCATACATGAATCATGTTAGTTATAACGTAAAACGTCCATAATGATGCACTAAATAGGCGGAGTAACAACTTCTTTCGAGAAAAAACGCCATCATTTGTTGTGCAAATAATATTGTTTTACACGCACATGCATTTAAAAGAAATCCAATAGTGGTTATTGTATAACATACACTTGTTTTGTATATTAACTGAAATATATGTAAACGGCACAAACTGGGCCAATGTTTCCTTTACAAATATTATTGAGAATATTCCTTATTCTATTCTAAAACAGAATCACTTGGCTAACAGTGTTCTAATCTCATATATAAATCATATAAATCGTAAATGTTTAATTTTCAATAGACTATTTATTAAGAAATGGAAAAAAATTCTACTTAATAATAATAATAATAATAATAATAATTATTATTATTATTATTATTATTATTATTATTATTATTAAGTATGATATTGTTTATTTATTTATTTATTTAAATTTTTTTAAAGTCTACTTTTACAATTTGACACATTCAAACCACTGCAGAAATGTCAGAACCAATAGGTCCATGTCATATACAGTAGGCTACAGATACATTTCTTAATAAATAGCCTACTATAAATTAAAACTATTAACGTATGCTATATATTTTGTTTTCACAAGCTTTGGAGACGTAACAATCATTCCAAGTTTAAATGCAGAAATGTTCGAAACGAATAGGGCATAGGGGGATAACAGTGAATAGAACACAACCGGGAACTATGCTTCTAACTAAAGCTCTAGAGGTCTAGTTGCAAACGTACAAGTTTGCGACGCAGTTTGCGAATGTTCGTTGGAATGATGGATTTGGGAAACACCAAATCAACTATGTTGTTAACGACGGAACTTGCGACCTTAATTGGCTAACGATGGTTTTCAGAATTGCACCCCAGACCAGCTTGCTGTTGACTGACCGACCAACTGACTCACCCACACCTTTCACTGAACTTAACCGATAGTGTTTACAAAAGCAATCTAGAGAAAGAAAAGCTGTCGCAGCCCATGAGTTCACCACATTTTCAGCCTGAAAAGGAACAGAAGCTGTCGGTGGCATCATACTGTCCCATAGCGTTAGTCCTAAGTCTGTTTTATACTTCTGCGTCAAGTGATCGGCGTGACCGATGGTGCCTGCCTTGCACGTAGTTGTGCGTTTATACTTCTGCATCCCGTTTGTGTTGCTCTGATATAACACTTCCAAAAGGCTAGCTGGCAGTAGGTTTTTATATTCCTTTGTGTCAAGTTTCTTCACGGGTATTTTGTTTTTTCGAAACGCTACCTTAATGTACAAGTAGCTAAAACACTCATTCAGAGGTGGGAACCGGCAGACGTGCAACAACTTTAATCATAAGGTGAACACAAAACAAAAGTCTCCATCTGGAGCTCCTTTACGGGACTCGACTTCATCAGGCTCGCAGCTATCAGCACCACCCATACATTTTTTGAGAGGCACGCATCAGCCACAGCGAGGTCTACGTGACCACACGAAGGCTGCGCTAGACCATACACGTGCACTTGATGCAGAATCATAAATCAGCCTTTACAGAGTAAATTAAGCCAGACGTACCTTTGGGTACATATTTCACAGTCTCCAGAAATGTAGACAGGGGTACGTATCCACAATGAGCCTGTGTTGCAACATGTACCCAAGTTGTTCCTTACCGTTATTGGAGTTTTTCTTATGCTGAACACAAAAGAAGATATTTTGATGAGTATAGTAGGAAAAAATACTATGTTTATCAATGAGTACATAAAATATTTGGTTACCAACATTCTTCAAAATCATTTTTATTTACTTTCAGCAGAAAAAAAAGCTCATTCAGGTTAGGAAAAACAAATGTGAGTAAATGAAGAGCATTTTGGGATAAACTGTCACTATAATTGTGCATGATGATGTGTTTATGATTATGTACTTTTGTTTATGTACTTGTTGGTTTTGTGTGGAAAATACTTGACATTGTGAATTGCATTTTTTGTCTGTAAGAAAGTATGTGTAATTTAAACAAGCCATTTAATTATATTGTGTTTTGTTATTTTTAATACTCAAAGCCCAAAATGACGATAATAATAATAAAAAATTTTTTTATTATTTTTATGGGGCGACACGGTGGCTCAGTGGTTAGCACTGTCGCCTCACAGCAAGAATGTCACTGGTTCGAGTCCCATCTGGACCAGTTGGCATTTCTGTGTGGAGTTTGCATGTTCTCCCCATGTTGGCGTGGTTTTCTTCTGGGGGCTGCGGTTTGCCCCACAGTCCAAAGACATGTGGTACAGATCTGGACATCCCTAGTTTTTTCCAGGTGCTCTGGTTTTCCCCACATGTCCAAAGACGGTGAATTGAATAAATTAAATTAGCCGTAGTGTATGTGCGTGTATAGATGTTTCCCAATACTGGGTTGCAGCTGGAAGAGCTTCCGCCATGTAAAACAAATGCTGGATAAGTTGGTGGTTCATTCCGATGTGGCGACCCCTGATAAATAAAGGAACTAATAATAAATGAATTATTATTATTATTATTATTATATTATTATTATCAATAGTGTATATATTTTTTATTTTATTATTTTATATTTTATTATATATATATATTTTTTTTTAATTCAGAATATTGTTTACATCTAAAGGTTGGTGGTAATCTATTCTAATATATTCATCTGACATCATTAAGTTACTAAAATATGCTGTTTATATTCAGTATATTTCTTTTTGAACGTTTCAGCATGATTTCTGATACATTAAATATTTTTACCTCAAAACATTTGATTTCTCATGGTGGTCAACATATTTGTGATTTGCTGTGTTTGTCAGCAGAGGGCGGTGTTGAGGTGTTTTTTTTTTCTCCTCACCGTTCTCTCCAAAAAGACAGATCACCCAGGTCATGAAAAGAAATAAATGTATAGAAAATATAACCTGTGCACATACAGTAGTCACTGATGCCACATCTCATCTGTGCATTTTTGCCCTTTTGATATTTACCCATTTCATTGCATCCTGTTTAGTGTATGCATTTCAGTTTTAAATCCACCGTGGACTCTCTGGGCAATCTTAGTGCTTCTAAAATCATAAAACTCGCTCCCTAAACTCTAGTGCGATTTTATTTCCGTCCTGAAAATCAATGCAATCTTAAGTTGTGCTTAAAGCGGAGAGCACGTTTTCCCAGATGCTCGGCCGGTTGGCTGCGTTCCTGGATGTGTGTTTTTGATGATGAATCATTCTTGCAGTATATGGTCAGAGCAATATCATGCAGAAATGCTGGAGATGCTCTTTAAACTGTATCATGGACAGCCTGGTTAAGAATGAATGTTTTAATGTTGCTGCAATCTTATTACTGTAAATGATCTGATGATGCTTTTAAAACTGGTAGATCTGGTCATTGATGCTGACAGCATAAAAACACTCATCGGCCACTTTATTAGGTACACCTTACTAATACCGGGTTGGACCCCCTTTTGCCTTCAGAAGTGCCTTAATCCTTTGTGGAATAAATTCAGCAAGGTAATGAAATATTTCTCAGAGATTTTGGTCCATATTGACATGATATCATCACACAGTTGCTGCAGATTTGTCGGCTGCACATCCATGATGCGAATCTCCTTTTCCACCACATCCCAAAGGTGCTCTATTGGGTTGAGTTCTGGTGACTGTGGAGGCTGTTTGAATACAGTGAACTCATTGTCATGTTTAAGAAACCAGTCTGCGATGATTCACGCTTTATGACATGGTGCGTTATCCTGCTGGAAGTTGCCATCAGAAGATGGGTTCACTGTGGTCAAAAAGGGATGGACATGGTCAGCAACAATACCCAGGTAGGCTGTGGCGTTGACATGATGCTCAATTGGTACTAATAAGCCCAACGTGTGCCAGGAAAATATCCCCCACACCATTACACCACTGCCTGAACCGTTGATATAAGGCAGGATGGATCCATGCTTTCATGTTGTTGATGCCAAACTCTGACCCTCCATCCTAATGTCGCAGCAAAAATCGAGACTCATCAGACCAGGCAACGGTTTCTCAATCTTCTATTGTCCAAATTTGGTGAGCCTGTGCCAATTGTAGCCTCAGTTTCCTGTTCTTAGCTGACAGGAGTGGCACCCGGTGTGGTCTTCTGCTGCTGTAGCACATCCGCCTCAAAGTTCAACGTTCAGAGATGCTCTTCTGCATTCCTCAGTTGTAACGAGTGGTTATTTGAGTTACTGATGCCTTTCTTTCAGCTTGAACCAGTCTGGCCATTCTCCTCTGACCTCAACAAGGCATTTGCTCCCACAGAACTGCCGCTCACTGGATATTTTCTCTTTTTCGGACCATTCTCTGTAAACCCTAGAGATGGCTGTGCATGAAGATCCCAGTAGATAAGCAGTTTCTGAAATACTCAGACCGGCCTGTCTGGCACCAACAACTATGCCACGTTAAAAGTCACTTAAATCACCTTTCTTCCCCATTCTGATGCTCGGTTTGAACTGCAGCAGATCGTCTTGATCATGTCTACATGCCTAAATGCATTGAGTTGCTGCCATGTGATTGGCTGATTAGAAATTTGCATTAACGAGCAGTTGGACAGGTGTGCTTAATGAAATGGCCGGTTAGTGTATGATGTATCAAAGACTATTGACCTTATTCTTGAATGCAGAAGTGCGGTCGTTTTTGCGATTGTTTTAGAACTTCCGATTCAGTTGCCTATGGGAGAAATGACTAGGAATAATAAACGGCTGAAAACGGTCAAACTACTCGCTCTACAAACAAGTGTTTGCATGATTATACAGACAAAATAGAATAATGTAATAAGAAAACCTCAGTTTGCAACATCAAGCAGCAGAACGAGCTGTTTTTAACGTCTAAAAATGAATGGAAGTGAATGAGGCCGAAAGTCTCGAGACAAAATGATTCAAATGGCTGCGCCCGCTAGTATGCAGAGAATAAGGTGAATAGAATACACAAGACATATGTCACTCGAATAGTTTTGAATGGCAAAAAGTGTAATGGTCAAAATGGCCGCTCTAGCGAAGGAAGCCCTGCCTATTAGTAAAGGAGCCAATCATCGATCGATATATACTGGCGTTCTCAGGAGGAGGGGCTCAGACCAGACGTGTGTACTTTACTTGGCGGTTGTTATTAATTGTAAAAGACAATCATAACGAAACATTTCATTTAAAAATAAAACTGAAAATAATTTTACCTTATACACTGCTAAAATGCATACTTGAATAAGGATCTGGTTTATATTTTATTCTTTACATTTATGTGTATTTTTCACTGTATATTAGTTTGTTTTGAAGTGTTACATTAGTGTGTACTCCAGCTTAATACAGCTGTGATCACTGCTGTGATTGTACGAGCTGTCCAAAACACAAGCAACATGATGGTTCTATCAAACGTCCCGGTAGACGTGCCTTTCGCCTGAGGGAGTTTCTCTCTGAAGGTCTTGCAGTCAATAGAGACTCCATTTTTAGTCATGCAGTGAATATTTTGACTCCAACCCTGTTCCAACTCTCTGTGTGTTTGTATGTGTGTATGTGTCTGTGCATCTTTTATGTGTGTGTGCTTGTCCATATGCATCTTGTGTTTGTGTGTCTGCAAGTCTCTGTGTATGTTCATCTCTTGTGTGTGTGTGTGTGCGTGCGTGTGTGTGTGTTTGCTTCTTGTACTGTATATGTGTTTGTGCGTCTTTTTGCATTTTGTATGTGTTTGTGTGTGCGTCCATGTGCATCTTGTGTGTGTATGTGTCTACTTGCATATTGTGTGCGTGTTGTACAAGTGCATCTTTGTGTGTGTGTGCGCACGTGTTTGCATCTTGTACTGTATGTGTTTGTGCGTCTTTTTGCATCTTGTGTGTGTGTGTGTCTACTTGCATATTGTGTGCGTGTTGTACAAGTGCATCTTTGTGTGTGTGTGTGTGTGTGTGTGCGTGCATGCGTGTGTGTTTGCATCTTGTACTGTATGTGTTTGTGCGTCTTTTTGCATCTTGTGTGTGTGTGTGTGTGTGTGTGTGTGTGTGTGTGTGTGTGTGCGCATCCATGTGCATCTTGTGTATGTCTACTTGCATATTGTGTGCGTGTTGTACAAGTGCATCTTTGTGTGTGTGTGTGTGTGTGTGTGTGTGTGTCTGTGTGTTTGCATCTTGTACTGTATGTGTTTGTGCGTCTTTTTGCATCTTGTGTGTGTGTGCGTCCATGTGCATCTTGTGTGTGTGTGTGTCTACTTGCATATTGTGTGCGTGTTGTACAAGTGCATCTTTGTGTGTGTGTGTGTGTGTGTGTGCGTGCATGCGTGTGTGTTTGCATCTTGTACTGTATGTGTTTGTGCATCTTTTTGCATCTTGTGTGTGTGTGTGTGTGTGTGTGTGTGTGTGTGTGTGTGTGTGTGTGTGTGTGTGTGTGTGTGTGCGCATCCATGTGCATCTTGTGTATGTCTACTTGCATATTGTGTGCGTGTTGTACAAGTGCATCTTTGTGTGTGTGTGTGTGTGTGTGTGTGTGTCTGTGTGTTTGCATCTTGTACTGTACATGTGTTTGTGCATCTTTTTGCATCTTTTGTGTGTGTCCATGTGCATCTTGTGTGTGTATGTGTCTACTTGCATATTGTGTGCGTGTTGTACAAGTGCATCTTTGTGTGTGCGCGTGTTTGCATCTTGTACTGTATGTGTTTGTGCGTCTTTTTGCATCTTGTGTGTGTGTGTGTGTGTGTGTGTGTGTGTGTGTGTGTGCGTCCATGTGCATCTTGTGTGTGTATGTGTCTACTTGCATATTGTGTGCTTGTTGTACAAGTGCATCTTTGTGCGTGCATGCGTGCTGGTTTGTGTGTCCATGTGCATTTTTTGTGTGTGTTTGTCAGTGTGCATCTTGTGTGTCTTTAAATCTTATGTGTGTGTATGCATCTTGTGTGTGTTTGTGTGTCTGTCTATTTGCATCTTGTGTGTGTGCATCTGTGGGTTTGCCCATGTGCATCTTATGCGTTTGTGTGTTCATGTGTATGTGAGTGTGTTTGCACATGTACATCTTGTGTGTGTGTGTGTGTGTGTGTGTGTTTATGAGTCTGCTGAAATGCAGAAAGAGTGTAACGGGGAGGTTTGAGGACACACAGATGAAGAAAACTCAGTGAATGAAGCAGCAGAAGCAGACAGAGCAGAGGCTGTTTGCTGGTGATCTGCTATCGGCTCCTCTGTTAGCACTAAAGCCTGCAGGGTGTGTGCGCGCGCGCGCGCGTGTGTGTGTGTGTGTGTGTGTGTGTGTGTGTGTGTGTGTGTGTGTGTGTGTGTGTGTGTGTGTGTGTGTGTGTGTGCGTGTGCGTGCGCTGGTCTCCTCTGAGCTCCTCTGGCTGGATAATCCCATTCAGCACATGCTAATGTGAAACCAGAATCTAATGACCTTCTGCCATGGCTTTTGAACCCAGGCCTGAAGCGATCTCCCAGCCACATCTTCTTCAAGAACTGACGCCTCCACAGCAGCACAGAGAACCAGGCGGGTTACCAGAACATCTCTCTTATCCACTGCATCGCTGCGCACGTTACGGTTTGACTGAATTATTATTGTAATTTTACAGAACAGTCACAGACACTGGCAGCCTCCCAATCTGTATGCTGTCACAGTGGACTACAGCCATGCCAGTGGAGCTGGTTTCAATTTACTCCAGTGTGCAAGATTAGGAATATTTTAAATGTGCTGTAAGTAAGTCTTTGACTCTTCTAAAGCATACAAATATTATAATATGTTTGCAGATATTTAAGAAACATGCTAAGTGAACATTCTTGTTTATCTGAAAAACAATGCTGAAGTCAGATATTCTGCTTTGAAAATGTGAGTTACGTGCCGGAACGGCTGTCTTTGGTGAACTATCTGCTGCTGCTTTCAGTATATGGCAATAAACGTCATGTAAAATGGTGGTCAAACTCACATTGTTAGTATTTAGCACTGAATGAAGCACATGAGGTGTACCTGAGGTGATCATTGTCAGTTTATCCTGTTGTTCAGCTGCAAGAAATAAAAGCCGTTTCTAAAATATACATTTCTCCTTTTAATATGGAGAATATTCCTTCTATCGCTTGTCGTTGCTTTTATTTAGAAAACGACTTAAATCAGCCTTACGCCCCAATTACACGGGGCGTCAGCTTCAACGCTTCCCATTCACTTTGAATGAGTGACGTCAGACCTTGCCGAACTGCATTGTGGATTCGTCGGCGCCGCTTCAGAGGTGTTGCTCGCTGCAGAAGTTGGGACTTTCTCAACTTTTCAAGCACCGACAGAAGCGTCAGCCTATCAGATTGCTGTATGCAAATACCCCAGCTCAGACTGTAGCTAATTGCTGACTAATTTCATTGGCTGACTCTGCTATGACGATTGCGTCAGCCCCAACTTCAGACACGCCCTCTGTCAATCGTTGACGCTGAAGCCCCGTGTGAATGGGGCATTAGGCTTGACAGTCACGCACACTGCTGTTAGTGTTGTCAATTTGCAACCTGCGTTTGTGTTTTGAACCAGGTGTGCAATACCTAGTTCAACCACTGGGTGTCAAAACTTACATACTGTACCTTTAATTCAACTTTTTTTGGAGGGTCCCATACTATTACACATATATAAAAAAAATGAAATTATTATTTATAAAATTGTTTTTATATATTTGTCATTTATAAGAGATTTATAAAGCACAACTAGTCCTCACTAGATTAGGTCACAAAACTTCTTAAAGTTAAGCATTTATTAACATGCATAGTAATTATTACTATATGCCTAAATAATAAGATGTATAAATGTTGATTTGAATAGTTTATTAGTCATTTACTAACTCATTCTGAATGATCTTAAAAAACACCAACTACTCTTAAATACAAATGGTTTGCGCCAGACCACACACCAGCTAATTGGTGGGGAGGAGACAGAATGATGAAGCCAATTATGATATGGGGATGGTTAGGAGGCCATGATGGACAGAGGCCAGTGGGCAAATTTGGCCATATATATATATATATATATATATATATATATATACACTGTATATATAATTTTTTTTTTTTTAAGCACAAAGATCATCCTAGGATTTTTTACAACCACAGAGAGTCAGGACCTCAGTTTAATGTCTCATTCGAAAGGCAGCGCTCACTGAGTAGTATAGAGTCCCCATCAATATACAGGGGCGTTAGGACCCACACGGACCACAGGTTGAGCACCCACTGCTGGTCTCACTAACACCACTTCTGGCAGCTACCTAGCTTTCCCATATAGTCTCCCATCCAGGTACTGACCAGGCGCAATTATTAAGCACATTATAAGTCAAGAATACAGCATTTGTAGCTGTATTTATAAACTGATTACTAATGTATTGTAATGTAGAGTTAATGCTAAATTACTTAACTATTTGCTAATGCTTAATAAATGATTTATAGTGTGTAGTTATTATAAAGTGTCCCTGATAAAAGTTTAATTAAATCAGCATCAATTAAATAAACATTTAAGAGAACATGCAAACTCCACACAGAAATGCCAACTGACCCAGCCAAGGCTTGAACCAGCGACCTTGCTGTGAGGCGAACGTGCTACCCACTGCGCCACCGCGTCAGCCCTTCAGATACACAAAATGCTAATTTGCATATTTTTGATTATAAAAAATGATGATTATATTTTTTGCAGTTAAAAAAATGTTACCTAATATTTTGTGGAAATAATGATTACTTTACCGCATGATTGTTATCATTTAATTAAATAAAAAACTAAGTATTTAACAGTATTTATAAAATGTTGTCACAATTATTAACCAAACTATATATACATATATGATTTAATATCATGTATATTAAATTTACTTTCTGGTGTTTATTGATATTAAAAGCATGCACTTATGTCAAAATCAAATGGCATCTTATTTTGTTTTCGATCATTAATTAAACTAGAGTTTTTCTTTTTTTATTACAAATATGTTTTGTGAAAACGCTCTCTCAATGTTTCAGTTTTATTATCTTATCATTCAGCAGTCTCTTCATGACAGGATCAGACAGATTCTCTGAGTGTCTTGAGATCTGAAGAAGACAAAGACTTTGAGTGAGGAGCGTGAGCACAGACTGGTGTGAGTCCAGCAGAAGAGCCAGGCCTGTGTTCACTAGAGCACATGGATATTGATCTGCTCCCCGCCGTCTCTCTGTCCATCTGTTTGGGTGAAGACTGCGATACCTCCACACTACAGCTCCGCCTGCGTCCCCATGGAGAATAATCCATTTATCCCGCTGAATTACTGTAGCACACTACTTTTTCTTCTCCATTTTGAGATTGTTAGCGTGCTTTTAAACTGAGACACAGCACATTTTTATTTAGCAGACATTTATTTAACTATCAACTGGTCTTACGTAGTTTAAATAGATATTTCATGAATCTAAAATTATTATAGGTTTCCTTTAAGATTGAAAATGCTAACAAAAATCTTTTTTTATATATATAATTGACCGAAAACAAAACTAAAATTGTATTTTTTTATTATCTTTTATTAAAAATTTATGCATTTTAAATTATTTATTTATTTAAAATTAATTATTTATTAATTATTTATATTTATAAATTTATTATATTTTATATTTATAAATAATTTGTTCTGGATTTTTTTGCAGGTAAAAATGCAGATATGCATTAGAAATGCAGATAAAAGGGGTCAACAAAAAGCAGAACATAAAATATACATAAATTTTAAGCATATTTGGATAATGATTTTAAAAATTGAACTATACCAATAAACACAATTCAAATAAATTATATTTAAATATTTTTATACACTGATAAAAAATAAATGTTTCTTTAAATTAAATCATTAATAGTGCATTAATATTATTAATTATTAGTTTACTTTTCCCATAATATGCATGGATATATACACTACCTGACAAAAGTCTTGCCATTTTAGGAACAACAAATAATTTTTAGTTGATCATTTGGTATCAGAAGTGGCTTATATGAAAGGCAAAGGCCTCTAGATTACGCTTATTTTACCAAAATAAAATATGATCATGCCTTGATTTTTAATTATTTAATTAGGTCTGACTTTGCTGAAACAAAAGTCTTGCCACTTAACAGAAATAATGTCCAGTATAGAATATAAAGTCATGGTGCAGTGGAAAAAGAATGAATATTGTGTCTGACTCCCATGAGCTTGGAGGACTGCATCCATACATCTCTGCAATGACTCAAATAACTTATTAATAAAGTCATCTGGAATGGCAAAGAAAGCGTTCTTGCAGGACTCCCAGAGGTCATCAAGATTCTTTGGATTCATCTTCAATGCCTCCTCCATCTTACCCCAGACATGCTCAATAATGTTCATGTCTGGTGACTGGGCTGGCCAATCCTGGAGCAGCTTGACCTTCTTTGCTTTCAGGAACTTTGATGTGGAGGCTGAAGTATGAGAAGGAGCGCTATCTTGCTGAAGAATTTGCCCTCTCCTGTGGTTTGTAATGTAATGGGCAGCACAAATGTCTTGATACCTCAGGCTTTTGATGTTGCCATCCACTCTGCAGATCTCTTGCACGCCCCCATACTGAATGTAACTCTAAACCATGATTTTTCCATGACCAAACTTGACTGATTTCTCTGAGAATCTTGGGTCCATGCGGGTTCCAATAGGTCTTCTGCAGTATTTGTGATGCAGTTCAACAGATGATTCATAGGAAAATCTACCTTCTGCCACTTTTCCAAGCAATCAACTAGAAGTCAAGTTTTTATTTGTTGCTCTTACAACTGGGATCGACGACAAGACTTTTGTCAGGTAGTGTGTACTACCAGTCAAAAGTTTGGGGTCAGTAGGATTTTTAAACGTTTTAAAATAAGCTTCTCCTGCTTACCAAGGCTGCATTTCTTTAATCAAAAACACAGTACAGATTGTAAAATTGTGAAATGTTATTGCACTATAAAATAACTGTTCAAAAGTAGTTTATAATTTAATTTAATCATTTATTCCAGTGATTTAGAGATGAATTTTCAGCTTCATTACTCCAGTCTTGAGTCACATGATCCTCCAGAAATCACTCTAATATTAATAATAATAATAATTATTATTATTACTATTTATGGTAATAGTAATAAAAGCAATAATGACTGGAGTAATCATTTCATTTGAAACAACATACAATAAGAAAACAGTTATTTAAAATTGTAATAAATAATTAACAATTGAACAGTTTTTTTACATTTAATAAATGCCGCCTTGATGAACAGAATTATATATATATATATATATATATATATATATATATATATATATATATATATATATATATATATATATATGTATGTGTGTGTGTGTGTGTGTGTGTGTGTGTATAGTAGAAGTCAGAATTATTAGCCTCCCCGTTAATTTTTTTCCACAATTTCTGTTTAACAGAGAGAAAATTTTTTACAACACATTTCTAAACATAATAGTTTTAATAACTCATTTCTAATAACTGATTTATTTTATCTTTGCCATGATGACAGTAAATAATATTTTACTAGATATTTTTTAAGACACTTCTATACAGCTTAAAGTGACATTTAAAGGCTTAACTAGGTTAATTAGGTTAACTAGGCAGGTTAGGGTAATTAGGCAAGTTATTGTATAACGATGGTTTGTTCTGTAGACTATCGAAAAAATATATAGCTTAAAGGGGCTAATAATTTTGACCTTAAAATGGTGTTTAGAAAATTAAAAAACTGCTTTTATTTTAGCCGAAATAAAACAAATAAGACTTTATCCAGAAGAAAAAATGTTATCTGCATTTCTGCATTTTTCAAATTTCTTTTTAACACTGATTGCAAAACAAAGCATTTCATTTTCTTCACTTCACTGTCACTACAGTATATGCCATGCATTACAGTATTTACATTAATAGTCTGCTATTGATCTTTAAGCAATAGTGGTTGTCACTACACTTGACTAAAGAAAATGCTATCAGGCACTGCGTAAAATGGCCTTTATTTCAGCATAGCAAGGGAAATTATGCTTTCTATTACACGTCCCTTTCAATAAAGATTGATTAAAGGAGTTGAGCATGTCTCGTTTGACCTCACCCTAACGCTAAAGCCTGTGTGCGTCCATTCGCTTCATTCCTAGCGAGTGTGCTCACTTATGGCATGCTGTTTCGACTTTTATTCATTCCCAGGGTGTGAGTTCTGGATATCATCAATTAATTGACTACTAGTTAAGTGTTTCATTTTTGATACCAAGAATTAGATTTCTACTACTAACAATGGCAATTAAAAAAATGTAAAAATAGCAAAAATCTTCAAATAAAACTTTTTTTTCTGCATTAAGTGCTACGATTGACCCTTCGCAAACCCCACCCTCTTCTTTATGTACGACAAGCTTTCAGTATCAGCCCGTCACTCCATTATCAATTTGAGCAATCCTCAGGGACACTGTGAATAATTGCTGGACAATTGAAAAAAATGCTGGGTTCCACAATTCATTCATGTTGTCCCAACTCAAATCAATTAAGTTCACTTAATCATTTTTACAAATGTCAGTGGATTGAACATAAAAAATTAAGTTGGCCCAAAAAACTTTAAGAATTATGTTGTTTCAGCTCTTTTTAGAAAAGGAGTTTAAACAAGCAGCAAAAGTCTGAGCGGGTGTTTTTGCGACAACTTAATTGCTTTATGTTCCAGTGTATCCAGTTAAATTTGTAAAAACTATTAAGTTCATTTAATTTCTTTATATTGTCCCGATACAAATCAATTGTGTTGAGCAACTGATTGTTGAGGGTTGGGGTAGGTGTAGAAGTTAATCATACACACTGTAATGTGTATTTTAATAAGTGATGTTTTTTATAAACTAATTTCGAGAGGAACGTGCTTATGATTGACCACAGCTGGTCCTGCATTGGCTAATACATGATTCACCAATCGGATTATTTCTAACTCACTATAAATAACCAGAGTTTCTTACCTCAGTCATCTTCGTCTTGAAGAATGCCCCCTTCCACCCATACTCCTTCTCCCTTTTCCTTGATAGGGCGGCAGGACGTTTTTAAAAGAAAACTCTGGATTAAATGTATGAATTTGTATGAACCGGAGAACCCAGGGGAAAACCCATGTGAGCACGGGGAGAACATGTAAACTCCGTACAGAAGCGTCAATTGGCCTGTTAGAGACTTGAACCAGTGACATTCACTTGAACCAGTTAGCACTGTTGCCTCACAGCAAGAATGTCACTGGTTCAAGTCTCTAACAGGCCATTCGATGTTTCTGTCTGTTGATCTTACATGTTTACATATTCTCCCCATGCTCACATGGGTTTTCCCCTGGGTTCTCCAGGTCATACAAATTCATACATTTTATCCAGAGTTTTCTTTTTAAAACATCCTGCCGTTATCAGCGCACAATGAATCTTGGGATGTTTGAGGACGCAATGGATTCACCGGTTGGGTCCTTCATTACCTGGGAAATGAAGGACGCATTTTAAGGCTGCATTTAAAGGAGCCTTCAAATTTTTAAAAAATGAGACAGCCTTTGTCACGCCGCGATGACACAGCGCCCTTCGAATGCATTCTTCTGAGGATGCAGCGTCTGAAATGAGACACAGCTATGGTCATTTAAACATTACAACCTCAACCTTCGATCGCCACCCAGGGTGGCAGGCAGCTACAAAAGCCCCTTACACACAGTGAAACCAATAAATATCCGAAAAAAACAACAACTTTACTTTTAAATTCAGTGTGCTGTTCCCACAGGCAAGAACGTTGCAGAATTTTTCCGGAAAAGACCATTCACACATCGGACATCATTATCCAAGAATGACCTCTAACGACCGTGCTTGTATTAAACATGAAGGCAGGCAGTCTATTTGTTGATGATTTCACTTTTATTTAAAACCTTAGCTTTCATGTAGCTGCTTTTTGTCTCAGTGACAGACCAAATAACTAGGGGAAACGTTACCATCTGAAGTCAGAACCGCAGCTAAAAACAGCTTTGTTTACACATTTGACGACATTACAAATGCTGATGTATATTGTGAACAGCTTCGATGAAAAGATATGGACGAACACTTTCGCATATCAAGATGTATTGTGATATGCACTTTCGCATATCAACTGCTTCTGCATGTGCATTGACATAATGGACGTAACGTTCCACAAGCATTCACTCATGAAATCAAAGTACAGGACTGTAGCCTATGTTGTAAAGCCATACACTACGCATGTGTGCTAACAGTCTTATTCCACTAGCTTGTATTAAACATGAAGTTGTCAGTCATTTTGTTGATGATTTCACTTTTATTTAAAACTTTAGCATTCATGTAGCTGCTCTTGTAATGTAAATTAGTTCACTCTCAGTGAATATTATCATTTAAACATTACAACCTCAAGATGGGAACACCCACTAGCTTCAATTTCGATCGCCACCCAGGGTGACAGGCAGCTACAAAAGCCCCTAACACACAGTGATACCAATAAATATTCAGAAAACAAAAACAACTTTACTGGTAAATTCAGTGTGTTGTTTACACAGGCAAGGATATTCCTGATTTTTTCCTTAAGACTATTCACACATCTGACATCATTAACCAAAAATGACCTCTAACGACGGCACTTGTATTATTATATGGGGGGGGGAAGTCTATTTGTTGATTATTTCCCACTTTTTAAAACTTTAGCATTCATGTAATATTCATCTTTTGTTCCAGAGACAGACCAAATAACTATAGAAAAAATCCACTATTGTTTCCATCTGAAGGCAGAAGCGCTAACCGGCTAAAAACGTATTTGTTTACACATTTGACAACATTACAAATGCTGATGGAAATGTTGAACAACTTCAATGAAAAGATATGAATGAACACTTTCGCATATCTAGATGTACATATGAGTTTGTGTTGTAGCTTGTGAGATACTTTGAAACCAAAGTCTACCTATGTCACCTATTTGACTCGCCGGAGCACTCCTTCACGTGCACGTACGTTCAGCAGCTGAACGCAGTGCTGGCAGGCAGGGGCGCTGCTGGCCGGAACAGGCCTTATGTTAACAATTTTTTGCGGGGGGAGGGGAGGGGGTTCGCAGACGAAAGTGAAGAACAGGTAGTGGGGAGGGTGTACGATTGGTTCTGGTGGGCCCCTAATAGTATCTCTGGGGGCCCCAAAATGGCATGGGCCCTTAAAACCATCCTAACTTCAGCCCCCTCTAGCGGCGCCCCTGCAGACAGGTAAACTTTCAGCGGTTTATCAGCATTTTATTTATATATATATATATATATATATATATATATATATATATATATATATATATATATATATATATATATATATATATATATATACTGTATATATATAAATGCACAAAACGTTTCCAAAAACGAACACAAATATACATTAAGAAATAAAAAAACACTCAAAAAATACAAAACAATCAACCAAATGGCAAAAAAAAAACTAAATTTTTAGTTCGGTTCACTTTCTGCTTCGCTTTCAAAAAACGCAGTTTTGATTGCGCTGCCAGAGTTTAGTTTCTGTTTCTCAAATTCACGATCGTTTTCCCTTTTTTAAAGGACGCCCTGGGTCACTCCAGCCAATCCCAGAGCACGTCGTCTGTGTAATTAGGGTGGGGCCTGCACATATAAAGAGAGGGAGAGAGAGAGAGACAGACACACACACCTGCCAACGCAACATGTTGCGATTTTGACACAAAACTCTCGTGGGGGCAGGCTTACCAGCAAATCATTCTTATTGGCTCAGGGGATTTTGATTGGCGACTCATTGATCATTTTTTCCACATTCGCACTAAGAAGGAATATAGAAACATTATCTAACTAACAAGCAGTAGCTAAATGTGTCTGGAGAAGGATTTAAAGGCGTATATTTTCTTAAACACCGTGGATGTGAATGCGTCTGATTGGTCGGAGTAGCAGACGTTCACGTCAGCGCAATCTAAACCTGTGTATGCTCTTTCTAGCAATTTTCTTTCTGCATTTACACAGAGCAGCATTCTGCGAAATTACCGGCAATGTAATAATTTCTCTTTCAGGAAAATTGGTGAAACGAATTTACCGGTATTTTCAAAAATAGTCTGTTCACACATGATGCTGGCAATTTTACAAAAAGTCTGTATTTGTGTGAAAGGGGGTGAAGTGTAAATGAGGTTTTACTGTACTTCAACGCCTGTCGGACAAAACTGCAGACAATAACGTGGGCATAAAATATCAGCATTATGATTGGTCGAATCAATCAAACTGCCATGAAGATTCAGCTGCATGTTATCAATAATCCGTTGTTAAGTCTAACGTCGTACGAATCGGCTTTCAGGTCCAACCGCTCTATCAAACTGTATGGGGAGACTTAACAAATGGTAATAATAAACGTTTACAAAGCGCTGCAATACTTTTTGAAAATCACGATCGATGAATATATATATCCATGCCTAATATCTGATGGCCAGAAAGTGATTCTTTTTTTTATAAATCGTTAATTTATTAATGTCTGTGATGCAGCAAGTCCAGAGACTGTTGTGTACACCAAGATTTTATATAAAATTCACTTTAATGTGTGATATGACTTAATAGTGGTCATTAACAAATAGCGGATTGGACCTGGAAACAGTATTCCATACACTCTCAGAAATACAGGGAGTGCAGAATTATTAGGCAAGTTGTATTTTTGAGGATGAATTTTATTATTGAACAACAATCATGTTCTCAATGAACCCAAAAAACTCATTAATATCAAAGCTGAATATTTTTGGAAGTAGTTTTTAGTTTGTTTTTAGTTTGAGCTATTTTAGGAGGATATCTGTGTGTGCAGGTGACTATTACTGTGCAGAATTATTAGGCAACTTAACAAAAAACAAATATATACCCATTTCAATTATTTATTTTCACCAGTGAAACCAATATAACATCTCAACATTCACAAATATACATTTCTGACATTCAAAAACAAAACAAAAACAAATCAGTGACCAATATAGCCACCTTTCTTTGCAAGGACACTCAAAAGCCTGCCATCCATGGATTCTGTCAGTGTTTTGATCTGTTCACCATCAACATTGCGTGCAGCAGCAACCACAGCCTCCCATACACTGTTCAGAGAGGTGTACTGTTTTCCCTCCTTGTAAATCTCACATTTGATGATGGACCACCGGTTCTCTATGGGGTTCAGGTCAGGTGAACAAGGAGGCCATGTCATTAGTTTTTCTTCTTTTAGACACTTTCTTGCCAGCCACGCTGTGGAGTACTTCGACTCGTGTGATGGAGCATTGTCCTGCATGAAAATTATGTTTTTCTTGAAGGATGCAGACTTCGTCCTGTAACACTGCTTGAAGGTGTCTTCCAGAAACTGGCAGTAGGACTGGGAGTTGAGCTTGACTCCATCCTCAACCCAAAAAGACCCCACAAGCTCATCTTTGATGATACCAGCCCAAACCAGTACTCCTCATCCACCTTGCTGGTGTCTGAGTCGGACTGGAGCTCTCTGCCCTTTACCGATCCAGCCACGGGCCCATCAAGACTCACTCTCATTTCATCAGTCCATAAAACCTTAGAAAAATCAGTCTTGAGATATTTCTTGGCCCAGTCTTGACGTTTCAGCTTGTGTGTCTTGTTCAGTGGTGGTCGTTTTTCAGCCTTTCTTACCTTGTCCATGTCTCTGAGTATTGCACACCTTGTGCTTTTGGGCACTCCAGTGATGTTGCAGCTCTGAAATATGGCAAAACTGGTGGCAAGTGGCATCTTGGCAGCTGCACGCTTGACTTTTCTCAGCTCATGGGCAGTTATTTTGCGCCTTGGTTTTTCCACACGCTTCTTGCGACCCTGTTGACTATTTTGAATGAAACGCTTGATTGTTCGATGATCACGCTTCAGAAGCTTGGCAATTTTAAGAGTGCTGCATCCCTCTGCAAGATATCTCACTATTTTTGACTTTTCGGAGCCTGTCAAGTCCTTCTTTTGACCCATTTTGCCAAAGGAAAGGAAGTTGCCTAATAATTATGCACACCTGATATAGGGTGTTGATGTCATTAGACCACACCCCTTCTCATTACAGAGATGCACATCACCTAATATGCTTAATTGGTAGTAGGGTTTCGAGCCTATACAGCTTGGAGTAAGACAACATAAAGAGGATGATGTGGTCAAAATACTCATTTGCCTAATAGTTCTGCACTCCCTGTAAAGGTACACGAGCTGTCACTGGGGTGGTACCTTTTCAAAAGGTACACATTTGTACCTAAAGGGTTCATATTGGTACCTGAAAATTATATATTAGTACCTAAAAATTTTAAGAGGAACGCTTTTGTAGTTTTTAGGTATTAGTATGTACCCTTGAGTGTGAACGAATAAACTCTAAAACGGCTTGCCACACTCACTGAGGCGCTGGAGAGTGAGTTTGCAGGAGGGAGGGGAACGGCTGAACCGCGGGCTTTTGATGACTTCTTTTGGCCTCAGATTAGAGAGAGCCGCTTCAGGGGGGAACATTTTTCCAGGAGTCCGAGGGCCAAGACTGAGAGAGAGAGTGAGAGATGAAGAAGGGCGCACGTTTGGAGAAGAGATGACATTTTTTGCTGTCGGACGGGCAGAGAGGAGGCTCGGCCTGGTTTTGATTAAGAACCTCGCAGGATTTAGGGCCCAGTAGTTCGGCTCTGGCGCATATGGAAGCGAAAGTTCAATAACTGTAATGAAACCCAGATAATGAATGGACTCGCCGGCATCTGTCATAAAGCTCAAGCGCCGCATTAAAGCTACACATGACAATCTCATCGCTCAACGGACGCAAGCACCCGTATATGGAGCCAGACCAGTCTTAAAAATAATACAGCTTACGAAGTATAATTCATGCATCCACAAGACACAATTCATAAATTAACAAACTGAATTCGTAAATTGAAAACAGGATTCAAAAATACACAAATGCAATTCATAAATTCAAAACATGAATCATAGATACACAAATCCAGTTCATAAATTAAAAACAGGATTCAAAACTACACAAATCCAATTCGTAAATTCAAAACATGATTTGAAAATACACAAATGAAGTTCATAAATTCAAAACACGATTCAAAACTACACAAATCCAATACGTAAATTCAAAACACGATTTGAAAATACGCAAATCCAATACGTAAATTCAAAACACGATTTGAAAATACACAAATGAAGTTCATAAATTCAAAACACGATTCAAAACTACACAAATCCAATTCGTAAATTCAAAACATGATTTGAAAATACACAAATGAAGTTCATAAATTCAAAACACGATTCAAAACTACACAAATCCAATACGTAAATTCAAAACACGATTTGAAAATATGCAAATACAATTCGTAAATTCAAAACACGATTTGAAAATATGCAAATCCAATTCGTAAATTCAAAACACGATTTAAAAAACACAAATCTAATTTGTAAATTCAAAACATGATACAAAAATACCCAAATCCAATTCATAAATTCAAATTACGATTCATAAATACAGAAATCCAATTCGTAAATTCAAAACATGATTTAAAAAAACACAAATGAAGTTCATAAATTCAAAACACGATTCAAAACTACACAAATCCAATACGTAAATTCAAAACACGATTTGAAAATACGCAAATCCAATTCGTAAATTCAAAACACGATTTGAAAATACGCAAATACAATTCGTAAATTCAAAACATGATTTAAAAAAACACAAATGAAGTTCATAAATTCAAAACACGATTCAAAACTACACAAATCCAATACGTAAATTCAAAACACGATTTGAAAATACTCAGATCCAATTCGTAAATTCAAAACACGATTTGAAAATACGCAAATCCAATTCGTAAATTCAAAACACGATTTGAAAATACGCAAATACAATTCGTAAATTCAAAACACGATTTGAAAATACGCAAATACAATTCGTAAATTCAAAACACGATTTGAAAATACGCAAATACAATTCGTAAATTCAAAACACGATTTGAAAATACACAAATCTAATTTGTAAATTCAAATCACGATTCATAAATACAGAAATCTAATTCGTAAATTTAAAACGTGATTCAAAAATACACAAATACAATTCATTTGGCAAAAATATTTATGATTTATACTTGTAAATTTACGAATTGTGTGTTTTTATGAATTGTGTTTTGAATTTACAAATTGGATGTGTAAATATCAAACGTGATGTGCATGTAAACAAAATTTTATTCTGTTAATTTATTTTTTTAGACTGATCTGACTCCATACACCCGTGTGTGGCTTTTTAGGATGTTCTCCAGGACTAAAAATACAGCTTCACGGCTAAGCAGGAGAATCCCGTGCAAGCAGTTCCTGTTTAATTATGCCCGGCTTTGTCTTAATTGCCTTGTCAGATTTCTCTGACATCATTTGCTTTTGTGTCTGACTCACTCAAATTTCCGCTCGCTCGGGCCAGAATGTTGCTTCATTTACCACAGGTCGGGATGTGTTTTACTGTCTACATATTCATTAGTGTTCATATCCTTTTGTAGCGTTCGGAGCGCGGAACTGTTCTAGAATGAATCACCGAGTTAATTTGATGCCACAAATGGACTGCATAACACTCATTCATATCATTCCCCGATGCTTAAAGGAGCTTGAAACTAGATAAGTCAGCAGTGAGCTCTCGTTAACAACTTTGCTTTTATTTCTAGACTGAAAATATGCAGCAGACTATGTAAATGTGTAGTATGTGTATAATATATACAGTTGAAGTCAAAATTATAAGCACTCCTGTGAATTTTTTATTCATTTATTCATTCATTCATTTTCTTTTCGGCTTAGTCCCTTTATTAATCAGGGTTTGCCACAGCTGAATGAACCGCCAACTTATCCAGCATATGTTTTACGCAGAGGATGGGAAACACCCATACACTCTTGCATTCACACTCATACCGCATGTATTTGAACTGTGGGGGTAAGCGGAGCACCCAGAGGAAACCCATGCCAACACAGGGAGAACAGGAGAACATGCAAACTCCACACAGAAATGCCAACTGGCCCAGTCGGGGCTCGAACCAGCAACCTTCTTCATGGGAGGCGATTGTGCTACCCATTGCACTACTGTGGCGTCTGAAATTTGCATTCTTTTAAAAAAAAAAAGTGCGGTTTGACGAAGAGATTTTTTTCAACGCATTTTTTTAGATTTTTTCAAATTAATTTCTAATAACTAATTGCTTATTTTGTCTTTGCCATCCAAAGCAGACACACAACGTCATAAGACGTTATGATTAGATTGGATTTAGGTCGCCAGCGTCTAAGGACAATGTTATTTTGATGTCCAATAAGATGTGAAATGACGTTATTATTTTTATTATTTTGTTGATTTTAGGTTGTGTTGAAAAGTGACCAAAATCCAACACCGAGCCAACATCTTAAACCAACGTCATATTGACGTCAAATACTGACATTTATTCGTAGGGTATGTCTGTCATGAACTCGAGGAGACCCAAATGCAAGTGTAACAATTTATTGACGGGAGTCAAACAATGTTGTACATCTAGGATGGTTCGTTGAAATCACAGGTGAGTAGAAAAGCCAAATGTAACACTCCCAACAGGAACAATACTCATAGGAGGAACTCAAGTCTCTCAGAAAAGCCAGCGTCTCAATGAAGTCTTTCAGAGAACAAGTAGCGTTAAAACTGCGACAAGCAGTGTACGTGAAGACAGAGTCCAAAAGAACCGCACAGCAAGTTCACCACCCATCCACTCATCGACGAGGTCCTGACAGACACAGACACAATGAATAACAACGAACAGACAAATGAAGACAAGAACGCTGAACAGATATAGGTGTCTAAATGCGCTGCACCTGTGGAGTGCTGATGACAGCTGAGCGATGACAAGTCACAGCGAACACGTGACCGCTCAGCTGAGAATAAGTAAACAAAACAGACAACCACGCGGTGGAGACACACCCACACTCACACACACACACACACACACACACACACACATACAAACACACACACACACACACAAGAGAGACAGATGAATCCACCTCCGTGACAGTACCCCCTCTCCTAGGAGCGCCTCCTGGCGCTCCTCGAAGAGCTTACCTGGCGATTGTAATCATCAATAAGAGAGTGGTCCAATATGTCCCGAGCGGGAACCCAACTTCTCTCCTCCGGACCGTAACCCTCCCAGTCCACCAAGTACTGGAATCCTCGTCCCCTCCGTCTTGAGTCCAGAATGCGCTTAACCGAATAAGTGGTTTCCCCATCTACGAGACGCGGCGGGGGGGGAACCGGAGTAAGCGGGTTAATGGCCGTATGAAAAACGGGCTTCACTTTGGATACATGAAAAACGGGATGAACTCTCCTGTACGCAGGAGGTAATTTGAGGCGGATTGCCACTGGACTAATGATTTTAGTGACAATAAACGGGCCAATAAATTTGGGAGCCAATTTATTACAAACGGTGCGAAGAGGAATGTTCTTAGAAGAAAGCCACACTTTTTGACCGACAACGTACACGGGAGGCTTAGACCGGTGGCGATCGGCTTTAGCCTTGGTGCGCGCACCCACCTGGAGGAGGGTCTGTCTGGCCCTGCTCCAAGTGCGGCGACACCTCTGAACAAAGGCGTGAGCGGAGGGAACCGCAACTTCAGATTCCAGACTGGGAAAATTAGGTGGCTGGTAGCCTAAACTACACTGAAACGGGGAGAGGCCCGTGGCTGACACCGGTAAAGAGTTATGCGCGTACTCAACCCACGGAAGTTGCTGACTCCAAGAGGCGGGATTCTGAGAAACCAAACATCGCAACGTGCGTTCAAAATCCTGATTGGCTCTCTCAGTCTGACCGTTACTCTGAGGATGAAAACCAGATGAAAGACTAACAGTGGCCCCCAATAACCGACAAAACTCTCTCCAAAATTTAGAGATAAACTGAGGTCCCCTGTCAGATACCACGTCTCTCGGGAGGCCATGAATGCGAAAGACATGATAAATGACAGCGGCCGCTGTCTCTCTGGCTGACGGTAATTTGGGCAGAGGGATGAAATGAGCAGACTTCGAGAACCGGTCCACCACAGTTAAAACCACTGTGTTGCCGTTAGAGGATGGAAGACCCGTAATGAAATCTAGCGATATATGGGACCAGGGTCTCGAAGGTACTGACAGCGGCTGAAGAAACCCAGCAGGAGGGCGATTGGAAGTCTTAGAAACTGCACAGACAGAGCAAGCCAAGACAAAATCACGCACATCACGAGCCATAGCTGGCCACCAGAATCGTTGTTTAATAACAAATAATGTGCGACTCACCCCTGGATGACATGCTACTTTGGAGGAATGACCCCATCGAATAACGTCAGACCGAACCTCCTCTGGCACAAATAATCGACCCGGTGGGCATCCAGACGGGGGCGTTACCCCATCCGAGGCTGTGCGAACCCTCGACTCGATCTCCCATGTAATGCTGGAAACAAAAATCTTAGGTGGTATAATGGGTTCGAGTGATGATGCGCGCTCCGAAAAATCAAAAAGACGGGATAGCGCGTCGGGTTTGATGTTCTTAGACCCAGGTCTATAGGAAATGGTGAAATTGAACCGTCCGAAAAATAATGCCCACCGAGCCTGCCTAGAGTTTAATCTTTTGGCGGATTGGATGTATTCAAGATTCTTATGATCGGTCCAAACGATAAAAGGCACCCCCGAACCCTCTAACCAATGACGCCACTCCTCCAACGCAAGCTTGACGGCCAGCAACTCTCGATTACCAATGTCATAATTTCTTTCTGCGGATGATAAACGATGAGAATAAAACGCGCACGGGTGGACCTTGCCGTCCGAGGAAGAGCGCTGGGACAGGATAGCTCCGACCCCCACCTCTGACGCATCGACCTCCACCACAAACTGCCGGGAGGGATCAGGGGCAATAAGGATGGGGGCTGAAACGAAGCAGCCTTTCAGTCTGGAAAACGCAGCCTCGGCTGCGCTAGACCACCTGAACGGCGTTTTGGAGGAGGTCAAGGCGGTCAGAGGTGCGGCGAGCTGGCCGAAATTGCGAATAAATCGCCGGTAGAAATTGGCAAAGCCCAGAAACCTCTGCAGGGCCTTACGGGAATCTGGGGTTGGCCAATCCACCACAGCCTGAATCTTCTCTGGATCCATGCGCATCCCCTCGACCGACACGATATGCCCTAAAAAAGGAACAGACTGTGCATGAAAAACGCATTTCTCCGCCTTGACATAAAGACCATTCTCTAACAGCCTCTGAAGCACTCGTCTGACGTGCTGAACATGTTCCTGGAGAGAATGAGAAAATATCAGTATGTCATCCAGGTAAACATAAATGAACTGATCTATCATATCTCTCAGCACATCATTGACAAGTGCCTGGAAAACAGCCGGAGCGTTGGAAAGACCGAAGGGCAGAACGCAGTACTCAAAATGCCCTCTAGGGGTGTTAAAAGCCGTTTTCCACTCGTCCCCCCCCCCCTTATGCGGACCAAATGATAAGCATTGCGGAGATCTAGTTTTGTGAAAAATCTCGCCCCCTGCAGACGTTCAAAAGCTGAAGACATCAACGGCAAGGGATAAGTATTCCTTACCGTGATGTTGTTCAACCCCCGATAGTCAATGCAGGGACGAAGGGAACCATCCTTTTTTTTCACAAAAAAAAATCCCGCCCCCGCCGGTGAAGAAGAGGGGCGGATGATCTTGGCTGCTAGAGAATCAGAAATATATTTCTCCATGGCCTCCCTCTCAGGAGCAGAAAGCGAATATAACTTGCCCTTAGGCGGAGACGTACCTGGTAATAAATCTATAGCACAGTCATAAGGACGATGCGGAGGAAGAGATGCAGCCCGGGACTTACTGAACACTCTCTTCAGGTCAAGATACTGATGGGGCACGTTTGAAAGATCCACCTGTTCCTCCTGAAACACAGAACGAGACACAACAGAACAAGCAGACAACAGACAAGACTGATGACAACTCTCACTCCATGAGAACACTGAATTATGTCCCCAATTAATATGGGGTCTGTGTAACACCAACCAGGGATGGCCAAGAACCACCGGGGTGGTGATAGTTTCAGTAAGAAAAAATGAAATGTTCTCCGTATGGTTACCCGATGTGATAAGTCTTATGGGGCCAGTGGAGTGTGTGATAGTGGGGAGTGAAAGACCGCTAAGCGCGTGTACCGCAATGGGTGAGGAGAGAGGAAAAACAGGGAGTTTCAGAGTGTGAGCCAGGGTGGCATCGATAAAATTCCCTTCGGCTCCGGAATCCACAAGCGCCTGACAATCGTGATTGATAGAGTTAAAACCCAGTTTGACAGGTAACGTGGTTATATTTGAGGAAGGTGCGTCTAATATGACCTCCCCCGCCAGTAATTTCTTACCCATGGACAGATTCTTATTCTTGGTAGAACATGACGCTACAAAATGTCCCGCTACACCACAGTACATGCACAGACCCTCTGATCGACGTCTGCGCCTCTCCTCTGATGAAAGCCGGAATCTGCCCAACTGCATGGGTTCAGGATCGATATCAGATGATGACATCTCCGGAGAGAAAAAGGAGAGAGAATCTGGAGCGGTCACGTGCCGAGTGTGAGGGTGTCTGCTGTGTGTGTGTGTCTCCCTGTGTTGAAGCCGATTGTCCACTCTTATGGCTAATTCGATGAGGCCATCTAGTGTCTTCGGTAATTCCATAGCGTAAATCTCATCTTTGATATAGTCAGCTAATCCATAAAAAAAACATGTCCCATTGAGCTTCTGCATTCCACTTACTTTCGGCTGCTAATGTACGGAAATCGATGGAAAACTCTGCCACACTCATCTTTTCTTGCTTGAGTTCGGCGAGCTTACGGGCCGCCTCCCTGCCCGATGCCGCTCGATCAAATACAGTTTTTAATTCATCAGAAAAGGCTTTAAATGACGTGCAACAGGGAAGCTTATGCTCCCAAACGGTAGTGCCCCAAAGTGCCGCCTTACCAGATAGCAGGTTGATGATGAAAGCCACTTTACTGTCTTCGGTGGGAAAAGACGAGGGTTGCAATGAAATGAAAAGAGAGCATTTAGCTAAAAATGATCGGCACAGGTGTGGTTCGCCAGAATAGCAAGCTGGTGGTGGAATGCGTGGTTCGGTGGTGCGAGGGTTATCATCGCGTGCCGGACTTCTGGTTGGGCTGGTAGGAGGGTTCTGATTGATGGCAATAGTATTAAGCCCCGATTTTAAACCCTGAACCTGGGTGGTGAGTTCTGAAACTTGTGTAACGAGTGCTTGAATGGCTTGGCTGGTAACCAGCATTTGCTTATCTTGTTGATCAAGCCGTGCTGAGCTGTGCGAGAGGAATTCCTGGATTTCTGAGGCACTTGCTGGGTCCATGATGGTCTGTTCGTTCTGTCATGAACTCGAGGAGACCCAAATGCAAGTGTAACAATTTATTGACGGGAGTCAAACAATGTTGTACATCTAGGATGGTTCGTTGAAATCACAGGTGAGTAGAAAAGCCAAATGTAACACTCCCAACAGGAACAATACTCATAGGAGGAACTCAAGTCTCTCAGAAAAGCCAGCGTCTCAATGAAGTCTTTCAGAGAACAAGTAGCGTTAAAACTGCGACAAGCAGTGTACGTGAAGACAGAGTCCAAAAGAACCGCACAGCAAGTTCACCACCCATCCACTCATCGACGAGGTCCTGACAGACACAGACACAATGAATAACAACGAACAGACAAATGAAGACAAGAACGCTGAACAGATATAGGTGTCTAAATGCGCTGCACCTGTGGAGTGCTGATGACAGCTGAGCGATGACAAGTCACAGCGAACACGTGACCGCTCAGCTGAGAATAAGTAAACAAAACAGACAACCACGCGGTGGAGACACACCCACACTCACACACACACACACACACACACACATACAAACACACACACACACACACACAAGAGAGACAGATGAATCCACCTCCGTGACAATGTCGACCAAAATCCAATGTCTAATAGACGTCATCAAAGTTCGGTAAAGTCTAGTTCGGATACGCGGCCGGCCGGAAGTGCGATATGCGCATCAATATAGCAGCAGTTTTTTTATGACACTGTATAACAATAATTACAATTTTTAAATTACTGTGGTGGTTGGATTTAGGGTTGAGGTGGGGGTAGGCATTAAAAAATTTTATTTATTGGCTAATTTAATAGATAGCATAAATAATACTCGGTACAACTACTGTTTTTACATTACTGTGACGGTTGTGTTTAGGGTTGGGGTAGGGGTAGACGTTAATAAAATACAATAAATGGGAAATTTTATAAATAATATAAATAATTCTCGTTGCTTGTGTTTTCTTGCAACAACCTCAAAGTTCCATTAAGGCAAGTCATTTCACTCGGCGGCCATTTTTGAAATGCCTCTCAGCCAGTATGCTCGAGCATTCTGTCTGAATGGGGAAACATCAAATTCTCCAAAACTGTTTGCCAAGCTTATGATTACATTACAAGGTTTCCGCTACATTCATTCATTCGTGGCGGGCCGCCACGCCAAAATCCATCCCGCCACGGCTACATTACAGCTTCTTATTTAAAACATTTAGTCATGTTTTTTATAGCGGATTATAATCGCACCAAAACATATTAGAGGTAAACAGCGCAAACTTTTCTGTAACCGTAGTGCTGTGCGCTATTTGTTCAAGGTGACATGCTGACTGACTCTCTGACAGACTGACTGACAGGTGCGTGAGTCTAGCAAACACCGCGTAGCTTTCAGTTAAGATGAACACAGTTTCCATAAGTATACTTTATTTATAAAGGTCAATGGCTTTGCATACAATGACTTTATCTTGCTGGAGTTTATAGCTGTTTCATTTTACTTCAGGACGCGTTAATGTTGGAAAACGCACAAAAACGCACTAAATCGCGCTTCAGCAGCGCTTACTGGAGAGCGCACGAGAAGATCTGCACTTGAACGTGTAAATTTGAGTGCGTGCAAGAAATTCTGTGCTCGAACAGAGAAAATCGGCGCGCAAGCAAAGAGATTTGCATGCTCGTATTACATGAATGCTATCTCGACTTGTTATACTGCGTGTAATATTTGTCTTTGAAATAGTTGGCAGATCTGTGTAAAAAAAAAGTCCTGCCGCCACTGCTGGAAAAAATCCTAGAGAAAACACTGCATTACATATTTGGAATCACCAATAAAATTAAACAACAACTGTCTCATAAGTTACGTTTCTAAACGTCCGCATCAAACTGAAGCTAATGCGCATGCGCACTTAAAAGGAACGAGATCACGACACAAACCTCATTTATGGCTGTTCTACACATTATCATCCTCTGGATAATGCCTCGGCTAATTGCGCTGCTCTTCTGAAGTAATTCACAACTTGGTCTTGATGGTGAATCTCCTCCAGGAATGACAGCGACTCTTTGTTTACAAGTTAGTGGGCATTTGAGTAATTGCTGTCATGTGATGTGTGTTTGACAGGATGGACTGTACCTTGCGTTCGTTTCATACAGATTACAAAACCAAGGAACTTTTGTTTTCAAGTGTAGTTGCTTCATTTAAAAGCACAGATTTCAAGATTTATCTGGATATATTTCTTATGTCTGTGAAGCAAGTATTTGCTGAGATTCCAGTGTGTTTGTTGACCACTAAACTGTGATAAAAACACACGTCTGGTCCAAGCTTCTCCGTCAGTCTACAGCGATCGATGATTGGCTCCTGTACTAGTAGGCGGGGCTTCATTCGCTATATTGACTGTTACACTTTTCCCCATTCAAAACTATAAAAGTGACATGACATTTGATGTCATATTGGTAATGTCCACACAACGTCAAGCTGTAACATCATTAGACGTTGATATTTGGTTATTTTTAGATTGCGTTGGAAAGTAACTGCAATGCAACATCTGTCCGACATTGGACATTGACATCGGCCTGACGTTGGGTTCTGACGTCAACATGATTTTCCCAAACTACAATGTCCCATGACGTTGTGGTCTGATGTCATGTTGACGTCCTGTGCCTGCTGGGATGATACAATTTTTCTACTTATTTTGCAAAAAAACTATTCAGCTGAAATTGCTGAATATAAGAATATGAACTTAAGGGCTTAACTAGGTTAATTTATTGTTCTGTAGATAATCGAAAAATATATATTTCTTAAGGAGGCTAATAATATTGACCTTAAAATTGTTAATATTTCTTTATTAAATCTGCTTTTAATCCAATCAAACTAAAAGAAGTAAAACTTTCTCCAGAAGAATATAATAGAAAATACTGGAAATACCATATTATAGACTATAGAAAATATTATAATTTAATTATAAAAATATTAGAAAATATTATATTATTTAAAATATTAGGGGATATTTTCATTCATTCATTCTTTTTCCTTTGGCTTAGTCCCTTTATTTATCAGGGGTCGCCACAGCGGATTGAACCGCCAACTTATCCAGCATTTGTTTTACACAGCAGATGCCCTTCCAGCTGCAACCCAGTACTGGGAAACACCCATACACTCTCATTCACACTCATACACTACGGCCAATTTAATTGATTCAATTCACCTATAGCACATGTCTTTGCACTGTGGGGGAAACCGGAGCACCCGGAGGAAACTCAAGCCAACATGGGGAGAACATGCAAACTCCTCACAGAAATGCCAACTGACCCAGCCGGGACTCAAACTAGTGACCTTCTTTCTATGAGGTGACAGTGCTAACCACTGAGCCACTTGGGGGAAATTTGAAATTAATTAAAATATTTAAAAATAATTCTGACTTCAACTGTACATCAGTTATTTGGATTATGATTTGCTATTGTTTTTATAATAAGGTGCACATATCCCTTTTTTGAACCTACCTTTGCCTTCAGAGCTACCTTGATTCGGTTCAGCAAGGTGCTGGAAACATTCCTCAGAGATTTATGTCCATATTGACATGATTTGTCGGCTGCACATCCAAATCTCCCATTCCAGCACAACCCAAAGGTGCTCTGTTGGACTGAGATCTAACTGACTATGGAGGGCGTTTGAGTTCAGTGAACTCACTGTCAGGTTCAAGAAACCAGTTTGAGATTGTTTGAGATTCTTGGCATGGTGCATTATTGTGTTGGAAATAGATGGACATGGTCAGCAACAACATTCAGGTGTGCTCAGTTGGTTGCCTACTAAGGGGCCAAAAGTGTGTATATCACTTGAAGTTGTTTAAAGATTGGGCTCAGAGGTTAGCACTCTCACCTCACAGCAAGAAGGTCACTGGTTCGGGTCCCGGCTGGGTCAGTTGGCAATTCTGTGTGGAGTTTGCATGTTCTCCTCGTGTTTGTGTGGGTTTCCTCCGGGTTCTCCGGTTTTCCCTCACTGTCCAAACAGGTGAATTGGGTAAACTAAATTGGCCATAGTGTATGAGTGTGTGTGTTAACGATCCACCACAAAAAACTTATGAAAGAGTAACTGGTGGTTCATTCCACTGTGGTAACCTCTAATAAATAAGGCACTAAGTCGAAGGATAGTGAGTGTTTAAAGATTACAAATGATTCAATAAAAAAGTAATTAGTAACATAACATACACTCACTCACTCACTTTGCTTTGTCTTATTCCCTTCTTTTATTAGGGGTTGCTATATAAGCGGAATAATAAAAGTCAGTCAGTCAGGCACATTTTACTGGCGTATTACATAAGATATACATTTTAGGTAATGGAATCTGATTACATTTTGCCTTACTTTTAGATTACTTTTAGATTTTTGACTAAAATACAAAAACCATACATTATTTTACATTATGTTCTCTCAAAGTGTGGTTTATTTCGAGAGGAAATAAATTTCGAGAGGATCACGTGCTTATGATTGAACACAGCTGGTACAGCATTAGCTCCTTACATTCGCACCAATCAGATGAATATCGACACACTATAAATTACCAGAGCTTTCTACTCCAGTCATCTTCGTCTTAGAATCCCCCCTTCCACCCCTACTCCTTCCCTTCTATGATAGGGCGGCACAGCAGCCCAGTGGGTAGCACTGTTGCCTCACAGCAAAAACACTGCTGGTTCGGCCCTCTCTGAGCCGGTGGGCGTTTCTGTGCGGAGTTTGTGTGTTCTCCCCGTGTTCGTGTGGGTTTTCCCCGGGTTCTCCGGTTTCCTCCCACCATCCAAAGACATTCCCGCCTTGTTGTGTTGCCGCGTCCGCCGATGACGTCATAAGCAGGCACCGTCACCTGCTCTGGTTGGCCGACACAACAGGCAAACGGAAAGACTTTACAAACAAACAAACAAACAAACAGACGATCGACACAGACAACAAACAGGACAAAATAACGTATGCATGTGTATGTAGACCGGGAATGGAGTTATGTTGTGGTAAATGCGTTATGAAAGACTGTCTATGGGCTATCAAATCTGTGTGTGCACACACATTGCCAACAACAGGATAACAGGTAAGTTGCGATGATGGTGTGTGTGTGTGCTGTGTGTGTGTGGTGTATTTGTTTGGGCTGTGTGCTGCTCACTCAACGGGGGCAAAGCTCCACTTTGTCACATCACCTCCTCCCTCTTCAAGCCGATTTCCGGCAGGGAACCTAGACAGGTAATCAGCTACGATGTTCATTCTGCCAGGTCTGTGCTTGATCTTGAAGATGTATGGCTGCAGTGACAAGTAGCATCGCATGACTCTTGCATTACTGTCCTTCATTGAATGAATCCAGGTCAAAGTCAGTTTTTGCCGTTGGTCAGTTTTCAAATCAAACTCTCTTCCAATGAGGTAATATCTTAGGCTCTCCAAGGCCCACTTGATGGCAAGACCCTCCTTTTCCACTGCCCAATAACGAGTCTCCCTTGGCAGAAGCTTGCGGCTAAGGTAGACAATGGGTTTTTCTTCTCCGTTATGTCCCTGGACCAGGACTGCCCCAAGTCCCATGGCAGAGGCATCTACCTGGACCAGGAAAAGCTTTTTAAAGTCAGGGCTTTGCAAGACAGGTCTGGAGCACATCTTCTTCTTCAGTCATTGGAAGGATGCTTCACATTCCTCATTCCAAGGTGGTGGGTTAAGTACCCTCTTCCCTAGGAGGTCAGTCAACGGGCTAGCGAGTGATGCAAAGTCAGGTACAAACCGTCTGTACCACCCCACAAGTCCAAGAAATGACCTTGCTTCTTTTTTTGTCCTTGGTCTTGGACTTTGCCGAATGGCTTTGAGTTTGTCCACTTGTGGTCTGAGCTGCCTATTGCCTAGACGATACCCCAGGTAGTCCGTTTCTTGCTTAGCCCATTCACATTTGGCCACATTCAATGTTAGACCTGCTTTCTTTATGTTTTCCAGTGTCTGAGTCAGGTGTCTAATATGTTCTTCTCAAGAACTGCTGTGTATTATGATATCATCAAGGTATGCTGCCGCCCAGCCTTCACATCCTTGTAGGACTTGGTCCATCAACTGTTGGAAAGTTGCTGGGGCTCCATGAAGTCCAAAGGGAAGAACAGTAAATTGATATAGTCCCATTGGTGTGCGGAATGCAGTGTATGGTCTCTATGCCGGCTCGAGTGGTACCTGCCAGTAGCCTTTGCACAGATCAAGGGTTGTGCTGTACTTGGCTTTTCCAATCTTCTCCAATAAGGCAACTATTAGTCAGATATTTCTCAGCAGTTCAAAAGTAAGGGAGTTCTCGAGACCTACCTGAGCTCAAACTCTCTTCTTGCCCTTCAAACTGGAGGGAGCCCCGAGCTCAAGGATATTCAGAGCTCAAGGCTCTTTCCTGGGACAGCATGCCATATATGCTTTATTATCAATCATCAGCTAAGTGTGAACTCTTGAACTGGGGGGTTGTGTTTAAAGATAATTTATTACATTATAACAATAAAAGTAAAATAAGTAATTGTAATTCAAATAAAACCACAGGAGAAAGAACGTATTGTTAAATTATCAACATTGAAATTAATAATGAGTTGTTAAATACTTACATTTTTTTGTACCGTAATATACAACATCAACCCAGACAATATATCACTTTAAACTGTTAAAAACATTAATAAGACACTTTTTCATACTTTTAAGGTTAAAAGTTGTTGGAAGAAAGATCAAGGTTACATAACGCGATTCAAAAGAATAAATAAACAGGGAAAAATAAAAACATGAATCACAAAATACAAAATAATTTTTTACAGTGTATATACAGTACACTCACTGGCCACTTTATTAGGTACACCTTACTAGTATCGGGTTGGACCCCCTTTTTCCCTGCATCAATTCAACAAGGTACTAGAAATATTCTTCAGAGATTTTGGTCCATATTGACATGATAGCATCACGCTGTTGCTGCAGATTTGTCGGCTGCACATCCATAATGCGAATCTCCCGTTCCACCACATTCCAAAGGTGCTCTATTGGATTGAGACAGCAGTTTCTCAAATACTCAGACCAGCCCATCTAGCAACAACAACCAATGGCCTTTCTTCCTCATTCTGATGCTCGGTTTGAACTGCAGCAGATCGTCCTGACCATGTCTACATGCCTAAATACATTGAGTTGCTGCCATGTGATTGGCTGATAAGAAATTTGCGTTAACAAGCAGTTGGACAGGTGTACCTAATAAAGTGGCCAGTGAGTATATATATATATATATATATATATATATATATACTGTAAAAAAAATCCATAAATTTGCCATTTTTTGTATATTTCATTTCCTTTGAGTCTATTTTTATTGTCCTAAGGAATTCTTGGAGACCCATCTGAAACCAAATACTTAATACATAATTGAGAACTCCCTGATGTCTCCTTAGGTAAGAAACAAAGCACAAACACTCTAAAGCAATAACTTTTTCCTCTGGGGAATCATTCTGCATATGTTCCATTTGTTTTTCTAATATACAGCAATGTGCATCTGTACTAATAATGCTTTATTAAAGTGTCATCTTTAAAACAAAATGCATCTCTCATGCAGAGCTGAAGTGTGTCCACTCGGAGCGAGACTCAGGCTTCTGTGAGGGATGTAGTATTCAAGACCTGTGGTTAACTACAGATTATACTCCCCCAGGGACACGAGCTGCATACTGCGCAGCCAACCTACCCGTCTGTCTCTCTCTCTAGCTCTCGCTTGCTCAGCCGGCGGTGCTGCGTGGCGTGGGCTGAGCTCTGGGTGTTGGCTGAATGGGTGGAAGAGAGACCACAGGCATGAGAGCGTGTGTGTGTGTGTGTTTCTGGGAACAGCAGCTGGTGTTGATGCTGAGATCTCTAAACTCATTCAGTTCTTGTCTTACTGTTCGGGGCCCGGGGGGGAAGCAGTGTGATGTACACTGGCAACACATTCGACAAAATCGCACATTAACCGTCAGTGTTGGTACCCCTGTGTTTGAGCACGAAATGAGCTGAGAGGTGATGTGTGTCTTTTTTTCTGATGTGTTCTTCTGTTGCATTTATTCTGAATACGTCAAATGTTTGCTAGCTTGATGCAGCAGCATGGAATGGACCAATGGTGTGAGATTGGGGTGGGATAAATATATCGCCTATTGATTCCAAGTGGTTACTAAGGGATTCTGGGTGGTTGCTAGGGTGTTGCAATGTGGTTTATGTTATGTGCTGGCTGGTTGCTAGGGTTTTTCTGTGTAATTATGGTGTTTATGGTTGTTGTGTGACGTTTTAGTATAACTAGATACAACATTTATCATGTCGCCACAGCGGAATGAACCGCCAACTTATCAAGCATATGTTATACACAGCATTCATACACTACAGCCAATTTAGTTCATCCAATTCACTTACAGGTCAAGCCGAGATTCGAACCAGCAACCTTCTTGCTGTGAGGCGACAGTGCTAAGGCCACTGGTTTCCCTCACAGTCCAAAGACATGTGCTATAGGTGAATTTAATAAACTAAATTGTCAGTAGTGTATGAGTGTGTGTGTGTGTGTGTGTGTGTGTGTGTGTGTGTGTGTGTGTGTGTGTGTGTGTGTGTGTGTGTGTGTGTGTGTGTGTGTGTGTGAATGAGTGTGTATGGGTGTTTCTCAATACTGGGTTGCAGCTGGAAGGGCATCCGCTGTGTAAAACATATGCTGGAATAGTTGGCGGTTTATTCCTCTGTGGCGACCTCTGAAATAGAGAAGAAGGGTGTTGCTATGTTATTTGTAATGTGTGCTGGCTGGTTGCTAGTGTTTTCTGGGTCGTTCCTAAGGCATTATTGTTTGTTTGCTGGGGTTTTCTGGGTAATCAGAGTGTTGGATGGATACTAGGGTGTGTGTTTGTTTATAACTTAGCTGTTTAGATATGCTGAATGGGTGGTTGGATGTTGCTATGTGGTTTGTAACAGGTACTGGCTGGTTGCTAGGGCATTGCTAGGTAGTTACTTGTTGTTAAACCCAGGGTTTATCATGGTATTTTTTTGGCATGACCAGCATTAAAACCAGCAAGATCAGCATCGAGACCAACAAAACCAGCAAGACCAGCATTAAGACCAGCATTGAGACCAGCAAGACCAGCATTGAAACCAGCAAGACCAGCATTGAAACTAGCAAGATCAGCATCGAGACCAACAAAACCAGCATTGAGACCAGCAAAACCAGCATTGAGACCAGCAAAACCAGCACTGAGACCAGCAAAACCAGCATTGAAACCAGCAAACCCAGCATTGAAACCAGCAAGACCAGCATTGAGACCAGCAAGACTAGCATTGAGACCAGCAAGACTAGCATTGAAACCAGCATTGAGACCAGCAAGACTAGCATTGAAACCAGCATTGAGACCAGCAAGACTAGCATTTAAACCAGCAAAACCAGCAGTGAAACCAGCAAGACCAGCATCGAGACCAACAAAACCAGCATCGAAACCAGCAAAACCAGCAGTGAAACCAGCAAGACCAGCATTGAGACCAGCAAAACCAGCAGTGAAACCAGCAAGACCAGCATCGAGACCAACAAAACCAGCATCGAAACCAACAAAACCAGCAATACCAGCATTGAAACCAGCAATACCAGCATTGAAACCAGCAAGACCAGCATTGAAACCAGCTAGACCAGCAGTGAAACCAGCAAGAACAGCATCGAGACCAACAAAACCAGCATTGAAACCAGCAATACCAGCATTGAAACCAGCAGTGAAACCAGCAAGACCAGCAGTGAAACCATCAAGACCAGCATTGAAACCAGCAAGACCAGCATCGAGACCAGCAAAACCAGCATCGAAACAAGCAAGACCAGCATCGAGACTAGCAAGACCAGCATTGCAAACCAGCAAGACCAGCATTGAAACCAGCAAGAACAGCAGTGAAACCAGCAAGACCAGCATCGAGACCAACAAAACCAGAATCGAGACCAGCCAAACCAGCATTGAAACCAGCAAGCCCAAAATTAAAACCAGCAAGACCAGCATTGAGACCAGCAAGACCAGCATTGAGACCAGCAAGACCAGCATTGAAACCAGCATTGAAACCAGCAAGACCAGCAGTGAAACCAGCAAGACCAGCATCAAGACCAGCAAAACCAGCATCGAAACCAGCAAGAGCAGCAGTGAAACCAGCAAGACCAGCATTGCAAACCAGCAAGACCAGCATTGAAACCAGCAAGACCAGCAGTGAAACCAGCAAGACCAGCATTGAAACCAGCAAGACCAGCATTGAAACCAGCAAGACCAGCATCGAGACCAGCAAAACCAGAATTGCAAACCAACAAGACCAGCATTGAAACCAGCAAGACCAGCAGTGAAACCAGCAAGGCCAGCAGTGAAACCAGCAAGACCAGCATCGAAACCAGCAAGACCAGCATTAAGACCAGCATGACCAGCATTGAGACCAGCAAGACCAGCATCGAAACCAGCAAGACCAGCATAGAGACCAGGAAGACCAGCATCGAGACCAGCAAGACAGACCAGCATTGAGACCAGCAAGACCAGCATTGAGACCAGCAAAACCAGCATTGAGACCAGCAAAACCAGCATTGAGACCAGTACGACCAGCATTGAGACCAGCAATACCAGCATTGCGACCAGCAGGACCAGCAAGACCAGCGTTGAGACCAGCAGTGAAACCAGCAAGACCAGCATTGAGACCAGCAAGACCAGCATTAAGACCAGCATTGAGACCAGCAAGACCAGCATTGAAACCAGCAAAACCAGCATTAAGACCAGCAAGACCAGCATTGAGACCAGCAAGACCAGCATTAAAACCAGCAAGACCAGCATTAAAACCAGCAAGACCAGCATTGAGACCAGCATTGAAAGCAGCAAGACCAGCATTCAGACTAGCAAAACCAGCATTGCGACCAGCAAGACCAGCATTGAGACCAGCAAGACCAGCATTGAGACCAGCAAGACCAGCATTGAGACCAGCAAGACCAGCATTGAGACCAGCATTAAGACCAGCAGTGAAACGAGCAAGACCAGAGGTGATTAATAGCCACTTATTAACAGTACTTTTAGAAATGTTTTAGCCCTTTAAGCAACACTCTAGTCAGCTCCGGCAGCAGCCTGTCCATAGAGACATTCTCAGTGAAGCATCAGCACCAATGCAGACTCAAGGGAATGGATGCCAGGATCGGGCACTGCCAACGTGCACTCTCTCCATTACAGATGTCCACGTCTCTAGGAACAGGCATCTGTACTCATCCACACTGACAAAAGTGCAAACGATTTGTGTTTTCCGCTTTCACACTCACTCAGTCTCCTGGTTACGTGACAGTGTGTGACTGGAACAGGCTGCTCTGGAGGAAGGAAAAGTGAAGAGTAACAACAGTAAAGAAAAAAACATCCTTTTAAAGCCATTCTCTAAAATACTTCATATATTTATGTATCAGAAACATATTTCTAAATGTGCTGTTAACTTGGAAAATTTGCCAGATTTTAGCAACAATCAAAGTAATCCATACCGTAATCCGGCGAGTGCTATGCGTTCATGCACAGGCTGCGCCGGAGCATACCCATGCGCTTGACGCAGAAGTATAAATCAGGCTTTACCAGGTAAAATCTTAATGTGTTCAAAGCATATGTGTGTACAGCGGTCCCTCACTATAACACACTTCGTGGCCTCACAGTTTTGCAGATTTTTTTAGTGCAGTTTGACATGCTTTTTTTTACAGCTCATTGTGTTCTGCGTCCTGATTGGCTGTAGACCATTGTCAATCAATCTCCTCTGTGTCTCCTGTACAGTACGCATTCAGCTCACCAAATTACCATAAATCTTTAATCGCTAACAGTGTGAGTTCCAAAAAGAGTTGTAACTGTCTGCAGCAAGACCATCATAAAGGGAGTCGCATACCGTGTGTGCCGCGCCATGCAGCGTCACGCATTTTAGAATTGTAAACATAGGTTTCTATCAGGGTACGCACACCGGCGCTGCAAGTCGACAGCTGTCTGCGGTGCCCAGCTACGACTCAGGACACTGTTCATATTTCTGCCACCATCTAAATAATTTCATTTTAAATAACATGTGAATGTGCACGTATGGTGTTTGTTACTTTCAACTGTCATGTGTGTGGCGCATCCGCTGTCTTAAGGATGGATTCTGCTTTCACTTTGTGGATCAGTGACTGCAATAAAACCAACATTACGCTGGATGCCAACATTATCCGCATACAAGTTAAAAAAGCTTTATGAACCTTTTGCTGACAGCGATGAATGTTTGTGCCTGACAACAGGTTTTGATCTTTGGTTTAATTTTATAATACTGGACTATTTGGTAACACTTTATATTAACTATGAATCATTTATTAAGCATTAGCATCTAGTGAGTTCATTATTTGTTAAGCATAAACTCTACATTAATAAACGTTAGTAAGCAGTTTATAACTGCAGCTACAAATGCTCTATTCTTGACTTATAAGCACATTTATAATGTGCTTAATAATTGTACTTTTATAATTTATGACTGGTTGATTTTTCATTAATAACTGAAGTATTGCATTATTCACAAATCATTTGTATTTAAGAGTAGTTGAAGGTTTTTAAGATCATTCAGGGGTGCGTTTCCCAAAACCATCGTTAGCCAACTAAGGTCGCAAGTTCCGTCGTTACAAACATAGTTCGTTGATTTGCTGTTTCCCAAATTCATCGCTTCAACGAATATTCGCAAACTGCGTCGCAAACTTGAGCACTTGAAACGACACCTCTGGAGCTGTAGTTAAAAGCATAGTTCCTGGCTGTGTTCTATTCCCACTTATCCCCCCTATGCCCTATTCATTTAGAACATTCTAACATTCAAAGTTGAAATTATTAAAAATAAAAAAGCATTAAGGTCATCTCTCTTAGGTGTCATTTGCTTTCAAAGTATTTTTACAGTTCAGTTTTAGCGATCTTCATGTTTACAATTGTGCTCCCTTCGCAGAGCACTTTGAAAACATTGATATCATTTTGAACACAGCCTCATGGCGAAAGCTATAGGTATATTTAAAAACAGAAATTATGTTACGTCTCCAAAGCTTGTGAAAATAAAAAACATAGCATACGTTAATTATTTTATTTTATAGTAGGTTATTTATTAAGTTTCTCTGCTGTATATGACATGGGTCTGTTGGTTAGAACTTTCTGCTGTGGTTTGCATGTGTCAAATTGTAATTTTTAAAAAAATAAATAAACAATATACTAAATAATAATAATGATAATAATAATAATAATAATCATCATCATCATTCATTTTCTTGTCGGCTTAGTCCCTTTATTAATCCGGGGTCGCCACAGCGGAATGAACCGCCAACTTATCCAGCACGATTTTACGCACGGATGCCCTTCCAGCCGCAACCCATCTCTGGGAACATCCACACACTCATTCACACTCATACACTGCGGACAATTTAGCCTACCCAATTCACCTGTACCGCATGTCTTTGGACTGTGGGGGAAACCGGAGCACCCGGAGGAAACCCACGCGAATGCAGGGAGAACATGCAAACTCCACACAGAAACGCCAACTGACCCAGCCCAGCCGAGGTTCGAACCTGCGACCCAGCGACGTTCTTGCTGTGAGGCGACAGCACTACCTACTGCGCCACTGCATCGCCATCATCATCATTATTAATATTATTAATATTATTATTAAAGTAAATATATTTATAATAAATCGCCTCTCATTATTTATTTATTTATTTATATGATTTATATATGATATTAGAATATGTGTTAGTTTCTGTAAGTGATTTTATGATTTAGAATAGAATATGTAATGTTCAACTTCTCAATAATATTAGTAAAGCAAACATTGGCCCTATATGTGCCATTTACTTATATTTTAATTAATATGGAAAACGAGTGCATGTTTTTACCAAAACTAATATTGGATTTTATTTTAAATGCATGTGCGTGTAAAACAATATAATTTGCACAAAGAATCGATGGGGTTGTTCTCTAAAGAAGTTACTCCACCCCGTTTAGAGCATCATTATGGGCATTTTACGTTATAACTAACGTAGTTCAAGCGATGGATCTGCAACAGACAAACTACGGGTTTTGGGAAACACTCGTCACTACATCGTTTTTTTGCCAAACGATGCATCACACTATGATAGTTCAGTCGCGAGTTACGTCGTTGTTTGGGAAACGCAATCCCAGAATGAGTTAGTAAATGATTAATAAACTATTGAAATCAACGTTTATATATCTTATTAATAAGGCATATAGTAATGGTTAATTTGTATGTTAATAAATGCTTTATTAACTCAACTTCATGCAGTTTTGTGACCTAATCTAAAGTGAGGACTATTGATGCTTTATAAATCCCTTATTAATGACAATTAAAGGCTCAGTATCAAACGAACAATAATCTTTGCACTCTTTTCTAAAAAGTCAAATTACTGTAAACATTGTTGAATAACAGGAGTGTCAAAATATAACATCAAATTGGATGGAACAACATATATTGGAACAACAATGTAATAATTTAACAATATAATTGGATGCAAAGTTTAAACTGTACAGTAATTTTATTTTAGATAAGGTTGCAAAGATTTATTTTTTATTTTATGCAGTTTCATTTTTGTATCTTTAAATAAATAGAAATTAATAATGTCGTTTGTTCTTTTTATTTCCTGTTTAGAATATAACTGAGCCTTTAATTGTCAATTATAAGGGATTTATAAAGCAGAAATAGTCCTCAATTTAGATTATGTCACAAAACTGGATGAAGTTCAGTTAATGAAGCATTTATTAACATACAAAATAACTATTAGAATATGCCTGAATAATACGATTTATAAATGTTAATTTGAATAGTTTTTTAATCATTTACTAACTTATTCTGAATGATCTAAAAAAAAAAACAACCAACTATGCTTAAATAACTGGTTTGTTAGTAATGCAATACTTAATTTAGTAATGAAAAATAAATCATTAACAAAGTATGAAAGTACAATTATTAAGCACATAATCAATGTGGTTGTAAGTCAAGAATACAGCGTTTGTAGCTGCAGTTATAAACTGCTTACTACTGTTTATTAATGTAGAGTTAATGCTTAGCAGATAATGAATTCACTATTTGCTAATGCTTAATAAATGATTCATAGTGTGTAGTTATTATAAAGTGTTCCCGACTATTCTTCTATGAAAGTTTGAACGTTGTGAGTGTTTAAACAAGAGAGAAAAGTGTGAAAATATTAATGCCTGTCTGAGAAAAGTGTATAAAGTGTGTAGTGAGGGCTTTTACAGCCTTCAAACATCTGTAATAATTGTAAAAAAATTAAGCGGACTACTTCACGAATTTTGTCTATCGTGGGTTACTAACAATAACAAGGGACCACTGTATATTCATTCATTTAAAATTCATTCATTTTCTGTTCAGCTTAGTCGCTTTATTAATCTGGGGTTGCCACAATGGAATGAACCGCCAACTTATCCAGTATATGTTTTACGCAGCGGATGCACTTCCAGCTGCAACCTAGTACTGGGAAACACTCTCACATTCACACTCGTACACTACGAACAATTTAGTTTCTTCAATTCACCTATAGCGCATGTCTTCGGACTGTGGGAGAAACCGGAGCACCCGGAGGAAACCCACACCAACAAGGGGAGAACATGCAAACTCCACACAGAAATACCAACTGACCAAGCCGAGGCTCGAACCAGTGACCTAATTGCTGTGAGGCAACAGCGCTACCCACTGCGCCACCCCCACTGTATGTATGTATATATATATATATATATATATATATATATATATATATATATATATATATATATATATATATATATATATATATATATATATATATATATATATATATAAATTACCATTCACTACAACTCACTACAAATTACCATTCACTACAAGGCAAAATTTTAATCCTTCTCTTTCATATATTTACCTAGCAAATACTTTACCAAGTATTTCCTATAATATTCTTTCTTTTGTAGAAAGTCTTACTTTATTTATTTTTATTTAAACTGAATACTAGTAACTTGAAAAATATCTAGTAAAATATTATGTACTGTCATCATGGTAAAGATAAAATAAATCAGTTATTAGAAATTAGTTATTAAAACCATGTTTAGAAATGTGTTGCACAAATCTTCTTTCTGTTAAATAGAGATTGGAAAAAAATTGTAATAAAAATAAATCAGATAAATCAGAAGGGCTAATAATAATAACTTCACCTGTATATTGCAGTAAATTTGTCATTTGCACACACACCCACGAATTAAAAATCTGAAAAAGATATTCTTAATAAAAAAGCTTCAGTTAATCTGAAACTCTGTTTGCACAACTGTAAGTTTACACCTGCAGTTTATCAGTTGTGTGTCCGCTCTTGTTTGGCTGCGAGTACTGGAATCAATACTTGGACTGCGTTCTGCTGACATTGTGTCCACCGAGCGCCGCGTTCGGCTGATTTTCGCAGCTCTGCACTTCCCAGTGTTTCTCTGGCTCTCGGGCTGAATGCTCACAGAACCCTGCTCGATGGCAGAGGATGACGGTTCATTTCTCTCCGCGTCACGTGGCTTGATTTCCACGACGGCCCTCTTAACCGTGTGATTATTCATTTTCACTCTGTTGAATGTAGACTTTCACGCTGTTGCTAGGTGACAGGTAATTTTCAGCATGTGTTTTAATTAACAAGGGCACAGGAAAGCCCGCATAAAACAGTTGTTCCAGTTCTGCGACAAAAAGGATATTATGTGTCTGCTTTCAGCTAATATCTGTCTCATAGCAGGTGGCCGAGATATTGACAAGCAGACGAGTGACGTGAGAAGAATTCAGGGAGCGCTGTGAAGTCAGGCACAAACACACTTTCTTCTGTCAGAATTGATGTGACAACGAGCAGTTCTCATCCAGGCCATTTCCCTGATTCAGGGTAAGTTTATACAAAAAACGAAGTTTTTTTCAACATAGGCTTATTCTGAAATACATTTGTGGAGATCGTGAATCATGTAGCCAGAAGTACGTTAGGCTGCATTTTGTCTTTAAAACGAACGCTACAGGCCGGTATGACGCCGTTCCTTTTCGCGCTAGCTTACCACTTACCTCTGTATGGACGGCTTTCCCATAGTTACCAGTTTGTCCAGTGGCTCGCCGCATACTTGAGAGGCAGAGAGGAGTTGACCGCGACGACAGGGTTCTAATCTGGTGAAGAACGGTTCTAGAAAGCAGGTATGACAAAAACAAAAGGCAAAAAAAAAAATAAGCAAGTAAATAAAAGGGTGAGAATGTGGTAAAATCTAAAACTGTGGTAAAAATTAGGCTGCCGCAAGGGCTTTTTTTCTGGATTGCTTTTCAAAACACTGTTGGTTGGGTTTAGGGAAGTGGGTGGGCGGGTCAATCAGTGCTTTTGAAAACACTAGGTGCGTTGGACTTCATGCAGCGCTGCGCAGATCAATCGAAATCTGTCTTAAAGCCGCGCATGCTGGTTAGAAATTTTGTCCGGATTGACGCTGCGCAGACGCCACGTCAAAGTACCACGACAACGCTCCGAGATCAGACGACTGATTCAGCCGGTGCAGCATCTGAAGAGCGACTGCTGGAGCTGCGATGGCGACAACAATATTACACGATTGGCCGAGTTCACCGCATGACAACAACCACGTGTGTTTTGCGTTTATTATTGGACAAATTCTGTCTCTCAAATTTCAAAACAAACAATTAACTTTTCATACCATCTCTATCTTGTATATATCATGCTTTTTAAAAGACTACAAATATTTTACTGCAGTGATCATTTTTTGTTAAATAATTTGGTTATAAAGGCTAGATTGTTTGCACAGGTTTATTTTCGACCTTTTTTATACAGACTATTTACTGCATTCAACTCATTGAACGATTTAAATGATATATTTTAGTAAATAACCTAAATATTAACTCAAGTAAGTCTTACAGACTTGAAATAAAATAATTATCCTCATTGATCCTGACACCCCTATTAAGGTTTCTTAACAAATTAAGTTAAAGAACTTTTATTAGAAAAATGTATTAAATAATTATAAAATTATTTATATATATATATATATATATATATATATATATATATATATATATATATATATATATATATATATATATATATATATATATTTATTTTATTATTATTATTTTTTTTTTTCCCCCTGTCTAGCCGTTTATGCACAAGTTTTAAGTGACATTGATGTACATTGCTCTTTCTGGGAAACTTATGAACTGTATATCATATACAGTTGAAGTCAGAATTATTAGCCCCCCTTTGATTATTTTTTTCTTTTTTAAATATTTCCCAAATAATGTTTAACAGAACAAGGAAATTTTCACAGTATGTCTGATAATATTTTTTTCTTCTGGAGAAACTCTTATTTGTTTTATTTCGACTAGAATAAAAGCAGTTTTAAATGTTTAAAAAACATTTTAAGGTCAAAATTATTAGCCCCTTTAAGCTATTTTTTTTTGATAGTCTACAGAGCAAACCATCATTATACAATAACTTGCCTAATTACCCTAACCTGCCTTTAAATGTCACTTTAAGCTGCATAGAAGTGTCTTGAAAAATATCTAGTAAAATATTATTTACTGTCATCATGGCAAAGATAAAATAAATCAGTTATTAGAAATGAGTTATTAAAACTATTATGTTCAGAAATGTGCTGAAAAAAATCTTCTCTCCATTAAACAGAAATTGTGGAAAAATAAACGGGGACGAATAATTCTGACTTCAACTTTATGTGAAATTCCAGTATGACCCTGCATGCCATATATGTAATTTGCAAATATTGCAAAATATCAGATTTCTGTGATAAATCAAAATTATGACTATAGTCCCTGATTCCACAGACAAGGTTTATGCTTAATCCCAGAATAAAATAAAAGTCTGAACTGTTTGACCTTAAAGAAACTTGCACTGTCTGATGTTAAAATACATGTGTAAGTGTTTTGTAAACTTATAAAATACTTAAATGTCCTAATTTAACTATGGCCTAATAGCGAAAGGCTTAATCTAATTCCTATCATGTGAACCAGGCTTAAAGTAATAATAATGAGATAAAGCATTGATACTGACATGTCAAAATAAAGATTTTAAAGTTGAAAGTATGAGACAAAGTCAAAAGTAAGGCAAAGTGACAATTAGGATTTAAAAAGTCACAATTATGGCTTACAAACTCAAAATTCTGATTTTAAAAATTACAGTTTGTTTCTCTCTGTGTCACATGGCTTAATTCCACATACTTAAAACTGCATAAAAAGTTTCCCCAATCTGATATTAAGTTGCTTTTATACATGCTGTTTGGCACGGCATTTCAAAGTCCATCTAAAAACCTTTTCTAATTTGTCTGCAGTCATTATGCCTGCAGGTTTTGTGAGCTCATGCTAATTAATTAAGTGACCAGATGGAATAATTGTTCTTTTAAAAATTCATTTGTCACACTGCAGGCCTTTTGAGTCAAACACAAAAAAGTGAAAAGGTCATTAAATGGTGCAGAAATCAACAGCAAATCATAAAATCTTAATAAAGAATAATAAATATGAAAAAACACAGAAACATGTTTTTTGAAACTTTCATTCATTCATTCATTTTAAATAACATGTGAATGTGTGCTTCTGGTGTGTGTTACTTCCAACTGTCATGTGTGCGGTGCATCCGCTGTGCGACCCCCTTAAGCATAGAGTCTGCTTTAGCTTTGTGACTGCAGGAAAAAGAACATTACACCAGAGGACACCACATCAGCATATGTTTTACACAGCGGATGCACTTCCAGCTGCAACCCAGTACTGGGAAACACCCATACGCTCTTGCATTCACACACACTCATACACTACGGCCAATTTAGTTCATTCAATTCAATTCAATTCAATAGTTGCTTTATTGGCAAGACAAATGTTACAAATGTATTGCCAAAGCATTTATAAAGTTTACATAAAAAAGTAACATATATATATATATATATATATATATATATATATATATATATATATATATATATATATATATATATATATATATATATATATATATAGTAGTAAAAAAAAAAGTTAATATATTATAAATATATATATTATAATTAAATAAAATATAAATAATATATCATATTGTTCAATATATCATATTTATGGTGGCTTAAGAAAATCATAACTTTCCGCCAGACTGTCAGACTTAAGGTTGGGCTCATCTAACTCCAATTTAACTTAAGGTTGGGCTCATTTAACTCCAACTCTCATTTAACTATCAATCTGCCAAACACTGATGACCTTTTAACTTACTAGCCACACCCTAGCAACCACTTACGGCACCCTAGCAACTGTCCCATAGACTTCCATTGTAAAAAAAAAAAATAATAAAAAAACTGCCATTGACTTTACATTGGACATACTAACGACATACCAATCCATACTAACAATATACTACTCTATACCAGAAACATACTAATCATACTAGCAACATTCTAATTCATACTATAAACATACTAGCAACATGCTAATTCATACTGTAAACATAATAGCAACATGCTAATTCATTTTATAAACATACTAGCAACATGCAAATTCATGCTATAAACATACTAGCAACATGCTAATTCATACTATAAACATACTAGCAACATGCTAATTCACCTACCGCAGGTCTTTGGACTGTGGTGGAAACCAGAGCACCTGGAGGAAACTCACACGAACACGGGTAGAACATGCAAACTCCACAGAGAAATGCCTCCTGGTCCCGCCGGGTCTTAAACCAGTGACCTTCTTGCTGTGAGACAACAGTTCTAACTACTGAGCCACCGTGCCACGATTTTAGAAACGTAATCATTATTAATAGTAGAGTTTTTTCCCCATATACACTTTAAAAAAATATTAGTTGACTATTTTCTTTTAATAAGTGAGTAAACCCGAGCAGCACAGTGGTGCAGTGGGTAGTACAATCACCTCACAGCAAGAAGGACACTGGTTTGAGCCATGGCTGGGTCAGTTGGCATTTCTGTGTGGAGTTTGCATGTTCTCCCCGTGTTGGTATGGGTTTCTTCCGGGGGCTCCGGTTTCCCCCACAAGCCCAAAAACATGCGCTATAGGTCAATTGGGTAAGCTAAGTTGTCCATAGTGTATGTGTGTGAATGAGTATATATAGATGTTTCCCAGTGATGGGTTGCAGCTGGAAGGGCATATGCTGGGTAAAACATATGCTGGATAAGTTGGCGGTTCATTCCGCTGTGGTGACCCCAGATTACAAAAAGGGACTAATCCGAAAAGAAAATGAATGAATGAATGAAGTGAGTAAACCTGTTGCTTTTAAAACAAATAGTTGACCTTACTTAAAAAAAGTGAGTAAATGAACTGTGCATAATTATAAAAATGAAGTTAAATCAACTTAAAAGCTCCATGGTACAATGGATTTACTCACTTAAAGTCACACAGTAAAGTCAACTTGTCAACAAGGTTTTTTTAATTATTATTTTAAATAAATAAACACTTTTTATAGTTTATTCTGACAAAAATGGTGGGATTTACTTTACAGAAATAACTGTCAAATGTTAAAGATAATTATGAACAAATGATAAGTAACATTCATTAATTCATTTTCCTTCAGTTTAGTCCCTTATATATCTGGGGTTGCCACCGCGGAATGAACCGCCAACTATTCCAGCATATGGAATAGTGTGTGTGAATGCGAGAATGTATGGTCTTGGAATGTATGAATGTTTCCCAGTGCTGGTTTGCAGCTGGAAGGGCATCTGCTGCATAAGACATATGCTGATAAAGTTGGCTGTTTATTCCGCTGTGGCAACCCCTGATTAATAAGGGACTAAGCTAAAGGAAAATAAAGAAATGAATGAATGAATAAGGCTAAAACATAAAGTTCTACTAAATTGTGTGTATTTTTATACATTTGTAAAAATAATAATTTAATTTGATTTATTATTATTTTGTTACTTTAATATCTTTAAGGTACTATTCCACTTTTATTTCAATATTTTGAATTAGCTTTATTCCTTTCATATTTTTAGTCATTGTTTTATTTGTGTTGTTTAATTTACACTACTGGACATTATTTTCACAATTCGCCATGGCTATACTGTAGCAGATTCACAATCCGCATTATTGAATGTTCACTCAAATGGGGCTTTTAAGAATGTCGTCTTAATAATAGTGTTAAGAAACAGAGCATTAACATAATACTGTGTCCAAAGCCCTTGGTAATGTGAAGCACAAGTGTACTGCATTAAGTAGCTGATGGTGATCATTATTGAAACATGGATTTGAGGTTTGCTCTTCCCAGTATTGTGTTGAATAGTGAGCTGGATTGAGTCCCGAAGGACTTTCCCCACTGACAACAATGCTGTGCCGCCTGCTGTTGGGGTGCTGTACAAAAACAAGTGTTGCTTGGCAACTGTTTGAGCTCCACTTTGAAGTTTTACAAATGTTTTCCACAGGATGGCAAAAAGCCATGAAATGCCACATGAAAACTACAGCATAATAAAACCGCACAAACGCGCCATCCTACAAAATGTCTGTCTGCATGTCAGTGTTATCAGCCTAGAACTAAAACCATTAAAACAGTAAACCTTTTAAACTTGAACTGAATGAAAACGTGATTTTATACCATAAAATTGGCATATTCTATTTAAATAAATGTTATTAGCAGTATATTATATTTTCTAATTCAGTGTGAGATACTATTAAATGTTCTTGTTTGTTTCCTCATTTGTTTTAATGTATTGATTTTAAAAAATATATTTTTTGTAAGTAAATATATAAATGCAACCCAGGCTCATTATTTATACGTACCCCTATAAACATTTCTGGAGAGTGTCAAATACGTCCCAGGAGCTACGTTTTTTGCAGTTTTTGTTTTCATGAATCCACCAGAGGCCGCTGTGTCCGCATTTTGAGATCTCAAATTTCTCTCGCGAGTACCATTCCCGCCTGTTTTCTTGCGTAAATCCATAGAGGCTGTTGTTAACTGAATGCCAAACTGACTGACCTACTGATAACCCAACCCACCCACCCTCTTCCCTTAACCCAACCAATAGTGTTTTAAAAAGCACTGACTAACCAGCGCCCACCCCCTTCTCTAAACTAAACCGACAGTGTTTTGAAAAACAATCCAGAAAAAGAAAAACCCTTGCGGCAGCCTGATTTTTACCACGTTTTCAGATTTTACCACATTCTCACCGTTATTTACTTGTTTATTTTATTTTTTGGTTTCTGTTTTGTCTTACCTACTTTTTGGAACTGTTTTTTGCCAGACTCGAACCCTGTCGTCATGATCACCTCCGCTCTGCATCTCAGATTCTTTGACATAAGCGGCTCGTGGTCCGAATTTACATAAAACACTGTTTCTCGAATTTTCTTTTATGCATATTTAACGTAGATTTTTTTTTTAACTTGCTTTGACTACCAGAGAGTAAAAACAACATTGTTTCCCATTTTGGACAGTTAAAAATAGGGTTTGGGACATTTCAGATATTGCAAAACAGTTGCAGGATGACACTGTATGTCTGTAACAAAATATAAAACATTCAAAGTATTTTAAATATCCACTTAAGAGCTAAAATGTGCTGTCCACGTATGTGGACACTCAGGCCCTAGGAGGTTATAGTTTTCAGAATGAGCCTATGTTGCATAAAACACTACTGTAAATTTTGTTATTTTAAATTAAAAAAAAATTTGGTCACAGTTTATTTTAATGGTCCATTTGTTGAATTTAAGTTACATTGCATCTACATGCCAACTAATTCTCATTAGATTATAAGTAGACTGTTAGGATGGGGTTAGGGTTGGTGTAAGTTGACATGTACTTGCAAAGTTTCTTATAGTGAGTTAAATATCTGTTGAAGGAGCAGAATCAGCAGATATTAAGCAGACAGTCTACTAATACTCAAATGGACCATCAAAATAAAGTGTTACCATTTTTTAATGACAATTAAATAAATATAAAACCATTTACAGTTAATTGGGAAGAAAACATATACATATTTATCTTTTGTATTTTCTGACCTGATTGCATTTTCATTTTCTTCATTTCAATTTACTCAGTTTTCCAAAAGGTTTCATCTGAAAAAACTGTATTATGTTATTATTAGCCTAATTTAAATTTTTAATTTCAGTTATTTTAGTGCAGACTTTTAAAGAAGGAGGAGAGACGGGAGAGACTAGTGGTCGCTGTTTCAAGTTATCCAGAGCTGTATGACTTTACAAATCTTAAATATCACAATATTATTAAATATTAAAATTATAACAATATCAATAGCAGCGCTCGTGCACAATACGCAGCTTATTCAGTGGTCTTCTAGTGACATTAAAAAGTGCACCGCGCTTCTTTTTTTCTTGTCAACAAAAAAGGTATTGCGGTGCGCCTCGCAGTTTTGAAACGTAAAAGCGTGTTCGGTGTGATCGGCCCCTAAATGGACTTTGGAAAAACACTATACAGAACTAGATGGTGAAAAGTGACCAATCAGAACACATATTAGAAACTGCATAGCAACCAACAATAGCCCCTTTCACACATACAGACCTTTCCGGAAAATTACTGGCAATTTTCCGGAAAGGTCTGTATGTGTGTACAGGCCCTTTTTGAAAATACCGGTAAATTTGTTCCGGTAATTTTCCGGAAAGAGAAGTTGTAACATTACCTATAATTTAGCTGAAATGCTGCTGTGTGAACGCAGAAAAAAAATTGCCTGAAAGAGTGCGTTCACGTCTAGAACGCGCTGATGTGAGATGCCTACTCCAGCCAATCAGAACACTCAGACACATTCACATCTGCGCGGTTTATAAAAATAAAAGTCTTTGAATATTTTTCCAGACACATTTAGCTGCTAGATGTTAGTCAGATAACATTTCTATGTTTCTTCTTAATGCCAACTGTGGAAACAATTATCAATAAAATGCTTATGATAAACCGCTGTTTGTTTACCTTCAAGCTCTGCTTCCTTCAGTTGCTTGACGCATCGCATGTACACGCGAAGCAGCTGGTGAGCGCCAGCACACACATATTATGTACATCTCGACATGCGAAAGTGTTCCTCTATATGTTTTTTATCAAAGTTGTTCACAATACTTATCCATCCACAGACTTTGTGATGTAGTCAAATGTTTACAAATACAAGCACAGCCATTTTGAGGTCATTTCTGGTTAATGATGTCAAAATTTACCGGTATTTTGGAATGGATGTGTGAATGCTCTTTTTCAGAAAAATTCCGTAATGTCCTTGCCTGTGTGAACAGTGATTTTTTTGAATCTACCGTTAAAGTCGTTCTGGAAATTTTCCAGATATTTACCGGTATCACTGTGTGAAAGGGGCTAATGGCACAACATACTTTTTTCACTCAGTGTAAAAAAGTATTTTACACTGTAAAAATACTAACAAACAAAAATACAAGAGAAAAACCAAATACTAAATGGAGTTTGGAAAAACGCAGTACAGAACAAGATCAGGAAAAGTGACCAATCAGAACACACCGCATAGCAATTTCCTAGCAACCAACAACAACACAATATACCATTGTTGGGCAGTAGCGCCGCTACAAGTAGTGATGCTACTAGCTTAACTACATTTCTCGTGGCGGTAGCGTCGCTAAATCAAATAGCTTTTTTGTACCAAAGTTTTTTTTTTTTTGTCAAGTAGCGCAGTAGCATCTACACAAGCTACATTTATGCATTGTGGATCAATAAGTGACGGCAATGACATTCACGGAGCTGTGAGGCTGGTGTCTACCCGATGAAAGTAAATCCATATGATGGCGAGAATGACGATTTCTTCTACTTACTGTTTTACAGTGGTTGACAACAAACTTTTTGGTGCGTTACTGCCACCACTCGCTCTGGTCGGTGACGGCTAATACGAGAAATTTGCTTGATGAAAGATGACTGAGGGGGAGGAGTTATTTATATATATAGTTTACTGTAGTAAAGGCTAAAGTGTACTATAGTAATTACTATTAGTTCATGATAGTTACTAATGATAGTACATTATGGAGTGTAATTCATTAATGGAGAGGTGTAACTATATTCATTCATTCATTCATTTTCTTTTCGGCTTAGTCCCTTTATTAATCCGGGGTCGCCACAGCGGAATGAACCGCCAAATTATCCAGCACATGTTTTACGCAGCGGATGCCTTTCCAGCTGCAACCCATCTCTGGGAAACATCCATACACACTCATGCACTACAGACAATTTAGCCTACCCAATTCACCTGTACCCCATGTCTTTGGACTGTGGGGGAAACCGGAGCACCCGGAGGAAACCCACGTGAACGCGGAGAGAACATGCAAACTCCACACGGAAATGCCAACTGACCCAGCCGGGACTCAAACCAGCGATCTTCTTGTTGTGAGGCAACAGCGTTACCCACTGAGCTTAAATATACTATAAAATACTATAGAAAAAACTAATAAATGGACTTTGGAATACTCAGTACAGAACAAGATCAGGAAAAGTGACCAATCAGAACACACATCAGCAACAGCATAGCAACCACCTAGCAACCAACAACAATGCAACAGACTTATTTTCAGCCAGTGTAAAAAAAAGTAATTTCCACTATACAGTTCTCTCTTTAATTATCAATGGCAGCTTGTCTTTTGTTTACACATGTGGCAGGAGAGGAAATAACTTTAAAGTGAGCGTGCAGAGGGAGATGAAAAGGCTGAAATCAACTGCTCTATATACAGCGACAGGGGCGAATGAAGGACTCGCTGCTTTAATAAGATCCTCATCAGAGGAGGAGGAGGCTCTTTCTGCGGCTCGGACCCTCCAAAAAAACACCCGGAATCTGACGAACAGCTGCAGCGGCTTATCGGGGCCAGATGTGGAGAGCAGAGCCCAACGGAGTGGTTCGGGGTGAGAAAGCGGGCCTGTCAGGGGGCCGCAGCGGCCGGCAGTAAAACGAGAGCTCGCGCTATTGTCATGCATGCTGCTCGCTTTTTATGGTGACTTCTGCAAATTACAAGGATGTAGGCATCAATTTTCACGTGGGGGTTCGCGGCGGCCGAGTGTATGTGTGTGTGTGTGTGTGTTCCCAAAAACTTCATGCCATTTACACTCGCTCTGTGAGCTCCTGCCAAACTTTCTACTGCCGAGCTTCTCTGCCCTTTTCCAGCATTTCGGTGAGTGTGATTGTGGAAAGCACTTAATAAGAGTGTCTTTTCAAAAGACACGGTGTAATAAAAGGAAGATTAAAGAGGAAGTTTAAACGTGAACCAAAAATAAACCGTCTATAAATGGAGCAAAAGTGTATTATTATAGCAGTTAGACCGAGTATTTAAATAGAAACACTGTTGACTGAATATATATATATATATATATATATATATATATATATATATATATATATATATATATATATATATATATATACCTGACAAAAGTCTTGTCGTCGATCCCAGATGTAAGAGCAACAAATAATAACTTGACTTCTAGTTGATCATTTGGAAAAGTGACTTCTGCAAAAAAATTTGAAAAAAAAAAAACATTCTGGTAGATTTTTCCCATGAATAATCTGTTGCACTGCCTCCCAATCATCACAAATATTGCAGAAGACCTATTGGAACCCACATCAAGTTTGATGAAGGAAAAATCATGGTTTGGTGTTACAGTACAATCAGTATGGGGCGTGCGAGAGATCTGCAGAGTGGATGGCAACTTCAACAGCCTGAGGTATCAAGACATTTGTGCTGCAGCTGCCCATTGCATTACAAACTATATATAATATATATATATATATATATATATATATATATATATATATATATATATATATATATATATATATATATGTAAATATTTTGGTTTTGTATTTTTTTGTATATATTATGTAAATGCAAACTTTAATTTTGAAACAATTAATCATGATCATATATCATATAATTAGCTGGGAAAAGATTAATCGCGATCAACCACATCCAAAATAAAAGTTTTTTTGACATAATATATGTGTGTGTATTATATATTAATTATGTATATGTGATGCACGCATACATAAAACAAAATTATACAAAATTTTGTTACATAGATATTTAAATGTATATAGAATTTGTATCATATACTTATACTTATACTATTATATACAAGTTTACATCAACATTTACTAAAATAGATGTTTGCATGTGCATATTTAAATATACATAATAAAAATACACAGCACACACATATATTTTAAATCAAAACATACTTTTATTTAGTTATTTTGGATGTGATTAATTGTGATCCATTTTTGCCCTGCACTAATATACACTCACCGGCCACTTTATTAGATACACCTTACTTACTAGGTTGGACCCCTTTTTGCCTTCAGAACTGCCTTAATCCTTCATGGTGTAGATTCAACAAGGTACTGAAAATATTCCTCAGAGAATTTGGTCCATATTGACATGATAGCATCACGCAGTTGCTGCAGATTTGTCAGCTGCACATCCATAATGCGAATTTCCCGTTCCACCACATCCCAAAGGTGCTCCATTGGATCGAAATCTGATGACTGTGCAGGCCATTTGAGTACAGTGAACTCATTGTCATGTTCAAGAGACCTGAGATGAAACCTGAGATGATTTGGGCTTTATAACATGGCACGTTATCCTGCTGGAAGTAGCCATCAGAAGATGGGCACACTGTGGTCATAAAGTGATGGACATGGTCAGGAAAAATACTCAGGTAGGCTGTGGCGTTGACACAATGCTCAATTGCTACTAATGGGCCCAAAGTGTGCCAAAAAATATGCCCCACACCATTACACCACCACCACCAACCTGAACCATTGATACAAGACAGGATGGATCCATGCTTTCATGTACTGTAGTTGACGCCAAATTCTGACCCTACCATCCGAATGTCGCAACAGAAATCGAGACTCATCAGACCGGAGAACGTTTTTCCAATCTTCTATTGTCTAATTTTGGTGAGCCTGTGCCAATTGTAGTCTCAGTTTTCTGTTCTAGCTGACAGGAGTGGCACCCGGTGTGGTCTTCTGCTGCTGTAGCCCATCCGCCTCAAGGTTGGACGTGCTCTTTTGCATAACTCGGTTGTAACGAGTGGTTATTTGAGTTACTGTTGCCTTTCCATCAGCTGGAACCAGTCTGGCCATTCTCCTCTCACCTCTGGCATCAACAAGGCATTTGTGCCCACAGAACTGCCGCTCACTGGATATTTCTAGTTTTCAGACCATTTTCTGTAAACCCTAGAGATGGTTGTGTGTGAAAATCCTAGTAGATCAGCAGTTTCTGAAATACTCAGACCAGCCCGTCTGGCAACAACGACCATGCCATGTTCAAAGTCACTTAAATCTCCTTTCTTCCCCATTCTGATGCTCGGTTTGATGCTTGGCAGCAGTTCTTCTTGACCATGTCAACATGCCTAAATGCATTGAATTGCTGCCATGTGGTTGGCTGATTAGTGAAATATGCAATATATTATATATATAATAGTCGTTTGACTATCGTCATTTGAAATAGTTTTTTGACTGGACTAGACTGGAAATAGCCTAAAACAATGACTATATTCAGCTAATAGTCAGCATTGTCCAGTTCAATTAACATCAGACTGAAAGGCATTTGAGAAGAAGAGCAAGTCATAAGTGAGATTGCTTGCAAACTTTGTGCAAAATTGCTTGCTAATCTGTGTCTCTTGCGTACTGTATATAAACAGTCCAAGTCTTGTAATAAGAAATAATATAAACACTTTAATCAAAATATGAGCTTCATGTTGTTGTTTTTAAATGCTTGATTGTTTGAGGCTGTTTATTATTGTGCCACATATGCTGTGTGAAACTGAAGCCGGCACATTTATTTAAGAGATGAAAGAAAGTGTTGCATCAAACTCTTTCTCGCATCGCTGATTCAGCTTCATTAGAGAACTATGTCTAAATTTACATTACCATGACGATCACAAGAGCCTGTCTGTGCTTCAGATATATCGTTTAAAAGTTTACTCATAAAACCACCTGCATGTTTTCTATTGAAAAAGGTCCTTGAAACACCAAGGGGCAGCAATCAGTACAAAAGTTTAAACATCAAGTAGTGCAGCTGTTGTTCCTCAAATTAAAGAGGTTTCGTTATGATTTATATCCCAAGTATAAAGTCTGTGTGAACCGGAAGTTGCTGAGACTTTTATTTCAGTATGTTTTGTAACGAAACTTGAAATAATGTGTTACTTTATTTATGATTTAGAGTTTTTGTTGTTGTTATTTTGTTGTATTTTGTACATGGTTTGATTTATTGAATGAATTAAGTTATTTGGGGACTTTAATTATGACATCGAAATTGCGGAGCCTACCGGATATATATAGTGTAGTAATGAATAGAAACCAAAGCACGCTAAGCATGGAACGCTAGGTGAAACACAGTAAAAAGGGCACAGGTATATGGCTGCTTCACGGATTCCCCGTTCATAAGTTTTAGCTCCTGGTTTAAGGGAAAATAAGGTAATTTGGTTTATTTGTTTAAGAATAATGTTTGATTGTTGATGTTGGCTTAGTGCTTGAAGTTTCGGGATTCATGTGTGTTTGTTTGTTTGTTTATTTTCTCTCTAGTTCTTACAGTGATTCATGATGAAATGATGCGTAATAATTCTATGGAGTGTGACCAATAAATGAATCGTGAACCCTCAGTGAAAGACTCAATCATCTTTTAACCAGGACGCTACAATGTTGGTGTACTTTCAACTAAAAACTGAATATTGAGTAGGGGAAGGGACTTTCTGTCTCCGCATCATTCCCTCATAGCAAACTAACAGTAAGAGTGGCGTGATTAAAGGTGCAGAATGTAAGTTTGACATGTAAGTATTGCATTTCTGGATCAAAACAAATGCAAGTGCAAGTTGCCAGATTGAGGACCAACAGGAGCGAGTCTGACGATCGAGACGAAAGGTGGACACACACCGGATGCGTCGCTCAGCGCCACGATGTGGTGTGCACATGACAGCTGGAAGTATCGCACACTAGACGCGCACATTTGAAGGTCATTTAAAATGAAACTATTGAGATGGCACTCTGTGGCATGGCAGAAATATGAACAGTGTCCTGAGTCGTAGCTGGGTGCCACAGACAGCCGTCGACTTGCCGCACAGGTGTGCGTACACTGCAGTGGCGGCTGGTCAATAGAGGGCGCTGGGGCGCCGCCCCCGTCAAGTTAGACTCCTTTAATATGTCAATATTTATTATCACAAATATTAACAAAATAAACTGATTTAATTCTAACATTCTAACATTTATTGTAGTCATACTAACATTTATTGAAAAAAAAAATGTATGAACAATATTTTTTCATATGTGTGTGGGGCGCCGGACTAATGGGTGTCTATGTGGGTACACAAACTTTTGCAAAGCACGTGATATGAGGATAAGCTCTAATTGGCCTGTTTTAAATTGTCTTTGGTGCGCAGCGCTCTGCGCCCCAAACCCTCCCATTTTGTTGTTAGAACGAATCATATTTGTTTTTATATGATTGGCCTTATGTGATTGGACCATTCTCACTTACACCGTTCACTCAGCTGCAACTCGTCAGTTAGCTGTGCTGACCTTTAATCATATAGTGAAAGCAAGTGCAAGATGAAGGAAAATTCTGTTGTATCTTTGCAAAAATATCCGTTCACAAGGCGTTTGGATGAAGATAAAAAAAGAATCAAGGAGCTTGGACCAGATCGACCTTCCTTGCAAAACTAATGAATACAAATTTACCAGTAGTCAAGTGATCGCGAGCGGGCGTATATTCGGGGCTTTTCCAGCACTTGTTATGACAAACGGAGTTGGCTGGCAAGTTGAGATGTAAGTCATGCCTTTTACTATTTCCGTGTTTGCTGTTTAAAACAGCATGACGCAAGAGAGGCTGAATGCATTGGCCATGCTGTCAATAGAGAAGAGACTGGTGACTGAGATGACTGACTTTAACCAAAAGCTCATTAAGAAATTTGCAAGCCAGAAAGAAAGGAGAGCAAAATTAATTTTTAAGTAGTGCCACTGGCCAGTGATTAGGCAACATTTGTGTGTGTGTGTGAGTGTTTACTGATTATCTTGATTACTTCATTACTGATAAACACAAATTGAACTAAAATGAACTGATTTGTGATGCATTTATTGTATGCTTTAGTCATTTTTGTCTTTTGGTACATCACCTGAAAAATGGCTTTTAATGGCTTTTAAAATGCGCCCCCCTCACATTTTTTAACACCAGCCGCCACTGGTACACTGATAGACATCTATGTTTAGAATTCTAAAATGCATGGTGCTGCGTTGCGCAGCGTGGCTAAACTGGCATTGGGCGGGTTAAAAGAACCTAAACAAAGACAGATGTTGCAGCACGTAACGCACATTTTCAAAGCAGAATATCTGACTTCAGCATTGTTTTTCAGATAAACAAGAATGTTCACTTAGCATGTTTCTTAAATATCTGCAAACATATGGTATTTTTATGTTTTAGAAAATTCAAAAACTTACATACAGCACCTTTAAGAATATTGTGGCTGAAGTCATCAAACTGACATCAGAGAAGAACTGGCACTCCAAATGCAGAAGCAAATGGTCAGAATTTGATTGAAGATTACCAAAACAGGAAATTTTTTTCAGGCAGCATGGTGGCTCAGTGGGTAACACTGTTGCCTCACAGTAAGAAGGTCACTGGTTTGAGTCCTGGCTGGGCCAGTTGGCATTTCTGTGTGGAGTTTGCATGTTATCCCTGACGTGTTTTGCCGTGGGTTTCCTCCAGGTGCTCCAGTTTCCCCCACATTCCAAAGACATGAGGTATAGGTGAATTGGGGGTAAACTAAATTGGCAGTAGTGTATGAGTGTGTGTGAATGCGAGAGTGTATTTGTGTTTTCCAGTACTGGGTTGCAGCTGAAAGGGCATCTGCTGCGTAAAAAATATGTCAGAATAGTTGGAGGTTCATTTCGCTGTGGTGACCCCTTATAAATAAGATACTAAGCTGAAGGAAAATGAATGAATGAATGATAAATAGTAAATGTCTCTTCTCCTCACTCGGATTGCAGTCATATTTTAAAATATTGTTACATTTTAAAATAACTTTATTAATAAAACTATGATGGGATCTTTTTTTTTTTTTTTCAAAGTTTTGGAATAACCAATGTTAAAAAAAAATTCTGAAGCCGCATGCTCCTCAAGGCTGCATTTATTTGATCAAAAATACAGTAAAAATGTTATTTTGTAATATTATTATTATTTAAAGGCATAGTTCACTCAAAACTGAAAATGCTGTCATCATTTACTCACTTTTTACTCATCTCAAATCTTTGATTTTCTTTCTTCTGTTGAACACAGAAGATATTTTGAAGAAAGCTGGAAATCTGTAACTTTCATATAGCTAAGAAAGTTTAGCATATATAACATAGCTGTTTTTCTTATGGAAGTCAATGGTTACAGGTTTTCAACTTTCTTCAAATTATCTTCTTCTGTGTTCAACAGAAGAAAGAAACTCATAAAGGTTTGAAACCACTTGAGGGAGAGCAAATGATGACATAATTAAATTTTCATCTTTCAAATGAAAAAAATATATATTTAAAATCATAATTCTTTATTTATTTAACCCAATATTGTCTTAATCTTCCATTCTGATTTCTGAAGGATCATGCGACACTAAAGACTGCAGTAATGATGCTAAAAATTCAATTTTGCATAACAGAAATAAGTAATATTTAAAATTATATTCAAAATAACAAATGGGTAGGTCCACACGGAATCTGTGCAAAATTGCTTGCTAATTTTTATTCTATCATTTAGTCTGTATTTAGTTGCGTAAACGTGTGTATAATTTATATTTATTCAATTATTATATTTATTTAAATTAATTTGACTAATATTGTTATGATATAATAATAGTAATATTAAAATGTTCATATGATTTATGTACAATACAGTTTGTAAAGTAATATTTTTTTAGTCTTTTAGTAGATATATTGTATAAGAGCTTTTTTTTTTTTTTTTACTAAATAAGTGGATCTAATTGGATTTGCATTGTAAACATTAAATAAACGTTAAATATGTTAACGTCATATGTTAAGTTTTTAGTTATGATACTCCTAAAATCATTCTTCATAAATCCACAGAATTTTTTAAACAAAATTCACCGCAGAAATAGCAAAAAATGTCCGCAGGTTCTGTCTGGCCCTACAAATGGTCCTTATAAACCATTAAAAAAATCACAATATAACCATTTTATAGTACCAGAACTGCTTCCTCACTATCCACGTTTTAATCAAAGTTAAAAATGTGTCTTTTCTCTTGTGCTTTTAATTGCAAATAATTTTATGAGGTTTGGGTGTCATGGTGGCGCAGTGGGTGGCATGATCGCCTCACAGCAAGAAGGTCGCTGGTTCAAGCCCTGGCTGGGTCAGTTGGCATTTCTGTGTGGACTTTGCATGTTCTCCCAATGTTTGCAAAGGTTTCCTTCACAGTCCAAAGAGACACAGGTGAATTGGATAGGCTAAATTGTCCGTAGTGTATGAGTGCGAATGCAAGAGTGTATGGGTGTTTCCCAGTGTTGGGTTGTGGCTGGAAGGGCATGCGCTGGATAAATTTAATTCTGCTGTGGCAACCCCTGATTAATAAAGGGACTAAAAAGAAAATGAATGAATAAATGTATGAGTTTTTTTTTTGCTTTTATTTATCTCTTTCTTTCCTTTTCACTTTGGCCAATTGAAGTTAAATTTAAATGTGCTTTATAAATAGAGTTGATAAATAAAGTAAATTGTTTAATCAAATATAGGTATATTCGATAGGCATATACACACCAAAACTCCATTAATACACAGCAGGTCACAGTAGAATCTACATTTTCTGTGCTGAAAATAACTCACACAAATGAACGCTTGTAAACTCAACCATAAAAGAGCAGAATAATTGTCAGTAAACATTAGGAATCCTTCTGAAGGTTAATAAAGTTTGCCCGCGCCCCGTAAACAGGCTATACTCTATGTGTGTCCTCATCTCATGAATATGCTTTACTAGTCTCCCTCCACGACCTTCAGAAGAGACGCCACATGACCTCCTGAAAAACGTTTTACTGGACAAAATCAAATAACTCAAGGGTCGTCATAAATCACGATTCACTGTGGAACGGGATGACATGATAAAAAGAAGAGCAGGCATCGAATTTTGATGAAAATCTTGTTTTATTCCCCCTGGAAACACACACGGCGTAGCATGAAATGAGAGGATAATTCTTAAATGATGTTTTTTCAGGGGCCGTTTAAGATTAGCTACTAACTAGTTGCATTAACGCATGAGACGGCTTCATTAATAGGCGTTTGAGCGTATAAATGCATTGATTTGATTTGGAGAAAAGTGTCTGCCGGGCGCATAAATGATTGGAAGAAGAAGCGATGCAAATAATAAAATGCATTTTCTATGTAATCGTATGTAGCAAATGAACAGATTTGACTTTTAAAAGAGAGGGAAATGCTGTATTTTGGCTCGAATTAATCCATCGTTTGTTAGTCACAAGTGAAGTTAGACTAATGCCAGCACTGACAGATTGTACAACATGTTCACAGGCTTGAAAACTGATATATTTCTGCATCTCAGAGTTTGGTTTGAAGCATATTTTGTGCGCTTTTGTATGACAAACACTTTCTTCTAAAACCATATTTTTTTTGCAACTTGGTATGATTGAATTTACAGTTTTTTCCAACTGCTTACACACATTTTCAAAACAGCATCACCTTTTTTTAAAACTACACACAATTCTCAAAACTGCGCACACAAAATGCAAAATGGCTCACATCTCCTTCAAAATGAAACACTGCATTCAAAATGCCATAAACACACGTCAGAATGAAGCATTTGCATCAAATGGCAAACACTTCTTTCATAATATAACACTAAATCTAAAGCTCTTTGCTCTTTAGGCTTATAGCTACATTTCAATACAGTGTTCTACAGTGACAGTAATCTGATGAGAGGAGTAAACAGAAAATATGTATTAGGCCTAACATTACTTGTGTTTATAGCATAAAAAATCATAAACATACTGTATGTAAAAATGAAAAAAAACAAACATATGTAAAGCAAAAGTATATTCTCCAGAATACAGTAAAGAACACAATTGTGTGTGAGGGGAGTCTGGGGTGGGGGGGGGGGGGGGGGGGGGGGGGGGGGGGGGGGGGGGGGGATGTGTCCATTACCTGCAGAAGTGTCATGTGGTCGTAGGGTTGGTCATCATCAAGCGGCAACCTCCCGCTCTCCCTCGGGAAGCCAATACGGAAGTAACTAAAACTGCAATTCATCGACTTGCCTTGGGGGGCTGGCTCCAGGAAGTCCAAGTGCTTTCTGACTGCATTGGTGAATTGGCCATTTTTACAGCTGATAAAAACAGGTTTACAGCCTGGTACAAAAGATGGCTTTGGTGCATATAGCCATGATTACCCTTCATGACAACTGTGAGGGGGGTGATTTTTTTTTATAACTCATCAGTTTCGTTTTTATTAAGCTATATTAAGTCTGCATAATTAAGGGCGTGGCCACTTGAGTGACAGCTAGGTCTAGCTGCGCGCTGTCTTGTCACCTCAGTTGATTCTGGCTAATTAGCCGCTGATCTCGGCATATACATTGTATTTTTGTTTTAGTTAGAGTTTCTTTACACAGTCATTTGCCTTTTGGAATTATTTCCTGCAATTATCAGATGATATGGCATGCTGTGTGCACTTAATTGTGCTTACAAACCGTTCAAGTTGCCTCCATTTCCCAAGTGAGTGAAATTATATACATCTCTATAAATGTATTTGTTTTATTTAAGGTCATTTATCATTTATAATGTTCTTTAGAGCTGTAATGCATTTCAAAATCTGACAGATTGATTAGTTGTAGGATATAAAACATTCACCTGAAGCGTTGTCGTACAGTGTTATGCCTGGATTTTATAAACAACCTTGCATTTACTAACACAGACTATATCTGAAGTGTTTGGAAGTAATTTGCGTTTTCCTCCTGTAGAAAAATGCCATAAGAACAATGTTTAGTGGCTTAATGTGTTATAACAGTGTTTTTAAAAGTCTAAACACTTTATTGATGTAGTGTACAACCAAACACATGTGGTCAGAACACAAACGAGTCACAGGTAATGAAGTATTAAACGTTCTCCCAAAGTAAAAAGTCTGTCTAAGCAAAATGCAGAGAATCCAGCATGCGTCTGTAGCTCTGCTCACTCTCCGCCTCTTTGCCCTTGTTTAGTATCCCGCGATTGGTGCGATGGCACGCGAACAAAATGGCGACGGTTGGCCGCGCCTACTTGCCTACTAGCTTCTTTTGCAGTGTTCAGAAACCTATGGGTGACGTCACGGATACTACGTCCATATCTTTTACAGTCTATGGTCATCATACACTTTACAGCGCTAGACTCACAAGAATTCCTCTATTGTTTTTTAGAGGAATTTAGGATTTAGAAAAGAAGAAAATGGGGTAGGTACAAAACTTGTGGATGGGTGGAAAACCAGTTTTTTTTTTGGACCAGAACAGCCCTGTTCCATCATCTTTGTTTTATACTACACTAAAGCAGTGACTGGTTAGTGATCAGTTAAGAAATTAGTGTTTGAGGAGTGTGTGTGTGCGACCTTTGAGGAGTGTGTGTGTGCGACCTTGTGAATAAGTGTAGCTTTTTGATTGGTTATGTTTAAAAAAGGAAAGCAAGTAGCTTCTTGTTGTTTTTTTGGGTAGAGAGTTGTGTGTAGTGTTTTGAAACAAGTGTTTTATACAATTAAAAATTGAGCTCAAGGCTGAGAAATAGTTTATGGTTTTGGAGATTTGAGGTGTAGTTCTGCATATTTCAGAAATCGTGTGACAAGAAAAGATTCTGTGTGTAAGCAGTTGGAAAAAACTGTAATATACACTCAAATGTTGCTGTTTGTTCACACGATTTATTTAAAAGAAGCTTAAACAACAGCTTCAAATTCTTGAAACAACAAATTCTTGATATTTTTTGAGACAACTTAAAGGGTCACGAAACACCAAAACACATTTTTTGAGCTGTTAACAGTCATATATGTGTCCCACGCTGCTATAAACACTATTAGGACACATATATTTCACTAAAAAGTGAAAATTGGTTGTTTTTGCGTTATTTTGAGCAAATTCGTTCTTCCTGCGTCACGGTCATGAGATACTTGTGTGTAAATCCAACGTGGACAGTGGCTGTCTGTACATGCGAGTACATCGTGACGTCTCTGAGTGTGCGGCATTAATTCATGAGAAAGACTTTGTTCAAACCAATCTGCGCACTTTGTTTTCCCTGTTACAGTGTTCAGACGACAGAGAGACGCCACGTTGTGTTGCCAAAACAAGTGAAAGAACGAGAATTTGGAGACACGGGTCGTCAGTGTTGCATTTATTAGTGTGCTGCGTTTATTAATGTGCTGCAATGAAGGTTTTGTTTTCATTTCCCCGCTATGAAAGCGCTGCTGGACTCACGTGTGGATTACAGTGCACTCGACAGAATGCGTTTGTAAGGAACATTTTTTACCTGAGAGCTTTTCGCATCTGGAAATGATGAAATCCGGATTTGCCGCTCGTCTCCTTTTAAAAAAAGACACAGCTCCAGTTTGTATTGATTGTCCTGTCTCTACAGATTTGGTAAGTGTGTGTGAGATTAGTGCCCTTTGTTTGTTCATTCAGATGGCAAAGTTACTTCGTATCATCAGCAGTGCTCTTTCAGTTTTTAAAGGCATGCCATAGTCAAATGATTTAGTTACTAAGTTTACAGTATGTTAATATCACTGCAATATTATAGTACAATATTATAGACTGAAAGATCCGCTGTAAATGCTGCTCTCCAAGTGTAAACATGTAAACACAATCAAACTATTACTGTCGTGTAGGATTTTCGCCTCATTTTGTGACAGGATAGTCTATACACACACGGCTTTCTGACGCTACCTACCGAGTGCATCTAAGTTACTGAGAAATGCGGATGATTTTTTTCTCCCATTCGCCGTGCGGTATCAAACATACCATTAAAACTCCACTCTTCTAGCAGTTTCTCACTTTCAATATCTCGTTTGTCACAGGCGACATGCAAGAAATGTACCTGAATAAAAAGTGAAAGTGCCAAACTGCAGTTAAAGTCGACAAATTAATAATTTGGCAAATAATTCGATTACTGATGTCCATGTAAATAGTCACTGTCTTTCTCCCCTGTGTCTGTGTGCCCAAACGGAAACTCCCATATTTGCAAATCCTTCCCTCTTTCTCTCCCCCGACACTCCCACCTAAACAGAGCTGGACACGCCCACTTTCCTGACTTTTTCCAAACTAGAGGTGTGAAAACACCCTGCTGAGACAGGGGGGTTTCATGACCCTTTAATTGTTTTATGTTCAATCCACTTAAAAAAACTAATAAGTAAACTTAGGCCCCGTTTACACTAGTACGTTTTAGTTTTAAAACGGCGTTTTAGAATGAAAAAGATCCGCATCCACACTAGCGTTTCACCCAGCATTTCTGAACAGCTCTCCGTCTACATTAAAACGGTGAAAACGCACATCACGTGACCACACACACACTCTCTGGCATGCACTGCAGCGTGCTTTGAGCACACACACACCCACATGAAAGCTGCGCAAGTCGGACTGTTCATCACGGATCTACCGCTGGATCTAATCTCACTATATTTATTAAACGTGATATTAAATTCATCTTGTTGTCTATATCTGACGACATATTCCCCGACTTTGGTCTTTTGAATCTATTACTTGTTCTCAGGTAATGCGTTTTGGCTGAGCGCAAAGATAAGTTAGGTTAATATATTAATTAATGTAACCGAGGACACCGATTCTGCACATCTGACTGATTGCTTGCCTTTATTGTCTCTATCGTATAAACTTATTGTACACTATACTTTTATAATGCCCATTATTTATCATTAAAACGGATATTCAGTGAAAGAGAGGGTATGTTTCGTATTTTCAATGAAAATGAAAGAAGGCAGTAATGTTATAGGCTCCGTTTTGTTATATGCTTAAAGATGACGCTCATATCATGCAGCTACACGACGCCTCAACATTTTTGATGTCTGTTGTTGCTAATATCAAAGTGGAAATATACAGTTCCTAACATCATGTTTTCATTTTATTGTCAAGATAGTGAAACTGCATAGCCAGGGTGATGTGAATGACTTTATAAAGTACACACTCGGGAGTTTGTTTATATCAAACTTATATCAAACTTGCGAAGTCTGAACTTACGCGGAGAGGATGTAAGACTGAACCGTGTGTAGGCTACTTAATATTAAGGAAAAGCCCCAATCAGTTTTCAGCTCCGTTTTCAGACGTCTCCATTTTCCCTCATCCACACTGAGACGGAGCAACAGTGTTTTAGAATGAAAACAACCTCTCCAGCGTTTTTAAAACGCTCCGTTTTCGGGGCTCAAAAACTCCGGCGTAGTGTGGACGGATGGCGTAACCGTAGCAAAACTTATGCGTTTTAAAACTAAAACGTATTAGTGTAAATGGGGACTTAATTCCTTCATGTTTTCCCAACTCAAATTGATTGTGTGTAACCAGGCATTTTATTGACAGTAGTACACATAAAAAAAAAACATTCACTCAACTTAAAATTGTAAGGCAACTTGCTGAACAGCTTTTTTTGAGTTGACTCAACTTAAATCGAGTCAACTACAGTACTTGGGTTAAACGTTGAGTCAAATCAAAAAAGCTGTGCAGCAAGTTGCCTTACAATTTTAAGTTGAGTCAACTTTTTTTTATTTTTGTACAGTGTGTGATTGAACTTAGGAACCTGATTAATATATTTCAGATTTGATTTGAAGTATTTTTTATTTACTTTTGTATGTCAAACTTGTTTTGTCTTAAAAAGAAACACACAGACCAGTTGCAACAGAGAGAGGGGCGTCTAAATTGCATAATTAATACATTTCACAGTTTGATATTAAGCATTTGAGTACTTTTCGTTAATAAAAACAAGTCACAACATACAGTAATTAAACCTGAATCACATAATTTTATTCAATTAAATTTATCAGTTAAAGTTTAAGTAAATGTTTTAATTTAGGAACATGAATTTTAAGATTTATACATTTCAGAGTTTGATATAAGGCAAATCTTTGTATATTTTGAATGAGAAATACTCTTTTTTTTAATACAGTGAAGTCAAAATTATTAGCCCCCCCTTTGAATTTAGTTTTCTTTTTTAAATATTTCCCAAATGATGTTGAACAGAGCAAGGGAATTTTCACAGTATACCTGATAATATTTTTTCTTCTGGATAAAGTCTTATTTGTTTTATTTCGGCTAGAATAATAGCAGTTTGTAATTTTTTAAAAACCATTTTAAGGTCAAAATTATTAGCCCCTTTATGCTATATTTTTTCAATAGTCTACAGAACAAACCATCATTATACAATAACTTGCCTAATTATCCTAACTTGCCTAGTTAACCTAATTAACATAGTTAAGCCTTTGAATGTCACTTTAAGCTGTGTAGAAGTGTTTTGAAAAATATCTAGTCAAATATTATTTACTGTCATCATGGCAAAGATAAAATAAATCAGGTATTAGAAATGAGTTATTAAAACTATTATGTTGAGAAATGTGTTGAAGAAATCTCTCCGTTAAACAGAAATTGGGGAAAAAAATAAACAAGGGGGGCTAATAATTCAGGGGAGCTGAACTGTAGAACAACAATTAAATATCATTAAATCTGGAACCTCATTCATTCATTTTTTTTCAGCTTAGTCCTTTTATTAATCTGGGCTCGCCACAGCTGAATGAACCGCCAACTTATCCAGCGCATGTTTAATGCAGCGGATGCCCTTCCAGCCGCAACCCATCACTGGGAAATACATTTTAAATCTGAATCTGATTAATACATTTCAAAGTTTGATTTTAAGCTTTTTGTATTTTTTTTTAAAAGAAAAAAGAAACATTTTGGAACTGTAAGAGTCTAATTTATCATATGCATTTGTTTATATGGCAAAACATGTCTTTCACCAATAAAGGTCCATGCTGACTCCAAAGGCAGATACTGATAAGAACAGGGCCTGGTATGTGGACTTTGGGGGTTTTACGATGTCATCATATGTTGATTGGTCAGTTTGAATGTCTCAGTATTTGGGCTGCAGTCACATGGTCAAGAAAGGTACAAAATAGCTGGTAAACTTTGCTCTGTCTCTCTTTTCTTCTCTGCTCCTTCCTGAGCTCTGCTCCTCTCCTTTTCTGGAGGTTATCTTCTCTGGCTCTCTCTCTCTCTCCCTCTCCCTCTTTGTCTCTCCCTCCCCCTGTCTCTCCCTCTCTCTCTGGTAACTTTAAATTTACATTTAAGCTGGGTACAATTTATATAATATGTTTTTATCATTTCATATTTGATCATTTTATACAGTTATTTCTAACTAATTCTATTGTAACCATAGAGAATTATTGTCATTAAATCATTTCATTTTCAAGTATTTGTGAATTACTTTTGATTTTAACATCAACACTTAATTGCTCCATATTGCAATACAATACAATCACAGAATATCAAAGCTCTCCCACATTTTAAGCTATTAATACTGCCCTTATTTCCATTTTTGCTATAAGATTGCAGAAGAATGGTTTGACTAAAAATGTACAGTTTTTTACCATCATGCTGATAACTTTTTAGTCGCTCGGCAGAACTACAGTTCGAACCGCTGTGGTCAAAATACCATTCTTACAGAACTTAGGAACCTGATTCACATTATTTGTACATCTTAAACATAGTTTCTGTATTTTTCCCTAAGAAAAAACATTACAAATAACTTTGGAATCTGCAAAATCATGATTTATATATTTATAAAGATATAGATTTCCTTTTCTTTTCTGTGTACTTTGTGTGTCAAACATTTGTTTTTCTAAGCAAACACACTTGCAACTTCAACATTGTTGAAAATGAATCACAAGATTAATACATTTCAGAGTTTGATTTGAAAGACTTTTGTGTACTTTTGCATGACAAGCACTCATTTGTCTCCAGGAAAAACAGTCACAACTCAACATAATTATACTTGAGAGGCTGAATCACATGATTAATACATATCAAGATCAAACACCTATTTTTCGAAGCAAAATACGCTCTACTGAATGATTTTATACCTCTACCAGTGCGGTTTTATTATTACAAACACAAACTGTATAAACTACAAAACTGATAAAAGTCTTTATCAGTTTTAATAAGTTAATCTGGTTTCAATTTTTTAAGCTATACAAAGTTCAACTCAATATTTTTAGTCAGTTTGAGTTGAAATGACCAAAAATATTAATTTGATTCAACTAAATAAATAAAGACAGCAAGAATTGTTTTGTGTATTCTATTGAAAATCAATTGACCTACACCTAGAAAAATCTATTTAATACATTGAAGAGTTTGAGTTTAAACATTTTTATGTATTTTTATATGAAAACAACGCATTTTAACTATAAAACAACATGATTAAACTTGAGAATCTCAATCACATGACCGACACTCTTAATAGTGAATTATTCAATATCTCAACTAGTACTTTTTTCATTAGTAACATCTTTTTTTTCTAAGTAAAAGCGATTGAAAAACATTGCAGAGTTTGAGTTGAAGCATTTTGTGTACTTTAATATGACAACCACTTATTTTTCCTAATAGTGAATTATTTAACACCTCAACTACTAGTTTTTTTTTTCATTAAAACACCTTTTTCTCTAAACAAAACCAATCGTAAATGAATACTGAACCCTTTATCAATCAGATAAATCAGATTAATCAGATTAATAGTCCCTTTATTAATCAGAGGTCACCATAGCGCAATGAACCACCAACTTATCCATGTTTTACGCAGCAGATGACCTTCCAGCTGCAACCCAACACTGGAAAACATCCATACACTTCCGCATTCACACACATACACTACGGCCACTTTAGCTTATTCAATTCACCTATAGCGCAAGTCTTTGGACTGTGGGAAACTGGAGCACCGGAGGAAACCCACGCAAACACGAGAAGAACATGCAAACACCACACAGAAATGCCAACTGACCCAGCCGGGGCTCGAACCAGCAACCTTCTTGCTGTGAGGCGATCGTGCTACCCACTGTGCCGCCGTGCTGCCCTCATGTTAAATTATTAAATTATATTAAATAATACAGTTTTAGTTTAAGTGTGTTTTAAGTTGAGTTTTTGTGTGTTTTAATATGAAAACCCCTTATTTTTTCTAAAAGAAACTAGTCACAACTCAACATGATTGAACTTGGGAATCTAAATCATATGACTGACACGCTCTTAATAGTTAATTATTACTTCAACTAGTACTTTTTAAATTAAAAAATGCCTTTTTTTCTAAGCAAAACCAATTGTAACGCAATATTACTGAACTTTACCTCATAAAAAGCATAATTAGCATAATTTGAGTTGAAGTATTTTTTTTTTTTGTACTTTAATATAAAATCCACTTATTTTTCTTAAGAAAAACAAATCACAACTTAACATGATTGAATGTGGGAACCTGAATCATAACTGACACTCTTATGGCCCGTTTCCACTGAGTGGTGTGGTACGGTACGGTACAGTTCGGTTCGGTACGCTTTTGTGGCTGTTTCCACTGTCAAAAGCGTACCAAACCATACCGTACCACTTTTTCGGCACCCTTTCGAAAGGGTACCAAAGACGAGAAAGGATACCAAAAGGTGGAAAGCTGAAAGCTGAGACAACTATATGCATATAATAACGATCCATGGATGACCCGGGATCAAAAAAAACCTTGTTGTCTTGATGAACAGCCACAAAGCCAAGAATCTGCCGTGTCCTGTTGTTGTTTTATGAGGCCGTCTAAAAGTGCGAGTGGTTTTCGCTTTCTCTAGGGAGCTCGCGATCGCGTCTTTATTTGATATAACAAACTTCTTGAGCTGATGATAATAACGTGTGTGTGATTATTGAAGCGTCTTCGACATCTGATCCATTCAGAAAAAAAAGGACAAATGCGAGAGTGAAGCGCGAAAAAAAAGAGCAGCCTAACAAAACACAGGAGCAAATAGTTTCAGCAACCTGAATCACGAACAAACTGCCATGTTTATCATCACCTTTTGGACTATTATGAACTCGGAATGACAGAATTACTCTCTAACAGAGGCTACATGTGCTGGTGAAGGTTAAAGATACAGATGATCAGATCAGTTTGCTCTGACTGTGGGCTACTGTATATGTTGATTTTGAACTCCAATAAAGACTAAATGTATGCTGTGTGTAGTTTTTCTGTAAGTGGTAATATATCGGAGACTGTAAGGGGCTGTGTGTGTTCATATATGTTGCATTTATTTATTTATTTTATATAATTGCAGACCTTACAGTAGGCTGTAACACTGTCACTGTCATTGATCTGCAGTTATAATCAAATCCTGTTCATAGAAATGTTAGTAATAAACATTTATACAGAAGTATTTATATGTTTAAAGCATCTGTTTTGTCAGAAGAGCTTCTCATAAATGTGAACGACCTGTACGGCTTTTTATTCGACATTTATTCGAGCGAGAATACACCACGCCCACCAAAAGGGTACCCTTTGTAGTGGAAACGCAAGCCTGATAAAGGTGACCCGTACCGACCCGAACCGTACCGTACTGTACCACTCAGTGGAAACGAGCCATTATTAGTGAATTATTTATTACTTCAACTAGTACTTTTTTCATTAAAACATTTTATTTTTCTAAGCAAAATCAATTGAAATACATCGCAGAGTATAAGTTGAAGCATTTTATGTGTACTTTATTATAACAACAACATATTTTTCCTAGTAATGAGTTGTTTAATACCTCAACTTTTTTCATTAGAAACGCCTTTTTCTAAGCAAAAGCCAGTTGTAAAAAATAATTGCAGAGATTTAGTTTAAGTGTGTTTTAATATGAAAACCCCTTATTTTTCCTAAGAAAAACAAGTCACAACTTAACATGATTGAACTCGGGAATCTGAAACATGACTGACACTATAGGTAAAGAATTATTTAATACCTCAACTAGTACTTTTTTCATTAGAAACACCTTTTTTCTAAGCAAAACCAATTGTAACTCAATATTATTGCACTTCACATAAAAAAAAACATTCATACATTGCAAAGTTAGAGTTGAAGCATTTGTTGTCTACTTTAATATGACCACTGCTTATTTTTCCTAAGAAAACCGAGTCACAACTCAACATGATTGAACTTGGGAATCTCAATCACATGACCGAACTCTTAATAGTGAATTATTTAATACCTCAATTAGTACTTTTTCATTAAAACACTTTTTTTTTCTAAGCAAAACCAATTGGAAAACATTGCAGAGTTTGAGTTGAAGCATTTTATGTATATTTTAATATGACAACCACTTATTTTTTCAACCTCAACTAGTACTTTTTTCATTTGAAACACCTTTTTATAAGCAAAACCAATTGTAAATAAATACTGAACTTAATGTAAAAAAATACATTGGAGAGTGTTTTTAATTTAGTTTTTTGTGTGTTTTAATATAAAAAAAGCTTATTTTTCCTAGAAAAAGAAGTCACAACTCAACTTGATTGAACTTTGGAATCTGAATCACGTCCAACACTCTTAGTAAATAAAAACTCAGATAAAATAAATCTGATTTCACTGATATCCATCTAAACCCTGCTAAAACACACGTCCAGTTTCCCCCCTCACTGTAAAAAATGCCTGATTCCACACACTTGATTTGTGTTGGGACAACATGAATAATTAAGTAAACTTATTAGTTTTTACAAATTTAAGTTGATTGAACATAAAACAACTAAGTTGTCCCAAAAAAAAGCTCAAGAATTGTGTTGTTTCAGCTCATTTTAAAGACATTTGACAAGAAGCATTTTTTGTAAATGTGTTGGATCTAGCAATCAAATCACCAGTGTTTGGGGGGGGTAACACAGTGTTTATGTTCATATAGGGAGAAACCACACTCTTTCATCAGCCCCGGAAGTTTCCTCCCACGTTCCTTCTCCATTTCTTGAATTTTCCTATGTGCTTTTGGGCCTCTGCATGTGCACCGAGCTGCACCATCCTCCAACATCCCGATGTGGTCGAGCAACCGACTACTACAGGCTGCTGGGCTCAAGTGGCTTCAATTACAGATGCTCACAATTACAGAGGAAAAGAACAGGGCTGGGCAGAACGTGCCAAGCACAAACACTGCCTGGATCACAGGAGGAGAAAGAGGGGGAGAGCGGGGAAGTCGAACGTTGCCATCCCACCCAACCAACCACCATCAGGTTATTTTGGGATCTCTGTAGTTTGCAGTGTTTAGATACACTGTAAAATGTGTTTAGTTGACTTTACTTAGAAAATGTATAAACCCATTGCACTCAAAAAATGATGTTTGCTGCTTGTTCAAACTACTATTTAAAGTGAGCTGAAACAACACAATTCTTGAGTTATTTTAGTGACAATGTAATTGTTTTATGTTCAATCCACTTAAATTTGTAAAATAAATAATAAGCTAACTTAAACAGCCCCTATTTTGGGTTATGAAAGGCTATATTTTGTTTTTAGAAGTGCCAAACAACAGGATGATATGTATGCAAGGTTAAAAAACACTTTCAATGTCTTATCAAGGCTCGAAATTGCGTCAGTTTTGGTCGCAAAATGCGCCTGAAATTTTATCTATGCGATCTCAAAATATATTTGGGAGCTTTTGTGCGAGTGCATAAAATTGATGTCGTGTGACCAGTTTTCACAGCAAAATGTTCACCACATGCGCGGATTTAGGAGGCATTGATGCCTTAAGCATCTTTGCAACAAAAACAACAAATGCAGCACTCAGGAATGGTTTAAAACAGTTGTCATGTCAACTTGCTGCAGTAAACAAAGCCTGCAATGCTTGTCCCGCCTTCAAGCTCTTCTTATTGGCCCACTGCTCTAGAACAGAACGTGAATGGATTGGTGAATATCAGCTGTCAATCACTCAGTTCCGATGACAGGGAGCTACAGCTGCGAAAATGTAAAGGTCTGGATCCGAGAGAATGAAAACACTGACAGATTTAGTTTTAGAAACCACCTAAAGTTTCAAATAATGACACATCTGATTAGTGATCATGTAATGAATGCCAATCCAGCATTTACACTTTTCGAAGAGTGGATAAAAGACTTCCAGTGTTTAAAGTCCGCTATGAAAATGACTAAAGCCATTCACCGTAAAGCCGGTGGGACGGAGTTTTAAGGTAACAGTGTTTGCCACTGAATCTACACATTTTAAGCATGAGATGTTCTAACATTATCCTTCATTTAATCGTTACGATGCTTTCAGTCGTGCGACTGACACTGCGTTCACCATCGCTAAAGAGCATGCATTCACTGAGATGAAACTAATATTGGAGCTCATGAAAAGACCGTTATTGCTATTAAGATGACGTGAGCAAATAATAAGTTATATGTCAATATCATCTGTGCAATATCAGACAGCACCCGTGAGAACACAGCACAGTTATTATTGTTAATTCAGTTCATCTCATTCACATCAAGCAGTGCATCCAGGGCCGGTGAGCGCATGCAGATATTTGTTTATTTGTTAGTTTTGATTAGAGTTGATTTCAAATGCAATAAATCTGTTAATATAAAACATGTAGTAACAGTGCTCATAATTTTTCATAAACTATAAATTTTGTCTGGTGCTCCTAAATTTTAGAAGTTAGGAGCACCAGTGCTACCAAGAAAAAAGGTCAATTTTGAGCCCTGCTTAAATATTTATTTTTACCTCCTTTTCCCAATGACTCCCATATGAATCGTCCCAGCGACTCTTTTTCCAAAGCCCCTCCTTTACGTGACACTAATTTGCGGTGATTGGACGTATGACCCAGTCTGTTGTGATTGGACTACTGCATGTTACACGAGTCGGAAACGAAATGCCCATCACCATTTCTGGGCTACAGTTTATCCTGATAATATACAGTGATTTTATAGTGTATTAAAGGAAAACATGGCGTAAAAAATCCATTGTGTGGAACCCAGCAGTTTTTTACAGTGTGCCTTAAAATGATTTAAGTACACTCAAAAAATGATGTTTGCTGTTTGTTTAAACTACTTATTTAAATCGAACGGAAACAGCAGTAACTTGAGTTATTTTTGGTGACCGCTTAATTGTTTTATATTCAATCTACTTAAATTTGTAAAAATGAGTAAGTTAACTTGATTCCTTCATGTTGTCCCAACACAAATCGACTGTGTGGAACCTAACATTTTTTACCAACCCAGGCTCATTCTGCAAACGTAACCCTGTATACATTTCTGGAGAAAAAATGTTTTTTGCTGTTATTGTTTTTCTCAAATCCAACAGGGGTCGCTGTGCACGCCTTGTGAGATCTCAAATTTCTCTCGCGAGTGCCATTTGCACCTGCTGTTCTCACATAAATCCACCAGAGGCCGCTGTCGACTGACTGACCGACCGGCCGACTGATACCCCCACCCACCCCCTTCTCTAAACCCAACTGATAGTGTTTTCCAAAGCAATCCAGAAAAAGAAAAGCCCTCGTAGTAGCCTGAATTTTACAATCTTTTCAGATTATACCATATTTTCACATTGTTATTTATTTGTTTGTTTTATTTTTTGGCTTCTGTTTTTGTCTTACCTGCTTTCTTAAACTATTCTTCACCAGACTCTAATCTCGTTGTCACGGTCAACTTCTCTCTGCATCTCAAATCCTCCGACGTATGCGGCGAGCCACTGGATAAACTGGTAACAGTGGAAAAGTCATCCACACGGAGGTAACCGATCAGCTGGTAGTGTAAAAAGGAATGTCGTCATACCACCCTGTAGCGTTCATTTCAAAGACGAAATACGTTCCTCTGGCTACATAGTTCACGATCTCCAGAAATGTATATATGGGGACGTTTTCAGAATGAGCCTATGTTGTTTTTTACAGTGTAGATGAAATATGTGCACAATTTTATTAATTAAGTAAAGTGTACTTAATATATCTAAGTTACAATAGGATTACATACATTTTTAAGTAAAATCAATTTATCACTTTTAAGGCAATGGGTTCAATCCCTTTTTTTTAGTAATCACTTTTTAGAGTTGGATTAGTTGCTAGTTACACTTTATAGTTACACTATAAAAAAATGCATGGTTCCACACAATTGATTTGTGTTGGGACAACATGAAGGAATTAAGGTAACTTATTCATTTTACAAATTTAAGTTAATTCAACATATAACTGTTAAGTTGTGGGGGTGACATGGAGGCTCAGTGGTTAGCACCAGAGGCCGCTGTGTACGCTTTTTGAGATCTCAAATTTCTCTCTTGCTAGTGCCATTCGCGCCTGCTGTTTTCGCGTAAATCCACCAGAGGTCGCTGTCGACTGACTGACTGACTGAATGACTGACCCACCATCCTCCTTCCCTAAACACAACCATTAGTGTTTTCAAAAGCAATCCAGAAAAAAATCCCTCGCGACAGCCTGATTTTACCAATGTTTCAGATTTTACCACATTCTCTATTGTAACCCTAATTGGTCTTACTGCACCCAACCTGGTCTGAGCTGAGATCAAACCGGCAATACATTGTATGGGAGTCGGTTGCTCTAACAAGAAGGCTAAAGACCATGGCCCCTAGCGTCTGTTGCTAGAGCACCTTTTGAGGTCAGAGAAGTGAGGTTTACCTGCATAGCACTTCACTAGCTGGCCTCTGTTACACTCATTCCCCTAAACCTCATTCCCATCCCGGACGAGCCCCCACATGTAACCCACCGTTCCTACTGCACCCAACCTGGTCTGAGCTGGGATCAAACCGGCAATACATTGTATGGGAGTCGGTTGCTCTAACAAGGAGGCTAAAGACCATGGCCCCTAGCGTCTGTCGCCAGAGCACCTTTTGAGGTCAGAGGAGTGAGGATTACCTGCATAGCACTTCGCTAGCTGGCCTATGTTACATCATTTACTTGTTTATTAAATTTTTTGGCTTTTGTTTTTGTTTTACCTGCTTTCTGGAATTGTTCTTCACCGGATTCAAACTCCGTCATCGTGGTCACCCCCTCTCTGTGTCTTAAGTCCGGCAACATACATGGTGAGCCACTGGGCAAACTGGTAACAGCGGAAAAATCATCCATACGGAGGTAAGCGGTCAGCTGAAAAGGAACGACGTCATATCACCCCATAGCGCATGTTTTAAGGATGAAATGCTGCCATAGGCACTTCTGGCTACATAATTCGAGATCTCCGGAAATGTATATAGGGGGACATTTTCAAAATGAGCCTATGTTGAAAAAAATAATAATTGCAATATTAAGTAAACATGTTCCATCAAGACATTTTGTATGTTTCTTATCGTAAATCTTTCCAAATGTAATTTTTGATTAGCAATGCATATTGCTAAGAACTCAACTCGGAACAACTTTAAAATGTGATTTTCTTACACCCTTAGATTCTCAAATAGTTGTATCTCACCAAATATTGTCCTATATCTTAATTAACAAACCATATATTAATGCAAAGTTAATTATTCCGATTTCGCATGATCTATAAATCACAAATAGACATATTTTGTCACTTGTATATCATAACGTATCTTATGCCAGGAGGTGGCGACGACTGACTGCTTAAACAGTATATGTGTATAAATGATTCATTCAAGAGATTCAGCCACAAATGCTGACTGATCTATAGATGATATAGATGATATATATAGATGATCTATAGATGAACACTACTTCTCAGATAGTGAGCAACACGTTTGAAAAGTCATAGTTATTTTTTGACATTATTTTGTTCAGCACTTTCATCACATTTTGTACAGCACTTTCAATGTTATTGCACATTTCCAGTGATGGGCATCCGCTGCGTAAAACATATGCTGGATAAGTTGATGGTTTATTCCGTTGTGGTGACACTCGATTAATAAAGGGACTAAGCTGAAAAGAAAATGAATAAATGCACATAGGCAAAACTTTGTAATCTGAGTTGTTACCTTTTTTGATCCTGTTGATCAGATTAGAAAAAGTTTAAACAACTCTTTAGATTCTAAATAACATATTAATCAGATTTGCCCGATTCTTTTCAAATTACGTGGTCAAATGGACTATATTTGGAGACACTAAAGAGATTTTTTGGGTCCATGAAAATGCATTTTCTGCCTCTTTGATTTATTTTATATATAAATATTTATTTTATACATTTGTTGTATATATTTATAGATTTTCAATAGAATGATGGTTCATTCACACTAGCAGCAACTTTGTAGCTGCCTGTCCTTCTGGGTGGTGACCTGCTGTAAATGCAGGTATCAGTATTTTAGCTATATACAGCATGAATACAACCAGCCTCTGAGCGAGCTGAGAGAGGATCCTGTGAGCTCTACTGGTGCTCCTATTGGCTGTCGCTCAAGAAAGTTGCTCTTCATTTGCATAAAGTTAAAGGATTCTCAACTTCGTCGCTCGAGATGCCCACCTGCTCGCCAGCGGTTGCCTTCGCTTGCGTAGACGGAGGTCGCCGGAAGTTGCTCGCTCTCCGTTAAATTAATGGTCGCTTGTCGCTTTGCTGCTGCGAGTCGCTCATAGTGTGAATGAGGCTTGATGCAGGTAGGCGACACAATGGCTCAGTTGTTAGCACTGTCGCCTTACAGCAAGATGGTCGAGTCCCAGCTGAGCTGTGTGGTGTTTGCATGTTCTCCCCGTGTTGGCGTGGGTTTCCTCCGAGTGCTACAGTTTCCCCCACAGTCCAAACACATGCACTATAGGTGAATTGAACAAACTAAATTACCATAGTGTTTGTGTGTGTGTGAATATGAGTGTGTATGGATGTTTCCCAGTATTGGGTTGCAGCTGGAAAGGCATCCGCTGCATAAAACATATGCTGGATAAATTGGCGGTTCATTCCGCTGTGGTGACCCCTGATAAATATTTTCCTAAGCTGAAGGAAAATGAATAAGTGAATTATGCAAACTCGAGTAAATTGTTTTCTTCAGTATGAGATTCTTTGTTTTAATGTTTAAATAAATGAATACAAACACAATTAAAATGTGCATGAGTTATCCAGCTGTATTTTGTTCAGCTGTAGTACATTTCTCAGTAAATGTTTAAATATGGATCATTTTGGGTGTTTTATTGTATTTCCATTGTAATTCAGGGTAACATATTTCTATAAAACGCGGACACGATATGTCTGACGCGTCTAGGATGAGAATCAGCACCTCGAAGTCCGAGACCATGGTGCTTCACTGGAAAAAGGTGGTTTGCCATCTACAGGTTGGAGGAAAGTCCTTACCCCAGGTGGAGGAGTTCAAGTATCTTGGGGTTTTGTTTATGAGTGAGGGAAAGATGGAACGTGAGATTGACAGGTGGATTGGTGCAGCGGCAGCAGTAATGCGGCCAATGTACTGGTCCGTTGTGGTAAAGAAGGAGCTGAGCCAAAAGGCAAAGCTCTCAATTTACTGGTCAATCTATGTTCCTACTCTCACCTATGGTCATGAGCTTTGGGTCACGACTGAAAGCACAAGATTTCAGATACAACTGCCGAAATGAGTTTCCGTCGCAGGGTGGCAGGGCGCACCCTAATGCTGTGTTCACACCAGACGCAGAACGCGCAGATAAATTGCGCTATTCGCCCGTAAATAGACGTTTGAACATTTTGAGTTTACTCGCTTCATTAGTGCGTCGAATCCACTTAATTTGCATGTCAAATTCACTGAGCAATAGACCTGGATTCGCCTGATGGGCAAGGCTTCTATCTGCCCGGTGACTCTAGCTTCGTTGCTAAATGGCTAACATGGATTTTATAGAGAGAATAACTGTGTTATTGGTTAACGTGGCGTGAATGCCTGCTGAAGTTCAGATTTTTTCGATTTTCGACATTGACTTAACATGTAAATCACTCGTGCTTGATGCTTCTTCCGCGTCTAGTGTGAACGCAGCATTATAGATAGGGTGAGGAGCTCTGTCACCCAGGAGGAGCTCGGAGTAGAGCCGCTGCTCCTCCACATCGGGAGAAGTCAGCTGAGGTGGCTCTGGCATCTGTTTTGGATGCCTCCTGGGCGCCTACCTAGGGAGGTGTTCCACGCATGTCCCACTGTGAGGAGGCCTCAGGGAAGACCCAGGACACGCTGGAGGGACTATGTCTCTCGGCTGGTTTAGGAATGCCTCAGGATACCCCCAGAGGAGCTGGAGGAAGTGTCTGGGGTGAGAGAAGTTTGCCGTTCTCTCCTAAGACTTCTGCCCCGAGAGGCGACCCCTGCAAAGTCATTCATTAATTTTATTTTGGCTAGTCCCTTATTTATCAGGGGTAGCCACAGCGGAATGAACCGCCAACTATTTCAGCCTATGTTTTACACAGTGGATGCCCTTCCAGCCCCAACCCAGCACTGAGAAACACTCATACACTTTCACATTCACACAAACTAAGGCCAATTTAGCTTATTCAATTCACCTATAGCGCATGTCTTTGGACTGTGGGGGTAACTGGAGCACCCGGAGGAAACCCATGCCAACACAGGGAGAACATGCAAACTCCATACAAAAATGCCAACTGGCCTAGTACCTTGAACCAGCAACCTTCTTGCTGTGAGGCGACAGTGCTAACCACTTTGTCACCAATGGAAATTATGAGAAAATGAAAGTGTTTCTTTTAAACCTTTGATGAATGTAAACCTATTGCAGTGGAATTAAAGTAAAATAGCATAATTGTGGAACTCTGTCTTCACATCTGAGATTTATTTTGTCCATTCCATCTAAAAAGTACTGGAAAATTTCCCCTCTGGAGTCAGAGGCTGTAAAACGCATATTAGTAAAGTCGTTCTGAAGGCTATTAGCTCTTTCGATTGAAGCGCCATAGGCAGGGATTCGTAGATTCGCTGTGTTTACATCAGGCGATTTTGGTGTTTGTTTACCATGGAGTGTCGTTTCCCTAAACAGCCATTTACCGGGCAACATGATTTGAATAACTGGATTGCGTCGCTATTTGCTCACAGATTACATCAAACTTCATTAAAGGCAAATAGCAAAACACAAATCAGCTGCCTGTTAGGCTCTCCTGCACAAATACGTCCAAAAAAATAACACACCGAACCACATCATGAGACACTCAGAGTGCGTATGCTTAGTGTAAATCTGATCTGACCTCTGCCATGTGACCTCGGAGAAACATTTTACTTGCAAAGTCAAAGAGCTGTAAAAGATCAAAGAGCAAATCTGACGCTGGAACACTTTGACCTGGTTAGAGATCCTCAGATGATGCTTTCTGCAGCTCAGGAGGCTTATTGGAGATCTCCATTATTGTTCATTAAGGCATTAACTTTGTCTCAGATGCGTCTCATTCATTCATTTTCCCTTTATTTATTAGGGGTCACCACAGCGGAATGTACCGCCAGCTTATCCAGCATATGTTTTACGCAGAGGATACCCTTCGAGCTGCAACCCAGTACTGGGAAACACCCACACACTCATACATTTACACTCAAATACTATGGCCATTCATTCATTCATTCATTTTCTTATCGGCTTAGTCCCTTTATTAATCAGGGGTTGCCACAGCGGAATGAACCACTAACTTATCCAGCATATGTTTCACACAACGGATTCCCTTCCAGCTGCAACCCATCACTGGGAAACACTTATACACACTCATTCACACATATACACTACGGCCAATTTAGTTTATTCAATTCACCTATAGCGAACCAAAGCACCCAAAGGAAACCCACGCGAACAAGCAAACTCCACATCGAAACGCCAGCTGAACCACCCGGGGCTCGAACCAGCAACCTTCTTGCTGTGAGGCGACATCGCTAACCCCTGAGCCACCGCGCCGCACCTCAGATGCATCTCATACATTTTTTTTCTTTACAAATGGTTGCACAACTTAGATCATTTGGATTTAGGGTTGAAGTGTTCATCATTGAACTTTTGATTGAAAACCTGAGCACAGTTTGAGAATCTGAGAAACAGTTCTCCCCCAAATTTTTTGGTTGTAGATTTACTCACCCAAGCCATTCCAAAATGTCTATTTTGGGCTGAAAATTTGGTCCTTGAGGATTCAAAAAATTCAAGTACTGCCACTGAGAGACAAAAAACACGTAGAAGGCTAAACAAATTGAATACATGTAGCTCCTGACAAATAATTTAATATTGTAAAAACAAATATTTATTAATTAACTGTTGACACAGTGATTAATGTGTTTTTTTTTTCTGTATATTTATGATGTCACATTTATGGGAACTTGTTTTCACCTGTGAGAGCTTTTGATGCTGAAATGTTCAACATAGTGAGTTTTATTGACATTTTTAGTAGTTTGAAACAATATATTGTCTGGACTGGTTATGTGAATTATGTAACAAAAACTAGATAATTATCCTCCAGTACCTTTTCTGTTATCGTATGGATTTATTTGAGATTTTTCCAATATACAGATTCAAACAAATATATGGTTTGCTTCCTGTGAAGATTTAAACTTGTGGTTTAGTAAAGATTTGTAGATTTTTGGGCTCTGTACGCAGTATTAACATATGAAAGAGCTGTCTGAAGTTAATTCATACATTTATTCATACAAGTGTATAAATAACGTTGCAAAATATGTCACACAAATAACATTATATTGCCAATTGATGTTAAGTGATGTTAATAATAATTTACTTCATTTACAAAGAACGTAGCCTACATAAATGCATAAAAACTAGAAAACACCAGCATCAACACCAGCATCAAGAAAACTCTAGCATTGAGAAAACACTAGCATCGTGTTTTCAACTAGAAAACACTAGCATCGAACACTAGTAAACAAAAAGTCCAGATTTGATTTCACTGGAACAGGGATGAGTATTTTTACTGTGGTATCTTCCTTTTCGGGGTATATAGTAATAATTGTTGACTGGAAGTTTGAATAATTAGACTATATTTATTAACAAGAAGATGCCACCAATTTCTCATCTCCCAGCATCATGACCTTAATTGTTGTAATCCAGACAGATCCGTCTGTTTTTACAGTCTACTCAACATCTGGGTTGCTGGAGAATCCTAGATGAAGGGCGGGAGGATGCCATTCATTATGACAGGGATGATTGACAACAACACCGTAAACGCGTTTACGCGTTTCTTAATTTGCGATACAATATTCCGCTTTATTTTAAACTAGAAATTAAATCTAAACTAAATCAACATCTAATTTGGTTATACCAAGTCTCGTAGAAACATATAAGCGCTATTTACGCGTCTCGGTGCACCCCTACTACTTGAATGGTAGGTTCCATTTTAAAGCGATAGCTGCAACTCCATGCTTCTAAAGTAAAGCGCGACGCTTTCTTGAGGTACGGACTGGAGAAAACCATGCCATCGACGCGTTGAGCGCATTTACGGCTTCACACGGGCGTTTTGCACAGGAAAATAAAGCGATATCACCGAATCCGCCTGCGATAAGGACCGAGAGGCTCTTCAAAAGCCAACTGTGGATGTAACTGTTGCACTTTGAACACAGGTAACGTTTCGAGTGATACACAAACATTCGCGCGAATGATTCATTCTGATGCACGGCTTTATTGTACCGAAATCCCGAATGCATGATGTGGAGATGTAACGCGTGCTTTTTTTACCTCACGCACTCACACACAAAACAATTCGATCTAGTAGATAAGAGATTAGATGGTTAAACTGTTGTGTGGAAAGGATCCTGATGGATGTGGTCAATAAAGCCAGCAAGAACAAAGGGGGCATTACAACCACTGTTTAGCTAAAAGGAGGTAAAATATCCGCGCATTTGTTGCTGTGCAGTAGGAAATGCATTAAAATGACTTGACTGATTCTAGTAGTAGTCGATACACAATGGATAATTATTCCAGTCTTGCCTGTTGGTGGTTGTGCGTGGATCCTAAGCATGCATATTGACGTTTGAGATGTAAAAGTTGCTTTGGATAAACACTACAGAGCACAATCGGGCTTCATAATGAAACAAAACAACGTTGTTTTTAGCTAATTAACGCAGTAAAATATATTTTAAAAGGTGATACCACGCACTCAATCTGTTTGTCTGTCACATCTGTAACAGTCACATGACTAAAATATTGTTTTCCTCCAGGCAAATGACCCAAATGTTTTTGTTCCTATTAAAGCTTAAACTAAAATCAAATGTAATGCTCGATTTGCACATTGATTACGCGCATTTTCTGTCAACGCGTAAATGATGCACTGAGATGCCCGAAATCAGATGCTGTTGATGGGTACTTTGTACCAAACCTGATCATTCAAAGCCTTTAAGTGCCAGTTTGATCCGTGTCTGGGTGGAGAGGAGAGGGGCTGTGGCTGCCTGCGGTAGCCGGCTCAGGGATGCTCCCAGCCGGTCTGAGATTAGCCAGATCCCCGCTGGAGAACGTTTGGAACCGAGCACAGAAAACGTTTAGATTTCGACGTTTCTATCGCAATGTATGCATAAAGTGTTTATGATTTGCATTAGAAAAATTCAATGTATATAAGTCCGTGATCAGTCAAGCTAAACATATGGGATCTTAATCGGAACATAACAGATTTTAAAAAAATGAATATTTTCTGCACTGTTTACATATTGATTATATATCAGTTCATCCTATAAAGCATTCATGTATGTGTGTGTGTATGTGTGTTCAAAGATTATTTGTGCACTATATATCTGTATGTAGGTATATACATGCACATACATGCATACATAAAAAATTGAATTGATTAAAAGCCTATATGTCAACGTTATATATATATATATATATATATATATATATATATATATATATATATATATATATTATACATACACTTTTAGTATATAAATATATACTTGCAAGTATATAGTTTTATTTTGAATGATTTGTAAATTATATAGATATATTCATAGAATAAATAGATGTCTAGCTCCATATAAATCATATACATCTCTCCATATAAGCTGTTTTATGTAGATCTACACATAATGAAAGTGTTTGCAGTTCAAGTAGTTTTGCATTATACTTTGTAATCTCATTTATCTGCCGACTGCACAATAATAGAGTTCCCTTATACATTCATTGTGCTTTTCTCCATCGGCTCCTATGCTGGAATCAAATTTTCTTTGGGATAGATAGAAACTGCAGTGTAGCAGACCGACGTGGATTGATTTAGGCTGGAAATACCTCCATAAATAAATTCAATCAGTGCATTAACCAACAAATTGCCCAGCTGGATGCAAAAATAGAAAGTTGTTTGTAAGCGTGGAGAGTAGACGACTGTCTCCCGGTACGTCTCTCCAGTACGGAAACCGATAAGCATCACAAGTTACCTGCTGTTTCTGCTCACGTACATGTGTGGATGAATTATAGGCCACATGTTTCACCCCCAGCCCTAAAACGAACGCGTGCTGAATTCAAAAGTGGTGCGTGCAAGTACTAGGCAAGTCTTTTGCTCCTCTTGCTGCATTATTAGATGATGTTGCGTTGATGAGATCAGTGCTGGTTTATGAGTAACCCGTCCTTGTCAATTGAAAAAGCACAGTTCTTGCTGACCTTGTGATCATCTCTATATCAACACAGCCTGTCGTCGCCCTTTGCCCTCTTTCATCAGGGCACATGCTATTTAGTTGTCTGTTTGATTACCGCCGGCTAGCACCTCAGGATAAATCTCAGCTGTAAATCTGCTCGAGGTTACCGTCCTGTCCCCGGCCTTGTGATGTCAGAAGCAGTGTTTGTATCCTTTGGTCGTGTCGAGTAAAACGGCAGAGTTGTGCTCTCATCCTGTGAGTAAGCCGCGAGTACGACTGCCATGTGGAGCCGCGGCTGGTGCTAATCACTGAACAATAGCTACTGTCTGTTCGCAAAAACTCTCCTTCTCTCCGCCTGCTGCCTTCCCGATGCCAATAATGCTGGGTTTGGCTTGTGGAGTTGGATTAAGGTTTAAATGGTTGCGTTTCAAATGCTAAAGATGGTGCGAATGTCCTGCTCTTTGAGTAGTAGAGGTTTCGAGATTTTGTCAGTGGGCGTAAGTAGTTATACTGGTGAAATTATAGGGAGAGTTTGCACAAAAATGCTAATTCTGTTATTATTTACTCATCTTCTTGTCACAAACCTGTTTGAGTTTCTTTCGTCTGTTGAATACATTAGAAGATGTTTTGAAAAATGTTGGAAATCTGTAAATATTTACTTTGATAGTATTTGATTTAGTTTTTTTAGTATGGAAGTTAATGGTAACAGGTTTTTTAACATATAAAAAAACTCAATGTTTTGGAACTAATTGGGGGTGAGTGAATTAGTAAATTCATTTTATTGGGTGAACTATTGCTTTAATGTGAGCAGTGTTTGGATAAGTTACTTTAAAAAAGTAATAGATTACTGACTACTGGAAAATTGTAATCTGATTAGTTCAATTATGTAAAAAAGTAATCCGATTACTAATTACTTTACTTTGAAGTTACTTTTAAAACATATAAAACCTATAAAAATACAAGATAATCTACAGCTCTTTCGGCAATTTAATATTAACTGAAAAACATCACAATGGGTTGATTACAGCAGTTTGACGTATTCAAAATAATTCTCTCATCATCCAAACCAAAAAAAAAAAAAAAGACATTAAAGAAAACTTGATACCTGTAACCATTGACATTCATAGTATGAAAAAGCACTACAGTGATTGGTTGTTCTGTGTTTGTCAGAAGTAATTAGTCTACCAAATTGTGTATATTGACATGATTCGCAGTTTTCACAATATGTGCGCACAAACCGTGCACCCCTCCATTGGAAATAACGAACTTGTGTGCGCAAAACATGCAATATGTGAATGGCCCCATAAGCAGCTACGCTTCTCTTTACATTAAGAAGATACCTTCACTTCTGATCCTGCACAAAATCCAATTTAGCTTGTTAAGGCTGAGTTGGGCCGCCATGTTTTTTGGGTGCCGGTGTCCTCCATGGTGGCGAGTATTGTTGTAGAATGCTTTCTATTCAAGTGCTGAACAAGTTGCTGGTTGATTTAAAAGCAGTCGAAAGTTCTTTAGAGACTGGACACAGACTGCATTTCACTGCAATATTTTTGTTTTTATGCTCAATGAAATCAAAGCCTAATGTCTGTATTTCCCCTTGAGGAAGCAACCACTCGCGTTCTCCAGCAATTTAAAAAGTGCTTGCTTATTGACTGACGTTGCAGTGAAAAACATGATTTAAAAGAAGTATTTTTTCTTATAAAAACTGTATTTGTAACGTAATTATTGCAATTACATTCACTTTAATCAAATTACATAAATTTAAAAGTAATTTGTTACATTACTGCGTTCCCCAAAAATGTAATTAGAATACACACAGCAAAAAAATCAGTGTACATTTAACTCAATTTGAGTTTAACTTAACACTCCTTGGGTGTACATATGACTCCCTCCATTTTGGAGTTAAAGTAACACTTTCTTAAGTGTGAAATTTGTACATTACTCAGAGAGTTCATTTCAACACAGTAAGAGTTTATTCTTACATCGGACTGGAGTGTGTGTTACCCTTCAAAGTGTTAATATATTACCTTTTTTCCTATATTATCAGTTGATGTGTGTGATAGATAACAGTGATCAAATATGTTGAAAATAGTTTTAATTTATTAAATGTTCATTAATCTTTTTAGAAATAATTTCAATACATTTAACTCTGCATTTTAAAATGCAACAAGACATGTTTCAAGTTTAAGTAAAACACACTGGTTTGATCACTGTTTGTCTGAAAGAACCGGTTAGAGTAAAAAAACTGGACTTTCCATCAGTTGTGGGAAATACACTGCATATTGGGTTAAAATTTTTCACACTCGTGGATTAAAATGTACTCTGGTTTTAACACTGAACAACACCACTGTATACACTGTATATTTAACACTGGAATTTTTGCTGTGCAGTAACGCATTACTGTGGATCACGCTACACCCAACTCTGAATGTGGGATAGTGAAGTACACTAGTAGTAAACCCTGTTATTTGCAGCATCATAACCAATTCAAAGAAATGCATTCAATTGAGTTGAGTTGAAATTGATTGATGCGTAGTTGATGAAAATTGTAAGGTTGATGTCGGATTAAAAGGAATAGTTCTCTCAAAAAATTTATTTACTCTCTATCTTTATGAGATACCCTTATTATTTATTAGTTCTCCCAAAATATTAATTTACTCTCTATTTACATTTATGAGTTTCTTCTGTTGAACACAGAAGATGATATTGTGAAGAATATGAAATGCTGTAACCATTGACTTTAATAGTATTTGTTTTTCCTACTATAAGGGTCAATGGTTACTAGGGGTGTCAAAATTAATCGTTTCTTCGGTGCACGGCGATGCAGATGGGGACAATTCGATATCGGTTCAGTAATAGATCATAACCGGTTATTACGCACTGATGTCATTTATGCCCTATGCGCGATGTCGCGGTAGAATACTATGGCGAAGGAGGCGAGGGTGAGTAAATAAAACACTACTACTACTTAAAAAGCAGATCTTTTACTGCCACTGAGGAATGGTAAAGCACGAGCTGCTATTTCACTACTAGGGAGAAATGCTGTTCCATCTCTGCCCCTCTCTCTCTCACACACACACTTTGGGCATTTGACCCACCGTTGGCATGTTCGTGAGGTAAATTTTTCTTTCTCTCAGCTGTTAAAACGATACTTGTGGATCCAGAAACAAGCGTGTCTGTGGAGCGAGTTTATTGTATTGTATTTGTATACCTGATAACCGCGTATTATGCGCATATAGACTGACCCGCGGCTGTTTTTCCCGCGTCACTCATGGGTGAACATCGCTTTCGTTTCTAAAGCCAAGCGCAGCCTTTTCTGTTGAGCAGGTGAAGACAATGACCAATCATAGTGGTGTAAGATCCTGCCAGCGCTCAAAAAGCAAGCGGGATAATATTTACATTAGTTTATTTGTTATGAACGCTCGTGCTGTCTTCTGTGCATGTATTGTAGTTTTGTCTAAAACATTCACAAAGAGTGTTTTTTTTTTTTATTAAATTAAAGGTACAGTCCATATATCTGACTGCCTGTATTAAAGGACAAAATTGTATTACAAGTAATATATAAATATAAACATATTTATAGATTTTAATAATAAAAAAAATTCTTGTGTTGTAAAGAAAAAAAATCTTATTATGTATGGAAAGCATCGTCAATGCACCGAGATATCGAATTGAACCGAATCGATGGCATGATAATCGTAACCGAACCGTGAGACCAGTGTAGGTTTACACCCCTAATGGTTACAGGTTTCTAGCATTTTTCAGAACAGTAAAGAAACTCGTAAAGGTTTGGAACCACTTTAGGGTGAGTGAATAGTTCATAAGTTCATTTTTTGGTGAACTATCCCTTTAATGTGGTAAAGTTAGTACATTAAAATATGTTATTTGCAGCATCATAACTGTTACAAAGAAATGCATTCAATTGAGTTTGGAAATTGTAAGAAGTAAATGTGTAAATATTGTCGGATTAAAGGGATCGTTCTCCCCAAAATGTACATTTACTCTCTATTTACCTTTATGGGTTTCTTTCTTCTGTTGAACACAGAAGATGATATTTTGAAGAAAGATGAAATGCTGTAAGCACTGATTCCATAGTAGGAAAAACAAATTCTATGAAAGTCAATGGTTACCGGTTTTTAGCATTTTTTCAGAACAGTAAAGAAACTCATAATGGTTTGGAACCACTTCAGGGTGAGCGAATAGTTGGTAACTTCATATTTGTGTGAACTGTCCTATTAATGTGTGATAGCAAGTAACACTAAAATCCTGTTATTTGCAGCATCATAACTGTTACAAAGAAATGCATTCAATTGAGTTTAGAAGAAGTATGAAGTTGATGTGTAAATAATGTTGGATTTAAAGGGATAGTTCTCTTAAAAAATGTAAATTTACTTTCTATTCTATTTCTATAGTTTTAGAACTTGAGTTTTTTCTGTTGAACACAGAGATGATATTTTGAAGTAAGCTGAAATGCAGTAACTATTGGCTTCCATAGCATTTGTTTTTCCTACTATGGAAGTAAATGGTTACAGGTTTCTAGCATTGTTCAGAACAGCAAAGAAAGGTTTGGAACCTCTTGAGGTTGAGTGAATAGTTTGTAAATACATTTTTGGGTGAACTGTCCCTTTAATGTTAGAGAGTAAGTTGGAAAATAATGTTGGATTAAAAGGGATAGTTCTCCCAAAATGTACACATACTTTCTATTTACCATTGTAAGTTTCTTTCTTCTGTTGAACACAAGATGATATTTTTAAGAAATCCGTGATCCTGTAACCACTAGAGATGCCACAATTCTCAATACAATATTGAACCGTTCGGTACGACATCCACGGTTCAATACGCGCTTGTGAATTGCAGTGTTTCCAGTTTTACTTTTAAATAATTGATGTGCATTTTATTTCTCTCCAAATTGACTGTTTGTGTGTGCCTGTAAGTCTACGAGCTGAGATGAGGAAACTCCTCCCCGCGAGTAAATATTAAATCACTATGCTCTAAAGTTAGGGGGCGCTCCACCATCATTCCACACTTTAACATGGCGAGCAGCAGTGAACTGAGGGAGCAATAAGAGGAAGCGCCGGTGTCTTTCAAATCCGCGGTGTTGGGACATTTCGGTTACACGTATAGACTAATCGGACGGAAACACTTCCAACATGACTGCACATCTGCGGCGCCATCACCAAGCAATATCACTGTCTGAAGGCAGAATAGCAGAGAAGGTAATAAAGAACTAGCAACATAAAACAACAATCCCTCACCGAATCCTTCCAGCAAACATATTCAACTGGTTTCGAAAGACATATAAAATAACAAAGGCAGTGTTAAGTTTAATTAAGATGGTTTATTTATATTTACTGAAGTACAAATGTGTTTATTTGAAATGGTCAATTTATGTTCAGTAACTTCACATGCATGTTTATTTTTAAAATGTAGGAATTTATGTGTTGCCCAGTTTGTACATAGGCTACCAGCAGCTGTGAGATTTCAGTGTTAATTTTTTTATTATACAATACACTAGGAACTAGTGTACCTTTCTTGGCTTTGAAGTAAAATAAAGGAGTATTGCAATAAATAGTTTTTATTTTTTTCTCTTTCTTACTGTTCCTATTGCCTAAGCATAGAATAACAATAAAAAAAACACTTATGTGTTAAGCCATCAGAACCGAACCGATACGAAAACCGTGTTAAAAAACCGAGGTATGTATTGAACCGTAAGCTAAATGTATTGTTGCATCCCAAGTAACCACTAACTTACATAGTTGGAAAAACAAATACTATAGTAGTAAATGGTTACAGTTTTTCAGCTTTCTTCAAAATATCTTCTTTTGTGTTCAACAGATGTGAACAGGTTTGGAATAAACAAAGATTGAGTAAATGATGACAGAATATTCTTTTTTTGGGGGCTGAACTGTCCCTTTAAAAATTTAAATGGTTTCTTTGAATAGATTGAATGCTAAAGATGGTGTAAATGTCCTGCTTGTTAAGTAGTTTTCTTATCTTGCATCTTACCCTAGTATCTTCTTGTTGAGATTGGGTTTGAGGCCAATAGTAATTATCCTGGTGAAATGAATGTGGGTTAAGTTAGTATGCTGGAAAAATTGGTGTAAAAGCACTCATTTTGAGTATTACAAACAGTTACAATGATACCCATTCAGTTATTCGTTGAAATTTAGAGTTGTAAAAGCATAATTTGCATTGTTGGTGTAAGGTTTAAATGGTTAATTTGAAATGCTGGTAAAGATGGTGTGAATGTACACTTGGTGAGATTCTCATTTATTGTGTTGGTGCAGTAAAAACAGTTCGTTTCAATATTATAAACAGTATTGAATACAATGAAACATTTAACCAAGCATGGGATTTTAAAACTTCTATCATTAAGAATCTATTATGTGTAAATAATGTGGGACTATGTTTGAAGATTTAACTTTTGAAGATTGTTTGAATGTCTTGACTTTTGAGTAGTAGAGGTTTGGAGAAGTGAGTTAAAGTTTTGAAGTTTTTGTTAGTGACCATTTGGAGTTTAATCTACAGATATACTAGTTAATTGTTGCTAGTTCAGATTCTAGCCAATCACATTTGTACGACACCAAAGAATATGTCAAAATGGAAGAAAAGCTTATAATCGCAGTAGGGTTTTTAAATTCTCCTGCGAGCAAAGAACCCAACTGGACTTGATGAACCCACAAATCAGTTCAGCGATGTTTGACGTCACTCCATTCAAATTAAATGAGAAGCGTTAATTCAGACGCACTTTGTAAATGATGTGTTAAGGAGGGTGTCTAGTAATGGTAAAGGACAATTCAAATAGGGGTGAAGTCCTGTTGGATTATTGGGGTGTTTGTTTTGGTGTGTTCAAATGTTAGCATCTTTTGCCAAAATTTGCTTAGTGCACCTTTAAACAATGTTTGATTAAGGTGTAAACCATTATTTTGGAGTGCTAAGGATGATGTAAGTTATAAGACTGCATGATACTGGAAAAATATGCAATGTTGCTGAATATTGCGATCAGTGTTGAAAAGTTACTTGAAAGGAATGCGTTACAATATTGAGTTACTCCCCAAAAAAGTAACTAGTTTCATTACTTAGTTAATTTTATGGTAAGTAATGCGTTACGTTACTTTTGAGTTACTTTTGCATTACTTTTTATTACCTGAACTTGTTTTTTTTTCTTTAATAGAGGAGCTCTGCAGTTAACAATGCACTGTACAAGGTACACCTACGTTTACAAACAAATAAAAAAATCTATTTATTTTAGGATAATGTTATCTGAGAATTTCCTGACCACAGAGCTCTACATGCCGTATATACAGATTATTGAATGTTTAAAGCAATGTGTTTGCTATTTTTGTACTATTTGTCTTAAGTAAAATCACTGTCCATTGAGACAATCCCCTTTTCCTTTTCTTCAATGCATTCAAAATAATGAACACATCCTCTCATTGACTGCATGATTTATTGTGACTACTTTAATTTTAATTCAGCAATTAATTTTTTTAAAGCTAATTAATTAAACTAAAGTAACTGGCATTACATTTTCAAAAAAGTAACTTAAATATTATTACTTATTTTTTAAAAGTAATACGTTACTTTACTCGTTACTTAGAAAAGTATTATTATTACGTAACTCGCGTTACTTGTAATGTGTTACCCCCAACACTGATTGTGATGATTTTTCTTATTTGCCTATAAAATTTCTATTTTTATTAGCTTTGTTTTAAATCATTTATTTGTTTAATAATCCTAAAAAAAGCAGGTAAATTATAGGTTTCAGATCTGATTAATTCTAATTCATACCTAAAAATGGTCAAAGTGCAAACATTTAGTGCTTAAATAGTGCAGATATTCTGATTCTGATTTTCTGATTGCGATTTTTCTCTTATCTCGACATCCGTCATTAGTATTTATTTTCAGATCTGGGTGCTCCTTTTAGCCACTCCAGCCAATAGCAGAACAGCACCTACTGGGAAGGCGGAAATATTAAGGTCCCATCTGATTGGTCAAATTTAGATAAATACTAATCCATAAAATAAATGTAATTCATCACAAATGATGACGATTCTTATATTTCATACTATTATCACATTAACGATAATTTTGGTCATGAAAAGTTGAGGTTTAGAAATTTTTGTGAATGATAAAATTACGTTTTTTTTTTTTTTAGCTCATTTTTTTTTATTTTTTATTTATAAGTCAGCCATTGTAGTTTTAATGGTTGCTGTATAGATAATGCTACAAATACACAGTAAAAATGCTTTGTCGAATTTGTAAAAGAGTTTATAGGAGTTTATAGGAGTAGGTGGCACGGTGTGGTTAGCACTGTTGCCTTAGAACAAGAAGGTAGTCGCTGGTTCGAGTCCCAGCTGGGCCAGTTGGCATTCCTGTGTGGAGTTTGCATGTTCTCCCCGTGTTCACGTGGATTTCCTCCTGGTGCTCTGGTTTCCCCCACAGTCTAAAGACATACGGTATAGGTGAATTGAGTAAATTAAATTGGCTGTAGTGTATGCAGGAGTGTGTGGGTGTTTCCCAAAACTAGGTTGTGGCTGCAAAGGCATTCGCTGCATAAAACACATGCTGGAATAGTTGGCGGTTCATCCCGCTGTGGTGACCTCTGAAATAGAGACTAAGCCGAAGGAAAATGAATGAATGAATGAGTTTATAGGAGTATATTTTTCAAGAAAATACTATCTCTGACTTCAAAATGATGCCTTTTCCTTGCAATTTTCAAGTAGTAATTGTTTTTACACCAAATGTTTGCTATGTTATTCCACGTATCCAATTATTCCAGGAGTGAAAGAGCGAACGCAAACAAAATATTTGACCCCGGGCCTCCAGCAGGATGAGACTCCAAACTAAAACAACAAAAAGAGGAAATAATCGGAGGACACATGGAAGTTCTTCAGCGCCTCTGCTGACCCTGAGAGCTCATAATGCTCAGGGTTATGACCCTCGGAAGAGAAGCGCACCATATATATATGATGCTGTATTATTTGGGGAATTGTGCGTATGGGATGCTTCGGCTCAATATTGTGGTCACTCGAGGACAGAATTGCTTTTGGCCAAGGCGGACTCTTGCCAACAGATACAGTATATGATATTTGCCTCCAGCTCTGTCAGTTATATCAGATGACTTGGGTTTTATTTTACTTTGCTCTTTTTTTCCATTTGAAACAATATTTTTGTAAAGAAGAGGAAGCGGGAGGAATTTTTGAACAGTTTGCCTTAGTATGAAGCCCTTTGTTCCACTTCCGACGAGGGTTTGTTGTAATATTTGTGTTGTCAACCGATTAAAACATTTCATTCTATTAATTTCACCAGTTAATTCAACAAGTGAAGTCACAAATGATCACGTACATCAACATTTGCTGAGTAAAGCACCCTATATTAAGATCATTCAAAGACTGGCAGATGAAAGGATTGAATAGACACAAAAAGTGGATTTCGGAATCAATATATTGATCATTTCTGTAAAACCAAACATGGATCTATCACTGTCCATGGTATTATTTTAGCAGCTTTTTCTGAGGTTGATTTGACGTGTTTAGTCTTTCACACTGGACACATTTGTATTCATTATGTGCTGTTTTTATTGCCTTTATTTTCTTAGAAGTGAAGTAATATATTAAATATGTGTTTAATTAATTAATTCATTTTCTTATTCCTTATTAGAATTTGTAAAATATTTTTCTTATTCTTAATATTTTACATAATTTAATTAACATACTATAAAATCGAAATAATATTTAGGGCTGAGGGATAAAATCGCTATCGATATTTATTGACTGAACACCATAGTTGTCAACTTTTTGCCTTAGTAATGTTGGCATATTAAAATAAAGTACTTAAATTTAAAAAATCCTAATATTCTTAAACATACTGTTATTAAAAATTTAATAATTATCAATACCGAATGATATGAAACATGATATTGTGATTATTTTTTTTGCAATATCGCACAGCCCTAATAATATTTATAATATTTTAAATATAATACACATATGTAATCTGATATTGTGATATTTTATTTTTCTGCGACATATATTGCGATTATATCGTATCTACACTGTAAAAAAAAATCCCTAATGTTACGTTTTTTTTCCTGCAGCTGGGGTGCTGGTAAAAAACGTAAAATAATGGCTGTTAAATTACAGAACATTAAATTACAGAAATTTTCTGAAATTTAAATTTCTCTTATTTAACGTGTTATTTTACGGTAAATTTCTGTAATTTAACGCCCGTTATTTTACAGTTTTTTTTTTTTTTTTTTTTTTTTTTACGGTACCCCACCTGCCGGAAAAAAGCAATGTCAAATTAACAATTTATTTTACAGTGTATACAATTCCAAATGATTGAATAGCTCTATTTGGAAAGAGTTTAGTCACATTATTTGAAGGTTAAATTTTTGCTATTAATTATACTATAAATTTAGCTTCAATAGACTCCCAATTTGCTCCTTAATAATATATATTAAGGTAGTTTAGGTATTGGGTTGGGGATATGGAATAAGATCATGCAGAATATGTAGTTTAATAAGTACTAATAAGCAGCCAATATCTCAATAACATGCTTGCTTACAAGCAACTAGTTAATAGTTTATGACTATTGTGAAATCATACATTGCGATATCGATGCTGAAACGATTTATGTGCAGCCCTAATATGTAGTATAGAGTATATTGTGTTTCACAGTATATATATTAGGGGTGGGTGATTTTGGCCTAAAATCAAAATCTCGATTAATTGAACATTTTAACTCCATTATGATTAATGAACGATTATTTTATTTACTTATTTTATGTTTTTGCCCGCATAGTTCACTTACAAGTTTTGTACAGTAAATATGCTTTTATAAAAGTATTTTAAATGGGCTATTTTTGAATGTAGGGTGCATTACTTGATTTTAAAATAATTGAAGTAAACACACACTATCTATCATCTATGATTATTTATTAAACATCAATGCTGAACAACACATTGCCTAAAATGCGGCTCTCCGCACTGCCCACCCTCGTCACCGCTACCAAACCGACCAATCACAAAGCTTGCGCTACGTGTCGTTTTGATGTGTAGTTACATTTTTTCAAGAGGTGCGCAGGTATGTGAAGACTGCACCAAACCGTGTGCTTGGCTGAAGTATAATGTCAGATTATAGGGGTGTCAAAATTAATTGTTTCTTCGGTGCACCGCGATGCAGGCGCGGACAATTCGGTATCGGTTCGGGTTCCGTAATAATCATAACCGGTTATTGTGTACTTCACTGCGATTGAGAGAATGAAAGTAAACTCCATTTCTCTATCTCTCACTGTGGCCCATTTGACCGGCTGGCATGACTTTTCCTCTCCTCTCGGCTGTTACAGCGATACTTCTGGATACAGACAAGAGCGCGCGAGTTTTCTCCACTGCGTCTATCATGGATCAGCTGTGATCGACGCTGCAGTGTTGGCAGATGTAACGGACTGATTCCAGCCCAAAAACTATCCAAAACACGCCAAAATGCCTATTCAAAACCGCCAACACTGCACCGCTGCCGTATATAACAGTGTCACTCATCGGTGAACAGCGCCTGTAAAGTAAAATATAAAACTGTGTATGGAAAGCATAGTCAATGCACCGTGATGCACTGAGATATCGAATTGAACCGAATCGATGGCATGATAATTGTAACCGAACCGTGAGACCAGTGTAGGTTCACACCTCTATCAGATTAATATAAGTATAAACTAGCCTTAACAGAGCGATGTCACGTGACTCTACACATGGTAGGGAAAGTAATTGATAAAATTGACCTAGAAAAATTAGATCGATTATAGGTTTTAAATGTCGACTACGATTACTTTTTGATTATTCACCCAGCCCTAGTATACATATATATATATATATATATATATATATATATATATATATATATATATATATATATATATATATATATATATATATATATATATATATATATATATATATATATGTATGTATGTGTGTATATATATATATATATATATATGCAGCCCTCTTATTTTCCACATGTAGTGAGATGATTCATGAACTGTAAAATTGCATATTTTATATTATGTTCTTTACTTTAACAGTCATGCATGCAGTTATAGCATTTATTTAACAGTATTTATTTAATATCCCATTCCTGGATTTTTTTTTTTTTTGATTTTTGTGACCTAAAATGATTTTGCTGCAGCTTTATTTAAAATTTGCAGCCTTATTTTGTGTTGATTTGCTGTATAAAATAAACCACAGACAAAAGTATATATTATATGCAGTGCTCAGCATAATTGAGTACACTCTATTTTGAAATTGAATATTTTTATCCATTTCTCAGTGAATATAGGCAATGTATTTTGGTGCATTTAAACAAAACAGATTTATTAAACCGATATATTTATGAAAATAATATTTTAGTCACCAAACATATTTAGAAATTGGAAGAAAATACAATTAAATTCAAGCAAAATATTGCAAAAAATATTACAACCTTCCAAATTTCAACAATTTTTCTATTTTTTTTTTTTTAATAATTTTTATTTATTTATTTTTTTTATCTCTTGATTTTTTTTTTTTTTTTTCCTCTTTTTAAATTTGTATTTAATATTTCTCTATAGCATATCAATTTGGGTGTACTAGTTTTTAAAGCATTATCGTACGTTTTTTTGTTAGATAAGCTCCAGATTTGGCTTTCTTTCAATCTAATGTATATGCACAAACATAATATTGTAAAGCTTCCTATAAAATATGAATTTAAAAGATAGATTTGTGAGGGGTGTGCTTGTATATGCTGAGCACTTTATATTATTACTCCTAGACCCAGACATTGTGTTCTGTAACATAAATTGACAGTTAATTTCAAAATTTCATATGTAACCAAATTTGCATAAAATCCGTAGCGTTTTACAAAAAATACAAGATTTGAAAAATTTGCTTGAAAGTTTGCTTGATTTTGCAATAAATTCAACGATCACAAAATCCTGGAGGGACTGAATTTCCATATTGTTAATGTGTGGTTTACAGATCATACACTTATATACGTTTACATTTTCACATGTTTGTATTCCCGGGTGGCGGACGGTGCTCTTTTACATGGAAAATTGAGACGGAAGAATAACAGATTTGTGTTTACGCATATATGATTCAACAAACACGCCTGATTTCCACACTCATGATTATGAAAACAGATTAGGCAGCAGCGTAAGGATATTTTTGTGCTTCTCTGTTGGTCTGATCGGTCTTAACACAGATCTAATCATTTGAAAAGAGCCATTTTAGAATTTTTTTCCCTGTCATCTTTCCTTGTGTTCAAGATCTGTTACAGAAATGAGAAGAAAATGATTCTGTTGGTCATTGATTAACCGGTGATCTGTCTATGTCATTTTTATCATCAAAATATTTACTACGGAGAACATGTTTGCCTTTAAAACACCATAGTCAGTTTTTGTAGCTTCGTTTATAGCAGGGATGTCAAACTCAATTCCTGGAGGGCCGCACCCCTGCACAGTTTAGTTCCAACCCTTCTTCAACACACTTACTGGTAGGTTTCAAACAAGCCTGAAGGACTCAATTAGTTTGATCAGGTGTGTTTAATTAGGGTTGGAACTAAACTGTGCAGGGCTGCGGCCCTCCAGGAATTAAGTTTGACATCCCTGGTTTAGAGCTTTGTGACAATAAGCAATCAAAAAATCATAGAATTCTGTCATAAAACTTGAATTTACTTTTACTGTATAAAGCACAGAACCTGAATAAGACATTTTGATTAATTTAATGTAGACTTGCTAAATAAATTCATTTTTTCTTTCAAAGGAGTGTAAGGTATTGTACACTGGAAAAAAAATCTGTCAATTAACGGTTTCCGTTTATTTGTGGTTGTGTATGGGGTATATGCACACTGACTTTTAATTTCATTCAGCCAACCTCAGTGCTTCCGGTCTTTCCACTCTGATTTCTTTAAAATTCTGTGATCTTCACTGCCTGATCGATATACGATATGAAGTGGGTCTCAGACTGGACAAGAAGCACTACATTAAATTACATTTTTCCTGCCATGTCTTTAAAATATGACAGTTTATTTTACCCCAGTGTTTTCAATGGAGTTTCTGCACTCACCTGCTGATCCTGACAGCGCTAGTGGTTATACGGTCTTTAATCTCGTTTTACAAATGAACAAGTAAATAAATGCTTAAGTATTGTGTTTTAATTACATTACAACAGTAATTCTGTCAAAGGAACCGTATGAAATTGAAAATAGTCACATAACGCTTTCACCGGAAGTTTATCATTGGCTGAAAAACACAAGCTGTGCATATACCCCATTGCATTATGGGACCTTGATCTCTGCTCTGTCGACTTTTGATATTGAAAGTTCAATTCTACAGTTTACCAAAGTGACTTTTATTCACATTTTAGTAGTTTGAAAGAATATAATGGATAAGAAATAATATATAGAGAAATAAGTCTGTACATTAGCATAGCGTAATATGCGTTATATTACTGAAGCTAGGCAGGGCTGCGCCTGGTCAGTGCCTGGATGGGAGACCACATGGAAAAGCTAAGTTGCTGCCAGAAGTGGTGTTAGTGAGGCCAGCAGGGGTACTTGACCTGCGGTCTGTGTGGGTCCTAACGCCCCAGTATAGTGATGGGGACTCTATACTGCTCAGTGAGCGCCGTCTTTTGGATGAGACATTAAACCGAGGTCCTGACTCTCTGTGGTCGTTAAAAATCTCAAATTTGCCCACTGGCTTCTGGCTTCATGGTCTCCTAACCATCCCCATATCATAATTGGCTTCATCACTCTGTCTCCTCTCCACCAATCAGCTGGTGCGTGGTGTGCGGTCTTTGAGTGTCCAGAAAAGCGCTAGATAAGTGTAAGGAATTATCATTATTATTATTACTACGTTAAACTTTTTAAAATGTTACTAAAAGTCACTTTTTTGAACTTTAAAGGTTAAAAGTTGTTGGAAGAAAGATCAAGGTCACATAATGCAATTCAAAAGCAGAACTACATGTGGGAAAAATTCAATAAAAACATCACAAAAGATGAAAACTGTGAGTTTATGGATATTTTTACAGTGTATAATGTTTTAAAAACAGCAGATTTCTTTTGTACCTTCCATTCGTAATTCTCATCATACCATTGATCAAGTATTATTATTATTTATTAAATAAAAGTCAATATGGTACCCCCCCCCCCCCCTTCTCAAGAATAATATATTATCACTTTTTGTTAGTTTGGACAGGAGCTGATCACCACAGTATATGTTTGTAAGGGTTATTACCCTGCCTGTGTCATTTTAAATCATTCAGCGAATTTGTCATAACGCAGCAGACAGGCTTGAGAAGTTCAGTCGTTTCATATAGCCGTTTCCCTGAGAACGAAAATAAATGAATATTTTCTTTGTTATTAATATTCCACGGCACTTGCTTCACCCCGACCGAAGCGCGTCAGGTGATCGTGTGATTCTCTCTCTTTTCTGAACCGCAAACCACGAGCTCTTGTATCACACAACAAGTCCATTGCGTTTCTCTTTACACACAATTTTAACAGCGTTGTTGAACTCGAGGGCTCAATCTGAAATCATCCATTATGTTTCCAACAAGTGACCAAACTGACTGATGTTCCTGTGATGAAGAGGCGTAACACTGAGCTAAAATTAGGGCTATTGGATGAGTTCATCACTTCATCTGGAAGCTAGACATGTGCTGATATTTAATACTACAATATGGGGCTGCACAATATACAGTTATAATATTATTCAACACATTCCTAAACATAATACTTTTAATAACTAATTTCTAATAACTGATTTCTTTTATCTTTGTCATGATGACAGTACATAATATTTTACTAGATATTTTTTAAGATACTAGTATTCAGCTTAAAGTGACATTTAAAGGATTAATTATGTTATTCAGGCAAGTTAGGGTAATTAGGCAAGTCATTGTATAACAGTGGTTTGCTCTGTAGTTAAAAATAAATATAGCTTAAGGAGGCTAATAATATTGACATTAAAATGGTTTTAAAAAAATAAAACTGCTTTTATTCTAGCTGAAGTAAAACCAATAAGACTTTCTCCAGGAGAAAAAATATTGTAGGAAATTCTGTGAAAAATTCCTTACTCTGTTAAACATCAGTTAAGAAATATTTGAAAAGGAAAAAACAATTCACAGGAGGGCAAATCATTTTGACTTCAACTATATATCATTTCAGCATCAGTATTGCCCTTTAATTATTACTTAATTATCTATTATTTACTCTTATTGGATGGTGTTCTTTAAGGACTTTTGACAGCTCTCTGGTGGAGACTTAACCAAATCTCAATTTGAAGACCCAATACCCTGCTTTTTTGTCATTGTGAATTACTCTAATATATTTTTATGATTGTGTTTTTCATAGGAAGTTAATCAATCGAGAGAGGTGTTTATTGGTTTATAATTGAATAAAATGAGTATTGTTATCTGTTAATTCCTTGCAGGAAAACATAATAAAGACTTTTGAAAAAAAAAAATAGAAATAATTTTGTTGAAGAATATCCAGATTGTTGTATTTGCAGTGTTTTTTTTAAACATCTGTAAAATGATTACTGGATTGATTAAAATGCTCTGATAATTTATTGTCATATTGTTAGTTAACATTTTTACAATAAGTTTGTCACTCTATACAGTAAGGCTTCATTTGTTAATATTGGTTAGTTAAACTAAGCTAATTTAATCTGTTTATCTTAACTGTCATATTTGATGGAGCTAATAACTAATAAGTATTTATTTAAACTAGCATAACTAGGCTACTGTTGATGTTAGTTAATGCATTAACTATGGTGTTCCATGTTGCCATTTACACCTTTTTATAATCCTTTTCCAAGTTAGTTTGTATGAAATATTAGTTAAGAAATGTGTTTTTATGCCTGTTTAAGTAACCTTTTTTGGCAGATTATGTCAATATTATGATAATATCAGACACTGTCAATGATTTATGTAAATGACACCGTATTCAACTGTAATATGAACTGTATTTTGCTGTAGGACAGTTACACAGAACGTTACTGTATTTTAAAGTTGCATTGTGAAAATTACTGTATATTTTACAGTAGAGATATACATACAATACTGCAAATACAAATACAGCCAGATAAATGGTGCTGTATGTAATGTTAATACATTGGTTTTGCTATAATTGATTTACAGTAAGTTACTGGCGAACTGCTGCCTGTAAGTTACTGTAGATTCTACAGGGGATTGTTAATGGTGTATATTGTGATTTTAAAAACTCAATTCATCCATTTGTATTGCGACAAGAAAATGTGATGGCCTGTACTGGCATGAGAAGCGGGTTGTTTTATGGGCTCGTCTCATTAGGATTCCTCCCGGCTTCTTGTTTACAGTTCGGGACGGGCAGAAAGGTCGCAGGGGGGCGTTTGTCAGAAATATTGACGTACTTGGAAAAAAATTGCAGAGTGCCCAAACCGTCTGTCACGTTCTCAAATAAATATTTGTTTTGGGTCGGCCTGCAGATTTGCCAACTCTTTCATTACGTAGACATGTTTAATGTGCTGATGGATGCGAACTCTTTTGGCCATTTTTTATTTTCTTGCAGATTGCTTGTGTTTGCTTTATTTGTGCTTCTATTCGATGGGATATTTAGTACAAATGGTTTCATTTTGACATTATTTAGTGTTTGCAGGGTTCTTTTGTTACCCGGAGTGTGTTTAGCATTATGAGACCAGCAAGAAACACTGCAAACACAGTTTAATCTGAATAATTTATTATTAAGATGTACAGCAACGCTTAGATCTGAGCCGATGCTTTATGTGACTGACTCTTTGCCTTTATACAATTTACATTGAAAAGGAAAATGTATGAAGAGTTCAGATACAAAAACCTCTAAATGGCATCTGAAATTTTCTTCAATACTGAGCATTTTTATCAGACTCCTGTGTGTACGCTCTGTAATTTCACTTTTATAGCAAAGAGGTCTTTAAAATGAAATAATTAAACATAAACATAGGAGTGTGAGGGGAAAAAAAAGCTTTTTTTTAATGGAAATTTCAGATGGCACTCAGATGATTTTTGTATCTGAACTCTTAATGTATATAAACATAGTAAACACAATAGTAATAAATACATAAATACATAAATGCTCCTCTCTCAATTAAAATTCACAAATTGCTTTATTGGCATGACAAATGTTACAAATGTATTGTCAAAACATTTCTGAAGTTTACATAAAAAACATGCATGTGTATAAAAAAACGTGGTAAACGCAGTAAATAGTAGTAGTAAAAAAATTAATAAATTAATAATAATAATTACTTAGAATAAACTACATTTAACAATCAATATTTAGGATAAAACAGTAATAATGAATTATAATAATCAGTATATTTACAGTGATTCATTTATAACCATCTTCATGTGTGTGCGTAAATAAATATTTTTCATAAAATAAATTAAATAAAATAGATTAAAAATAAATATAATAATAATAATAATAATTTTTTTTTAAGATAAACAGTAATTATAAATGATAATAATCTGTTTATTTACAGTGATTCATTTATAACCACCTTAAAGTGTGTATGTGTAAATGAAAAAAATAACAAATAAATAAATACAAATAAATATAATCAATAAAAAAAATAAAACATAAAAAAATAATAATAATTATTATTATTATTATAATTACTCCGAATAAACTGTATATGTAACAATCAACATTTTGGGTTAAAACAGTAATAATAAATGATGATAATCAGTATGTATGCAGTGATTCATTTATAACCATTTAGATGTGTGCATGTGTGTGTGCATGTGTGTGTAAATAAAAATAAGCAAAATAAATAAGATATAATAGATGAAAAAATAATAAAACAATATTAATAATAATTAACAAACATTTTTAGTTAAAACAGTAATAATAAATGATAATCTGTATATTTACAATGATTCATTATTTATATCCATCTCAAAGTGGGTGTAAATTAAAAAAATAATAATAAAATACATTTTAAAAATAAAAATAATAGTAGTAATAATAATAATGACTCAGAATAAACTACATTTAAGATTATTAATAATACATGGTAATAATCGGCATATTTGCATTGATTCATTTATAATTATCTTAATGTGTGTGCGTGTGCTTAAATTAAAAACAAATTAAATAAAAACAAAATAAAATGGATCAAAAATAAGTATAATAATAACAATAATAATAATAAACAAACATTTTAGGATAAACGGTAATAATAAATGATAATAATCTGTATATTTACAGTGAGTAATTTATAACCGTCTTGAAGTGTGTGTGTGTGTGTGTGTGTGTGTGTGTGAGTGAGTGTGTGTGTGTGTGTGTGTGTGTGTGAGTGTGTAAATTAAAATAAAATAAAATCAATTATAAAATAAATATAATAATAATTAATCAAAATAAACTGTACATTTAACAATCAACTTTTGGGTTAGAAAACAGTCATAAATGATAATAATCAGTATATTTGCAGAGGTTTAATTATAGCCATCTAGATGTGCGTGTGTGTGCATAAATAAATAAAGTAAACAAAATAAATTAAATGAAAATAAAATAGATACAAAATAAATAAATATCATACTAATAATAATATAGTAACTCAGAATAAACTGTACATTTAACAACCAACATTTTAGGACAAAACAGTAATAATAAATGACAATATCAGTAAATTTACAATGATTCATTTATAACCATCTAGAAGTTAGTGTGTCACTATCTCTCTCTCTCTCTCTCTCTCTCTCTCTCTCTCTCTCTCTCTCTCTCTCTCTCTCTCTCTCTCTCTCTCTCTCTCTCTCTCACCCTCTCCGTCTTCGCCGGGTTCAAACATTCTGCTTAGGCATTCAGCTTTTTCACTGGCACCAGCCGGCTTCCACTGTGCTAATGAAATTACTGTGATTGCTGTTCAATAGCTTCTCCTGTGAATCAGGGAATGTATTACAATACGTCATTATAATACAATGAGCAAGGATTTTTTTTGGGGTGGATTTTAGGAACCTGAAGGCTGCAGTGATTTTTCTGGCATTGTTAAATTACAGGAATCTTTCAAAGGCTTGCTTTTATTAGATGCTTTCTGGGTAAGCGTTCTCATTTTGCTGTGCAGATCTCTTGATTTTTCTAATGAGTGATTGTGTCGGCGGTGTTTTATATTGATGTTTTTCACTTTTACCTAAAACTGCATGTTAGAGGTGTGAGAGATTAAAATAGATTTTATTTATTTATTTTGTGATAAGCATAATAGTTCTGGCTAGTAACTTTTCTGGGTTAGGCCTGTAATGAATAAATTAAAATTGCACTTAAACCACCAGTTGCTGGTTACAAGTCTCTGATTTCAGGAGAGATTTGTTGAATCCATCATTGAAATAATTAGTTTAAAATGTCTGATCCAGTTAGAATCCAAACAAGTGACTGTCAAACACCAGTGTTAGTCTCAGATGCACATATGTTTTTTTTCTAGCTGTGTGCATGTTTTTTGTTGTTGTTGAGGCTGCACAATGTACATTTTATATATATATATGTATGTATGTGTGTGTGTGTGTGTGTGTGTGTGTGTGTGTGTGTATGTATGTGTATATATATATATATATATATATATATATATATATATATATATATATATATATGTATATTATATATTAAGATTATATATTATATTATTATTATTATTTTTTTTTGTGAGGACTGCCAAGTGCACTTTACATTAGATTTTTAAATGTGTGTCCAACTTTCATTACCAGACAAGTATAAAGTATTTTTTTTCTTTCAGTTGTATGTAATGATTTTTTTCCAATATCGTGCACCTGTTCATTACCTAAAAAAATGCAGTATTATTAATATAAAACAATTATTGTTTGTTGAAATGAAGATGACATTTGTTGTCGTTCTTATGCAGCACTCTAACTATAATTTCTTATAATTTATTGTAAAAATAATAAAACATTTTCCCAGAGATGGGTTGCAGCTGGAAGGGCATCAGCTGCGTAAAACATGTGCTGGATAAGTTGGTGGTTCATTCCGCTGAGGCGACCCCAGATTAATAATAGGGACTAAGCCGAAAAGAAAATGAATGATTGAATAATGAAACGTACATAAAATGGAATTAAAAATATAATTAATAAACAGAAATAATTGTTTACTTTAAACATTTATTATAAATGTCAAACATTAACTGGCATTTTTAAAATTAACCTGAGGGGGTGTTATACAAAATCTGAAGACGTTTTATACATTTTTAGCTGTTCATTTACAGTTTTAGAATCTTTTGCAAATAAGTTTCTTGCAAGTAAAAAAAAAAAAAAACAATATTTTGATCGTGTAAACCACACAACACGTTGGCATCATGTGCATGCCTATTGCATTTTAAGATTATTAAAATCTGCGTTCTGGTAATCTGTGTTTTAAGATTACTTAAGCATGCAAAAAAAGGCAGTATTAATATAAAACAATTATTGTTTGTTGAAATGAAGATCACATTTGTTGTTGTTCTTATGCAGCACTCATACCCTAGCTATAAGTTCTTGTAAAAATAATAAAACATACAGAAAATGGAATGTAAAGTGAAATTAATAAACAGAAATAATTGTTTACTTTAAACATTTATTATAAATGTCAAACATTAACATGCATTTTAAAAATGAACCTGAGGGGGTGTTATACAAAATCTGAAATCTTTTTATACATTTTTAGCTGTTCATTTACAGTTTTAGAATCTTTTTGAAAATGGCTTTCTTGCGAGTTAAAAAACAACAACAACAATATTATGACCGTGTCCATGTGTAAACCACACAACACGTTGACATCATGTGCATGCCTATTGCATTTTAAGATTATTAAAATCTGCGTTCTGGTAATATGTGTTTTAATATTACTTAAATAAACATTAAAAAAAGGCAGTATTATTAATATAAAACAATTATTGTTGAAATGAAGATCACATTTGTTGTCTTTCAGCACTCATACTCTAGCTATAATTACTTGTAAAAATAATAAAACATACAGAAAATGGAATGGAAAATATAATTAATTAAAGCTGCAAGCAGCGATGATAGGGACCTCGCACCCCGGCTCACCGCCGCCCGGGGGCCTCAAGATGACAGAGAACAGCGAACAAGATAAATTTAAGCCGATGTATAAAAAAAAACCTGAGAAAAATCACAGATTTATGCCAAATTTCCTCCTGTCAGCAGGTGGCGCTATAACTGTGACTCATATTGGCATGTACATGTCTTCGATAGAGGACTTTTATCAACCATGTGAAGTTTCAGGCAGATCGGACATTGCGTGGTTGAGTTATTAGCCAAATAACCTTCTGCCAGCAGGTGGCGCTATAACTGTAACTGGATATTCGCAAGTAGATGTCTTCAGGAGAGGAGTATGATCAACCATGTGAAGTTTCAGGCAGATCAGACATTGTGTGATTGAATTATAAGCCAAATTACCTTCTTCCAGCAGGTGGCGCTATGACTGTGACTCAATATTGGCATGTAGATGTCTTCAGGAGAAGAACTTTATCAACCTTGTGAAGTTTCAGGCAGATCGGATATTGTGTGGTAGAGTTATAAGCCAAACTACCTTCTGTCAGCAGGTGGCGCTATAACTGTAACTGGATATTGGCATGTAGATGGCTTCAGGAGAGGACTTTTATCAAACATCTGAAGTTTCAAGCAGATCGGACATTGTGTGGTAGAGTTATAAGACAATTTACCTTCTGTCAGCAGGTGGCGCTATAACTGTGACTCAATATTGGCATGTAGATGTCTTCAGGACAGGACTCTTATCAAACTTGTGAATTTTCAGGCAGATCGGACACTGTTTGGCCGAGTTATGAGTGATTTATTGTTGCCAGCAGGTGGCGCTATGTCTGTGGCACAATATTGGCAAGTAGATGTCTTCAGGAGAAGACTTTTATCAACCATGTAAAGTTTTAGGCAGATCATACATTGTTTAATTGAGTTATAAGCCAAACTACCTTCTGCCAGCAGGTGGCGCTATAACTGTTACTCAATATTGGCATGTAGATGTCTTCAGGAGAGGTCTTTTATCAAACATGTGAATTTTCAGGCAGATCGGACATTGTTTGGCTGAGTTATGAGTGATTTCCTGTTGCCAGCAGGTGGCGCTATAACTGTAACTGGATATTGACATGTAGATGTGTTCAGGAGAGGACTTTTATCAGCCATGTGAAGTTTCGGGCTGATCGGAGATTGTGTGAATGAGTTATAAGTACTTCCTGTTCCATGGCGAAGCGTTGATGTTTGTCAGGCCATCACGGACACGCCCCTCGGCGAAAACTCTACATCTTCACAATATATCATCGCTAGAGCTTTCAAATAACACCACCCAAATGTGGTGCTTATACGATAAAATTTGTGGGAGTAGTTTGTTATGCTGTAAAACACATCACTTCCTGTTGCCAGCAGGTGGCGCTATAACTGTAACTGGATATTGGCATGTAAACGTGTTCAGGTCAGGACGGTTATCATACGTGTGAATTTTGAGGCAGATCGGATAATGCATGCCTGAGTTATAGCAACTTCCTGTTTCATGGCGAATCGTCAAAGTTTGCGAGGCCGCCACGGACACGCCCATCGCCGAAAACTCTAAAGCTTCGCAATTTAACATCGCCAAGGCCTTTAGATGACAAATCCCAATTTTGGTGTTGATCGGATAAAATCCCTAGGAGGAGTTCGTTCAAATACAACGGCTGGAAATGGCAAAAACGCCACTTTTTCGCCGCAGGAAGCTAAAAATATCCGACTTCCTGTTGGGTTTGAGATATTGCTCCAAGAGACTTTTTGGTATGGTTTGGCATGTTTGAGGTGTGTGCCAATTTTCGTGCGTGTGCGTGATTCGTAGCTCGGGGGCTCGTCCGTTCCAAGTTTATAGGTGGCGCTGTTGAGTCATTTTGCCACGCCCACTTCCGAAGCCCATATCAACCGGTCATTTACACCGCCTTTGATGTGTGTGCAAAGTTTCATGAGTTTTTGAGCATGTTTAGACCCTCAAAAGTGCCCCGATAGGGGGCGGAATAATAATAAATAATTAAAGCTGCAAGCAGCGATGATAGGGACCTCGCACCCCGGGCTCACCGCCGCCCGGTGGCCTCAGGATGACAGAGAACAGCGAACAATAATAATTTAAGCCGATATATAAAAAAACCTGAGAAAAATCACTGATTTATGCCAAACTTCCTCCTGTCAGCAGGTCGCGCTATGACTGTGACTCAATATTGGCATGTAGATGTGTTCAGGAGAGGAACTTTATCAACCGTGTGAAGTTTCAGGCAGATCGGACATTGTGTGATTGAGTTCTAAGCCGAACTACCTTCTTCCAGCAGGTGGCGCTATGACTGTTACTCAATATTGGCATGTAGATGTCTTCAGGAGAGGATTTTTATCAAACATCCGAAGTTTCAGGCAGATCGGACACTGTTTGGCTGAGTTATAAGGGATTTCCTGTTGCCAGCAGGTGGCGCTATGTCTGTGACTCAGTATTGGCATGTAGATGTGTGCAGGAGAGGACTTTTATCAACCATGTGAAGTTTTAGGCAGATTGGACATTGTGTGATTGAGTTGTAAGCCAAAGTACCTTCTGTCAGCAGGTGGCGCTATGACTGTGACTCAATTTTGACATGTAGATGTCTTCAGGAGAGGAACTTTATTACTCATGTGAATTTTCAGGCAGATCGGACATTGTTTGGCTGAGTTATAAGTGATTTCCTGTTGCCAGCAGGTGGCGCTATAACTGTAACTGGATATTGGCATATAGATGTGTTCAGGAGAGGACTCTTATCAACCATGTGAAGTTTTGGGCTGATCGGACCATGTGTGAATGAGTTATAAGTACTTCCTGTTCCATGGCGAAGCGTTGATGTTTGTCGTGCTGCCAAGGACACGCCCATCGGTGAAAACTCTAGATCTTCATAATATATCATCGCTAGAGCTTTCAGATAACACCACCCAAATTTGGTGCTGATACGATAAAATTTGTGCGAGGAGTTTGTTATGCTGTAAAACACATCACTTCCTGTTGCCACCAGGTGGCGCTATAACTGTAACTGGATATTGGCATGCAAACTTGTTCAGGTCAGGACGGTTATCAAACGTGTGAATTTTGAGGCAGATCGGATAATGCATGCCTGAGTTATAGCAACTTCCTGTTTCATGGCGAATCGTCAAAGTTTGCGAGGCCGCCACGGACACGCCCATCGACGAAAACTCTAAAGCTTCGCAATTTAACATCGCCAAGGCCTTTAGATGATAAAACCCAATTTTGGTGTTGATCGGATAAAATCCCTAGGAGGAGTTCGTTCAAATACAACGCCTGGAAATGGCAAAAACGCCACTTTTTCGCCGCAGGAAGCTAAAAATATCTGACTTCCTGTTGGGTTTGAGATATTGCTCCAAGAGACTTTTTGGTAGGGTTTGGCATGTTTGAGGTGTGTGCCAATTTTCGTGCGTGTGCGTGATTCGTAGCTCGGGGGGCTCGTCCGTTCCAATTTATAGGTGGCGCTGTTGAGTCATTTTGCCACGCCCACTTCTGAAACCTATAATAAACGTAAATTTTCGCCACTTCTGAGGCGTGTGCAAAGTTTCGTGAGTTTTCGGGCATGTTTAGACCCCCTAAAAGCCGATTCATTCCGGAGAAGAAGAAGAATAATAATAATAATAAACGGAGCAATTCCAATAGGGCCTACGCACCGTTTCGGTGCTCGGTCCCTAATAATAAACGGAGCAATTCCAATAGGGCCTACGCACCGTTCCGGTGCTCGGTCCCTAATTAAAGCTGCAAGCAGCGATGATAGGGACCTCGCACCCCGGCTCACCGCCGCCCGGTGGCCCCAAGATGACAGAGAACAGCGAACAATATTAATTTAAGTCGATATATAAAAAAACCTGAGAAAAATCACAGATTTATGCCAAATTTCCTCCTGTCAGCAGGTGGCGCTATGACTGTGAGTCAATATTGGCATGTAGATGTCTTCAGGAGAGGAATCTTATCGAACATCTGAATTTTCAGGCAGATCGGACATTGTGTGGTTGAGTTAAAAGCCAAACTACCTTCTGCCTTCAGGTGGCGCTATAACTGTAACTGGATATTGGCATGTAGATGGCTTCAGGAGAAGACTTTTATCAATCAGGTAAAGTTTCAGGCCGATCGGACATTGTGTGGTAGAGTTATAAGCCAAACTACCTTCTTTCAGCAGGTGGCGCTATAACTGTGACTCAATATTGGGATGCAGATGTCTTCAGGAGAGGACTCTTATCAAACTTGTGAATTTTCAGGCAGATCGGACACTATTTGGCCGAGTTATGCGTGATTTATTGTTGCCAGCAGGTGGCGCTATGTCTCTGACTCAATATTGGCATGTAGATGTCTTCAGGAGAGGACCCGTATCGAACATGTTGATTTTCAGGCAGATCGGACATTGTTTGGCTGCGTTATAAGTGATTTCCTGTTGCCAGCAGGTGGCGCTATAACTGTAACTAGATATTGGCATGTAGATGTCTTCAGGAGAGGACTTTTAAAAACCATGTGAAGTTTCAGGCAGATCGGACATTGTGTGATTGAGTTATAAGTACTTCCTGTTCCATGGCGAAGCGTTGATGTTTGTCAGTTTGCCACGGACACGCCCATCGGTGAAAACTCTAGATCTTCACAATATATCATCGCTAGTGCTTTCAGATAACACCACCCAAATTTGGTGCTGATACGATGAAATTTGTGGGAGGAGTTTGTTATGCTGTAAAACACATCACTTCCTGTTGCCAGCAGGTGGCGCTGTAACTGTAACTGGACATTGGCATGTAAACTTGTTCAGGTCAGGACGGTTATCATACGTGTTAATTTTGAGGCAGATCGGATAATGCATGCCTGAGTTATAACAACTTCCTGTTTCATGGCGAATGGTCAAAGTTTGCGAGGCCGCCACGGACACGCCCATTGCCGAAAACTCTAAAGCTTCGCAATTTAACATCGCCAAGGCCTTTAGATGATAAAACCCAATTTTGGTGTTGATCGGATAAAATCCCTAGGAGGAGTTCGTTCAAATACAACGCCTGGAAATGGCAAAAACATGGCAAAAACGCCCCTATTTCGCCGCAGGAAGTCAAAAATATCCAACTTCCTGTTGGGTTTGAGATATTGCTCCAAGAGACTTTTTTGTATGGTTTGGCATGTTTGAGGTGTGTGCCAATTTTCGTGCGTGTGCGTGGTTCGTAGTTCGGGGGCTAGTCCGTCACAAGCGCATAGGTGGCGCTGTCGAGTCATTTTGCCCCACCCACTTCCGAAACCCATAACAAACGTAAATTTTCGCCACTTCTGAGGCGTGTGCAAAGTTTCGTGAGTTTTCGGGCATGTTTAGACCGCCTAAAGACCGATTCATTTCGGAGAAGAAGAAGAAGAAGAAGAAGAAGAATAATAATAATTAAAGCTGCAAGCAGCGATGATAGGGACCTCGCACCCCGGCTCACCGCCGCCCGGTGGCCTCAAGATGACAGAGAACAGCGAACGATATAAATTTAAGCCGATATTTAAAAAACCTGGGAAAAATCACAGATTTATGCCAAATTTCCTCCTGTCAGCAGGTGGCGCTATGACTGTGACTCAACATTGGCATGTAGATGTCTTCAGGAGAGGACTTTTATCAACCATGTGAAGTTTCAGGCAGATCGGACATTGTTTGGCTGAGATATAAGTGATTTCCTGTTGCCAGCAGGTGGCGCTATAATTGTAACTTGATATTGGCATGTAGATGTCTTCAGGAGAGGACTTTTATCAACCATGTGAAGTTTCAGGCAGAACGGACTTTGTGTGGTTGAGTTATAAGCCAAACTACCTTCAGCCAGCAGGTGGCGCTATGACTGTGACTCAATATTGGCATGTAGATGTATTCAGGACAGGACTCTTATCAAACATGTGAATTTTCAGGCAGATCGGACACTGTTTGGCTGAGATATAAGTGATTTCCTGTTGCCAGCAGGTGGCGCTATAACTGTAACTTGATATTGGCATGTAGATGTCTTTAGGAGAGGACTTTTATCAAACATGTGAAGTTTCGGGCTGATCGGACATTGTGTGAATGAGTTATAAGTACTTCCTGTTCCATGGCGAAGCGTCGATGTTTGTCAGTTCGCCACGGACACGCCCATCGGCGAAAACTCTAGATCTTTACAATATATCATCGCTAGAGCTTTCATATAACACCAGCCTAATTTGGTGCTGATACGCTAAAATTTGTGGGAGGAGTTTGTTATGCTGTAAAACACGTCACTTCCTGTTGCCAGCAGGTGGCGCTATAACTGTAACTGGATATTGGCATGTAAACGTGTTCAGGTCAGGACGGTTATCATACGTGTTAATTTTGAGGCAGATCGGATAATGCATGCCCGAGTTATAGCAACTTCCTGTTTCATGGCGAATCGTCAAAGTTTGCGAGGCCGCCACGGACACGCCCATCGCCGAAAACTCTAAAACTTCGCAATTTAACATCGCCAAGGCCTTTAGATGACAAATGCCAATTTTGGTGTTGATCGGATGAAATCCCTAGGAGGAGTTCGTTCAAATACAACGCCTGGAAATGGCAAAATCGCCACTTTTTCGCCGCAGGAAGTCAAAAATATCCGACTTCCTGTTGGGTTTGAGATATTGCTCCAAGAGACTTTTTGGTAGGGTTTGGCATGTTTGAGGTGTGTGCCAATTTTCGTGCGTGTGTGTGATTCATAGCTCGGGGGCTTGTCCGTTTCAAGTTTATAGGTGGCGCTGTCGAGCCATTTTGCCACGCCCACTTCCGAAGCCCATATCAACCGGTCATTTACACCGCCTTTGATTTGTGCGCAAAGTTTCATGAGTTTTCGAGCATGTTTAGACCCTCAAAAGTGCCCCGATAGGGGGCGGAATAATAATAAATAATAATAATAATAATAATAATAATAATAATAAAAAACATTAGAAATCCAATAGGGCCTACGCACCGTTTCGGTGCTCGGTCCCTAATAAACGGAGCAATTCCAATAGGGCCTACGCACCGTTCCGGTGCTCGGTCCCTAATAATAAAAAACCGGGCAATTCCAATAGGGCCTACGCACCGTTCCGGTGCTCGGTCCCTAATAAACAGAAATTGTTTACTTCAAACATTTTTTATAAATGTCAAACATTAACATGTATTCTAAAGTTTAATCTGACAGGGTGTTGTACAAAATCTGAAAACCTTTTATCAATTTTAGCTGTTTATTTACGCAGTTTTAGGTTTCCTGCAAGTAAAAACAAAACAAAACAATATTGTGATCGTGTCCACACAAAACAGTGACATCATGTGCATGTCTATTGCATTTAAGATTATTCAAATCTGTGTTCTGGTAATCTGCGTTTTAACATATAATCATAAACAGAAATTAATAAACAGAAATTGTTTACTTCAAACATTTATTCTAAATGTCAAACATTAACGTGTATTTTAAAGTTGAATCTGAGGGAGTATTTACACTAAATTGGATATCTTTCGATATATATATCAATTTTAGCTGTTCGTTTACACTGTTTGAAAATCTTTTGAAAATGTGTCTCTTGCTAGTTTTTTTAAAAACAATAATGTTATTGTGTCTGTGTGTAAACCACACAAAGCTATGTCGTCATGTGCATGCCCATTGTATTTTAAGATTATTAAAATCTGTTTTCTGGTAATCTGTGTTTTAAGATTACCTAAAAAAGTAAAAAAAAAAATGCAGAATTATTACCATAAAACAATTACTTGTTTCATTAGTGAATTGAAGATCACATTTGTTGTCTTATGCAGCACTCATTCCCTATAGCTATAATTTTGTGTAAAAATAATACATGAAGAAAATGGAATGAAAAATATTATTAATAAACACAAATTGTTTTCTTCAAACATGTATTATAAATTTCAAACATTAACATGTATTTTAAAACTGAACCTGTAGGGCGGGTGTTTACACAAAATTAGAAAACTTTTAATCAATTTTGGCTGTTCATTTAAACCGTTTAACTTGAACTGTTCTTCAAATATATATATATAAATATTGTTATTATGTCTGTGTGTAAACCACACAAAACAGGGACGTCGTGTGTATTGTGTTATAAGTAGGGCTGCACAATATATCGTTTAAGCATTTATATCGCAATGTATATATTATACAGTATTATGTATATAACATATTCACAATAGTCACATTGCAAGATATGCAATGTTGAGTCTGTATTATAATTGATCATTTGCTTGTGATTTTGAAGCCTATGATTGAATGTTGTTTTAAAAGCATTCAGGCATAATAAACTTTAGCTTTGGTACCTTTATTAACAATTAATTTTATTGAGCTATTTATATAATGAAGACTATATTTATATTTACCTTTGATTATTCAATTACTGTACCTAAATACTGTTAGACTCCTCAGAAAAAAATATTTCTTTTGTATCTTTTTCTTTATTGTATTTATGTATGCTTGTAGATTGCTTATTATGTTTCATGCAGATGCACCCACAGCATCATCCCAATCAATCTAAAATGATAAATTTCCATATAGAAATATTCCAGTCATCTGGTAAAATTGTATTCATATAGCAGAATAATAGTGTTAGTTTTTTTCCAATATTGTGCATCTCTAATTATAAGCATGTCCAAGTGTTTGACAACCAAAACGACAGTAAAAGACTACAGAAACATATGTGTTCAGGCAAATAATTTCTTTAAAGTGACATTACTACTGGCCTGGCATGCATAATGCAGTATTTTTAGTCATTTTTGGATTTCTCTGAACTGGAATTGTTTTGACAACTTTGTCATCTTTATGTGGAATCTGTCCAAAATGCAATTAAGAACATTTCTTCTCTTTTTTTTTTTTTTTTATACACTATTGTCATTCTAAAACCAGTGCCATGTGTGAAATTTTCAGCACTAATTCAAATGTTTGCATGCTTTTTGCACATTTTGCTTAATTGATGTTAATTGCGTTATGCTGGTTGCTTTGGAATATGTGTGACAGCATGTTTCAGATGATAAAATAATTATGGTGTTGCTGATACAAAGACACAAAGAGTAGCTACACAGATTAGATATTGTGATGTTTAGATTTTTTTGTATTGACCGTACTTTGATTGCATCTTGCCCCGAGACGATTTCAAGTAAGACTTCTCTGTCCTGCCAGATGCGGAAAACTGTAGTGCTTAGGTTGTGCTTGAAGTGAAGCATTATTCTGCCTGTGTGTGTGCTTAATGTGGGCCCTTCCTGACCCTTCCCTTCCTTTTCTCTTTGGAGAGCGAGAAAGAGCGAAAGAAAGGGAGACGGACAACAGAAGCCATGCAGACCTCTTTCATTCCTGCTGTTCTGCCCAGTGGGGGGAAGCAGTGATTGAACAAGCAACCCATGTGTTTGATCTGCAAACCGCTTGTGTTCAAATTTACAAGAGAGAATGAAATGGCGCTACTGCCTCTTGCTGTATTTTGTTGTGTTCTTTATGGATTTTCACTGTCATATTTTATCTTGCTTGGGTTAAAAAAAAGCAGTACCCTCATCATTTTGAATGCTGGAAGTGATTGATTTCTATAATGTGAGGGGTTAAGGGCTCTACTTGAAACTTTGAATTAGTTCATTTTAGGGCTGGGCAATATGACAAACTTCATATCATGAAGTACACTGTAAAAAATTATTTGACAAAGTCATTACAACAAAGTTTTTTATGTTACTTTAACTTATTTCAAAGTTGAAATCAACTAGATTTTTTTTAATTATACACCTTTAACCTAATATTTTTAGTCAGGTTGATTTGACTTAAGTTGAAATGGCTAGAAAAGTTAATTTGATTCAACTAAAAAAAATTAAGGCAGCTATAATATTTTTACAGTGTAATCTTATATATCTTGATAACGATATACATCATGATACAGTACCATTTCTGTAAATTCAATCAATTAAAAGTGTATAAATTGATCACATGTACAGGACTATTTATTTTTTACACTAAAGTTTATATTCAGAAATACTCATCCATACTCATTTTGCTTTAATTAGAACTTCAGGGCCAATGTTTGATTAAAATAAACATATATAAAATAATATAAAATAAATATTAATTAAATATAAAACGCTTTTCAAAAAAGAATGATTATAGCTCCAACATTAAAAAAAAAACAACGCATAATAAAATGCTAAATGTAAACATTGTATTAAGGCTGACAAATATCTTGTATCATGATACAAGTAATCTTATATATCTTGACAATATACATCATTATACAGTACCTTTTCTGTAAATTCAGTCAATTAAAAGTGTATAAATTGACCACATGTACAGGACTATTTTTTTACACTTAAGTATATATTCAGAAACATACTCATCCATATGTGATCATATTTTTTGCTTTATTTAGAACTTCAGGGCCAATAGTTGATTAAAAATGTAAAAATATAAAATAAATATAAATTAAATATAAAACGCTTTTCAAAAACGAATGATTATAGCTCCAACATAAAAAAAAAAAACAACGCAAAATAAAATGCAAAATGTAAACATTGTATTAAGGCTGACAAAAATCTCATATCATGATATATGTAATATTATAAATCTTGATAATATATATCATGACATAGTACCATTTCTGTAAATTCAATCAATTAAAAGTGTATAAATTGACCACATGTAAAGGACTATTTATTTTTTTACACTAAAGTTTATATTCAGAAACACTCATCCATATGTGATCATATTTTTTGCTTTAATTAGAACTTCAGGTCCAATGTTTGATTAAAAATGTAGAAATATAAAATAAATATTAATTAAATAAACGATTTTCAGAAAACGAATGATTATAGATTCAACATAAAAAAAAAACAACGCAAAATAAAATGCAAGACGTAAACATTGTATCAAAGGCTGACAAAAATCTCATATCATGATATAAGTAATCTTATAAATCTTTATAACGATATACATCATGATATAGTACCATTTCTGTAAATTCAATTAAGTGTATAAATTGACCACATGTACAGGACTGTTAATTTTTTTACACTAAAGTTTATTTTCAAAAACATACTCATCCAAATGTGATCATATTTTTTTTGCTTTATTTAGAACTTCCGTGCCAATGTTTGATTAAAAATGTAGAACGATTATAGCTCCAACATAAAAAACAACACTAAATAAAATGCAAAATGTAAATATTTTACTTTCAAGATTGCAACTTTCAAGAGGGGTCTGGCTGCAGTCTTCGTGCGGTCGCATAGCCCTCGCCGTGGCTGACATCGATGCTGACTTGCACCTCTCAAAAAATGTAACTACATGTCGCAACGACACATAACGAAAGCTGTGTGATTGGTCGTTATGGTAGCTATGACGAGCATGGGCGGTGCTGAGAGCCGCAAGCCCAATGGAGCGAGTGTTTACAAATGTCGAGTCTCGTGAACGAGCTCCAGATGGAAACTTTTGTTTTGTGTTCACCTTATGAAGTTGTTGCACGTCTTTCAGTTTCTGCCTCTGAATGAGCGAGTTTTAGCTACTTGTAACATTCAGAAAAAACAAAACACCTGAGAAGAAACTCGACAGAGTGGAACATTAAACCTACTGCCAGCTAGCGTTTCTGAAGTGTTATTGCAGAGTAACACAAACAGTACACAGAAGTATAAATGCACGACTACATGCAAGGCAGAAGTATAAATCAGCCTTAACCCTACCTCTCAGACTGACGTCTAGCTCCATTGTGCATTGAGTCTGACATTACCTCTCTGAGAGATGCAATCTCAGCTTGCATCATAAAGGCTGCATCCAGATACTATTGCAACTTTTTCACAATGCTGTTATTCATGTTTCTGACTGCATCCCTTTAATGGCATGTAATATTACGCTCATGTAAAGTTATAAAAAAGGATTACCATAAATTTTATTTTGTGGCAGCACAAAATAAATGGTAGAGCATGAGATGAAGCTATAGACTTTTTATTTAGTACATACGTTAATTTCCAATAATTAGTGATACATAGTCCTAAATTTCTAATAAATTACTAAATTGATCTTAATTTGAAAAATTAATCCTCTGCATAGAAGTACAGTTCTTAGGAATGGTCATGGAAATCCGTTTGGCAAAAGTATGGGAGACGTACATTATTGAATTGAAATATTTACCATTATACAATTGTTAGACGTTTGACTGGCATAGTTTCTGTTTTCTGCCCTTGTCTCCTCCAAATCACAAAGGCTTCTTAAAGTAACCAGAATCACTTAATGTAGTATGAATCCGTACCAGAATCGTTAAATTCCTTACGATTCCCATCCCTGTTCTTGCTGTCTGGTTAAGGGCTGCTTCCTAATTAACAAATGCGCTTGGGATTAGTGCTTGCAATGACCATAAAGGTTTATTAGCAATCCATTGAGTGAAAGGAGTGGGAGTGACAAGGCTTGGCACTAACAGAAGCCACTCGATCAATACATACCCCCCAAAATCCCCTCACCCAGCTGTCACGCACTGGCTCACGGTCCACTCTGAGTCACTAATGCCTCCAAATGGAGAGCAAGCAGGGGATTGAGTCTCCAGCAGAAGTGCTGAATTCTTATAGTTGGGTTTAAAAATCAATCATTGTTGAAGTTATTTGTACTTGAACTTGGTGAGAAACTGTAAGCCTCATGCACATTTGTACAAAACAGATGAATGCATGCAAGTGATGTTTACACAACCATAAACCGGGCCCATCCAATTGCATTGCAGTAATAGAGGAAGTCAGATGCATTTTATGGCCAACAAGGTGCAAGTTTTATCAATTGTAGTCATTCCCTGGGAATCAAACGCATGATGTTGACACTCTGTTGTTCAGGCTACATTAGTTATAGTGAAACCTGCACAAGTATTTTGTGACTTTTTATAGTACAAGCTAGGGTTTGGTGATATGGCAAAAAAAAGAAATCACAATTTTTTTTATATCAGTCGATATCGATAATTATCACGATAAATGCCATATATTTATAACTATCATTCTAAAGGATTTTCAGCATGACAATTTTCTTTGTGCAGCTAATTTAACACATCTTGTTAAATGTTTTAGCTGTCTGACAAAAAAAAATAAAAAATAAACAAAAGAACAATCTTAATAATTTTTCAGCATTTACTGTTCAAGTTTTTAAAAAACAAAGGCATTACCCTACAAGTTATTGTATATTAATGTTCAACAAATGCCTTTAAATAATGCAGCATGCAGTTTACAGCAAGCATCGAGTGTTTATTGAGATCGTGTGGTCTGTTAGTGTCTTTTTGTTTTTTTATTGTAAGGTTCGGCTTTCGAAAATGATGACATGAGACTCTGCTGGGTAGTTGCACTGATGCTTGTAGATGGTCTACGTTTACCAACACTTGTTTGGGTCTGTAATTTCTTAGCATCTTCATAAGAGTGGCATTGTTTTAAATGATGTTTGTAGTGTTGCCTGTTTTTAATGGCATGAGTCGTCTGCACAGTTTGCAGTGCACTTTGCTCTGTTTTGTGTCGGACTGCAAAAAACGATGTTGCTCCAGACTACTGAAGTTTAGTGGTGGCGCTTGTCAACAATGTCTGTGACTGTGACCTAGGGCTAGGCCGATAAATTATATTATATCGAATCGTGATAAAATTTATGCCAATAACATTGATAAACTGGACCTTATTACTCTATATTGATCCAAGAGCCAATTAGACATCAGAAATGTGCAACAATGAGAATCTAGAAGTGTGTTGATATTAGAGATGTACCGAATGTTTGGCCACTAAAAATTATCAGCCAAAAATATGTTATGGCATTAAATGGCCAATTTAAATTTTGTGGCTTCCAGTGTTTCATTCATTCATTCATTTTCTTGTCGGCTTTGTCCCTTGCGGGGTCGCCACAGCGGAATGAACCGCCAACTTATCCAGCACGATTTTACGCAGCGGATGCCCTTCCAGCCGCAACCCATCTCTGGGAACTTCCACACACACATTCACACTCATACACTATGGACAATTTAGCTTACCCAATTCACCTGTACTGCATGTCTTTGGACTGTGGGGGAAACCGGAGCACCCGGAGGAAACCCACGCGAACCCAGGGAGAACATGCAAACTCCACACAGAAACGCCAACTGACCCAGCCCAGCCGAGGTTCGAACCTGCGACCCAGCGACGTTCTTGCTGTGAGGCAACAGCACTACCTACTGCGCCACTGGGTTGCCGCTTCCAGTGTTTCCTCTAGGATTTTTTCCAGCTGTGGCTGCAGACCTTTTACACAAATCTACCAACTACCTATGGCGTTATTTCAACGACAAATGGAGAAATGCCATGAGCATAGTATTACAAGTCGAGATCGCATTTATGCAATACGAGCATGCAAATCTTTTTGCTTGCGCGCCGATTTCCACTGCTCGTGCACAAAACCTCTTGCACACCCCCTTAAATATACTCTGCTCAAGGGCGGATCTTCTTGTGCACTCTCAAACAAACGCTGCTGAAGTGCAATTTGGCACTTTTTTTGTAGTGAGTATGTCTCCAACATTTATTAGATTTGGTAGGAATATTTATGAATGTCTCCAATAAACCTGCAGAGCGGCATTGATGTGTCCTGAAGTGAAACGGCTATAAACTCCAGCAAGATAAAGTCATTGTATGCAGAACCATAGACTTTTATCTATAAACAAATTAAAATTATGGAAACTGTGCTCATCTTAAATGAAAGCTACGTCAAGTTTGCTGGCTTCACGCATCATGCACATGTACACTTACCTTTTAATAAGTTTTGGTGCGATTTATAACCCACTATTAAAAACAACAACAATGACGGAATGTTTTTAATGAGAAGCTGTGATGTAACCGTGGCGGGATGCATTTTGGTGTGGCGCCCCGCCATGGAAGAATGTATGTAGCGGAAACCATGGGCTTCAGTCATTGTTGAGGTACTCTTTTAAATCTGGAAGCATTAACAACTTATATCGAAATGTATATCGTTATCGTTCAATATGGAAAATAATTACTGAGATTGCATTTTTGCCATATTGCCCATCCCTGCTGTGACCTTATTTATTTTTTTTACCTTTTTTTTTCTTACCCCTCCAAGTGCAACTGACTGTATGGCTGTAAACTTGTACTATGTGTGGTATCCAGGAGTGTAGGCTGCAAAATGAACACTCATCGAACACTTATCGAACTGTCATTATCGTTTTATAGAAAACATATATATATATATATATATATATATATATATATATATATATATATATATATATATATATATATATATATATATATATATATATATACAGATAATTAACGTTATCGGATTATCACCCAGCCTTAGTACAAGTCGCTTTTGCATATCCTTTCAAGGAATTCTAGCATTAAAAACAAGTAGTATTGCTACTAGATGCATAAACATCATTGCATGATGCTGACAGTTATTACAGGTTTGGAAATAGTTTGATAGGATCAAGCTGCACAAGCTATATTATTGCAAACCAGCAAGAAACCTCTTGCCTGATTATAAGGGTCAGAGAGTTGGTCAAAAATACTTATGACAAAAAGATGTAAAAACATCGCCTCAGAGGAAAAAAAAAAATGTAATTGTAAAGTATGACCTCTTTAATGCAATTAAACTTTAAAAGATAAGACTTTGCTTTGCTTGCATAATCCATCTTCAAACACTCTAAACTTTCTCTCTCTTTCGTTGCAGACATGAACCACTGAGACAGCAAAAGTAGAAAAAGCCTGGAATACGCTTGAGGGAAGAGCTTCGTCTCGATCCCCCTCCACAAAAAGAAGGTCTGGAATCATGAGGTCCTTGTGGCTGCTGGTATTTTCCTTCTCTGTTTTGACTGGGACCAACATGGCATTTCCAATGATTCTCTCGGAGCACCCTGAAGTCACCGGAAGCTTCAAGGTCAAAGACACAAGTCTCACACACCTCACAGTGCACCGCAAAACTGGTGAGGTGTTTGTGGGCGCTATAAATCGAGTCTACAAGCTTTCTGCCAATCTCACCGAAACGCGCTCTCACCAGACCGGTCCTGTGGAAGACAACGCCAAGTGCTATCCACCCCCCAGCGTACGAGCTTGCACGCAGAAACTGGAGTCTACAGACAATGTCAACAAATTGCTGCTGGTTGATTACGCGGGCAACCGTCTGGTGGCCTGTGGAAGCATCTGGCAGGGCGTGTGCCAGTTCCTGCGGTTGGAAGATCTCTTCAAGCTTGGTGAACCACACCACCGTAAAGAGCACTACCTCTCGGGAGCCAAAGAGTCCGATGGGATGGCTGGAGTCGTGGTCGGCGAAGATGACGGAGACTTGAAGAAGAAAAAGAAAGGTGGCAGCCGGCTCTTCATTGGTGCTGCAATCGATGGCAAATCAGAGTATTTTCCAACCCTCTCTAGCCGTAAACTGGTGGCGGACGAGGAGAGTGTTAACATGTTCAGTTTGGTCTACCAAGATGAGTTTGTGTCTTCGCAAATCAAGATACCTTCAGACACCCTGTCTCAGTATCCTGCATTTGATATCTACTATGTCTACGGGTTCTCCAGTCGGACTTACATCTATTTCCTCACTTTGCAACTGGATACTCAGCTCACTCAGGTGGATGTGACCGGAGAGAAATTCTTCACCTCAAAAATTGTCCGCATGTGCTCCAATGACACTGAATTTTACTCCTACGTCGAGTTCCCGCTTGGGTGCACCAAGGATGGTGTGGAATACCGACTTGTCCAAGCTGCCTACAAGCATCGTCCTGGGAAGATTCTGGCACAGGCTCTAGGCCTGTCTGAGGATGAGGATGTCCTGTTCGTGATCTTCTCCCAGGGTCAGAAGAACAGGGCGAACCCACCTAGAGAAACAGTGCTGTGCCTCTTCACACTGCACCAGATTAACCTGGCCATGCGAGAGAGGATCAAGTCATGCTACCGTGGAGAGGGAAAGCTGTCTCTGCCGTGGTTGCTCAACAAGGAGCTGCCTTGCATTAATACGGTGAGTCTTTTATGTCTTTTTTAAAGTTTTTTTTTTTCCACGTAAGCATTCTTGATTATGATTTTGCCAATGTGTGGATGCGTTCCCTGGCCAATAGTTAAATTTTTAGGGGAAAGGTTTGGGTTAGGCATATAAACAATGCTATTATTCTTATCAACCTTTTTGTTTTTTGGAATTAGAGTTTAGGTAGTAGTTGGTCAAAGGCTTAGGACTATGTTCTCTCTCGCACAAACTGGCTTTACTTGGCTAAATCACAGTAAGAAATTACATGTTCAGTGACCAACATTGTTTGTGTGTGTGTGTGTGTTTTTTTTTTTTTTAAACCAGTCAATGTTTTCCTTTGCCTAATGCACATAACATTGGAACTAGAGGTGTGAACCTACACTGGTCTAACAGTTGCATTGACTATGATTTTCATACACAATTTTATATTTTACTTCACAGCACAAGAATAATAAAATGTATAAATATATTTGTAATTATATATTATTTGTAATACAATTTTGTCCTTTAATACAAACAGTCAGATATATGAACTGTATCTTTAAAAACTCAAGTACATGCATGAGAACAACATGAGCATTTATAGCAAATAAACAAATGTAAATATCCCGCTCTCTTTCTGAGCATTGTCGAGCGAGCTCTTACACCCCTATGATTGGTCACACGCTCAACAGAAATGGCTAGAATTGGCTGTAACACTTCTAACACTTCACTGTCATTGAAGGACTGTCCAGCAAACACACACAGAGTGAATTGTGCAGAGTTTCTGCGTTTTTAAGTAGTTGGAGTGTTTTTAATTACTCTCGCTCGCCTCACTCGTCATAGAATTCTACCACAATATTGCACATATGTGATAAATGACATCAATACGTAATAACCGGTTAGGATATATTACTGAACCGATACAGAATGGTCCGCGTCTGCATCACGGTGCACAGAAGAAACATATAATTTGACACCCCTAATTGGAACCCTACAGGTTATCCAAGATAAGCTCTTTATTTTTGTTTTTTTCTTTGTTTTTTTCTGTTATCTTTTGGTAATGACCAAATTGGGAACCCCTTAACTGTGATTTCACTTAAAACAAGTTTTTTAATTTTTAATATCTGTCTTCTGGAATTCAGACTGCAATGTTTGTGCAGTATTTGTCTAATTGTTTATTAGTATAAAAATAATTCGAAATTGCCATTTAGCAATGATTGCTTCAAGGTTAACAACAATATTTGGTATCACTTTATTTTGATGGTCCCTTTAACGCATTTTGTTGAAATTAAGTTACATTGCATCTACATGCCAACTAATTCTCAATAGATTATAAGTAGACTGTTAGGTTGGGGTTAGGGTTAGTGTAAGTTGACATGTACTTGTATTTCTTATAGTCAGTTAAATGTTAAAGGAGCATTATCAGCAGATATTAAGCAGACAGTCTACTCAAGTGAGAAGTAATTGGCATGTAGTTGCAATGCAACTTTTAGTCAACAAAATGTGCAATAGGGACCATCAAAATAAAGTGTAACCCAATATTCTTATTCTTGTTATCTATATTTTCTGTCAATGGTGTAGTGAGGGATATCCAATATTGGCCATTGACTGGATGTTGTCTAGAAAATTTTGTTTTATTCTAAATCTCTAATCATGGGTCTACCTATATCTAAGCCCTAAAATCAGAGATAAATAACTCTTTGATAATGATTTGATACCCTAATCCTAAAATCTGCTTTGTTAATTGCAATGCTATTCCCATGTTGATCCAGGAACATGTTTTAATCAATCTTTTAAAGGGTGCTTAGGTTCACTGTAGGTATCTGTCCTGTAAAAGATGGTTTCTGTCTTCAGACAAGAACAGACCTTCAATCTGGTGCCTGTTTTGTTTTCTATTGTTGTTCCTGCAAAACTAATTTGTTGATGCTATACATGATTCCCATTGACCTAATTGTGACGCGTTGCAGACTTTTCAGGAATGTCTGCGTAGGGCAAACTGTCTAACATGATTACACATCTTAATCTGATGTAATGTATCTTTGATGAAAAATCTATTTAAACCAGACAGGGTGGGAAGCAATAGCTTATTATGAGAGAGATGAAGAAGGTGATGGCTAGACATCAAAATCAATACGCCTCTGACATTTTAAACCAGTCAAGTGTACCACACACGGTCTGCCTCTGGAAAACCATTTATTTGTGAATCTTTAATATTTGTCTCCTGTAATTCAGAGTGCAGTGACCGATCACATATGTGATTTTATAATGTTTATCTAATCTCTCGTGCAGCTAGACATTTCTGCAGTTTGCAGTTCCTTTGCAATAGTGCTATCAAAAGTATAGAGTTTGCTTCCAGTCGGTATTGAAATTTTAAAAACATCCATTTCCCTTTAATATTTGAGCGCGTATTGGTCATTGTGATTGTGATTGGCCGTAAAGGTCATCAGTTCCCCACTCTTTACCACTGTTCACCGAGTGCAAACACAGATATTAGCCAAATAGAGTAGTCAATCTATCAGCAGATCGCTCCTATGTCAGCTATGTCTAAAAGTGGTGAACTGATGACCTTTATGGCCAATCACAGTCATTTCGATTAGCCATGTGAACACAATCGCCAATCAGCTGTTTAAAAAAATTGCTTGGTATCGATTGGTACCAAACTCGATACTTTGCAGTAGTTTTTACATTTAACTGCACTGCAAAAAAAAAAATCTAAAATCATAAAGCGTTTTCTAGACGAGTAAAACATTATTTTTTTACTTGTCTTGAAATTGCCTTTTTAATGTAGGAGTTTCTAGCTATTTGGTGTTATGATCACCAGCGATCGAGCGGCACAGATCGCATAGAACTACAAGTCACCAATTATATGGACTACAAGATCCAGTCATGCACTGCACACACACACACCGGTTCCTAATCCTGTCTGATTGCAAACACTCACAGCTGAAGCTGCTATAAAGGACTATAAAGACAGCACACACACATTGTTGCTGAGTCTAGTTTATCTGTTAAGTTAACATTACGACGCATTTTCCTTTCCTTGTCCTGACGTATTTTTCACCCTAGCCTTGTTTGTTTGTTTATGTTGCTTGCTGCCTGCCTGTATTGACCATTCGCCTGTTATTCGACCACCACTCTGGATTCCCTGTTTACAACCGTTAGCTCCTGATTGTGATCATTGCCTGTCTGACCATTCTCTTTATAATAAATCCTGCATTTGGATCTGCACTCCATTGTCAGCATCTCCTTTGTGACATTTGGACTAAAAAACAACACAACTTGAAGTAAGAAAAGCTTTTTTTGCAGTGTAGTTAGCTGTTTGGTGATTAAAGATAAAAGTTTTGTATATAGATTATCAATAAATAGTTGGGTTAGCAAGGCACAATACCAATATTTTAAACCATCTGTGCTTTTATGTGAAAGCAAAATAAACAACAAGCGATGCAAAATGCATCAGTGCATGATTTTTAAAATGAAGCATTGATAGATTATGCAACTTAGTAGTCGATTAGGATTTATATATTAATATCCAGCAGGTTGCAAAAGCCAGTGCTGATTGCATGCACATTCCTACAACAAATGCTGAGCATGCACAACCAAGGAAAAAGGGTGCATTTAAGAAAGTTTATGCTGCCACATTTGCCATTTTGTACCATTATTCAAGTTTATTTATGTGTATTTGAGCAAAGCAAATTAATTATTGATCTTTGCTTTCAAAATTCGGATTATCTAACGTTTTTTCTCAAATAATTAATTCAAAATCTGATGCACAATTTTTTTCTGAGGCTTGCAAATTTCTGATAGCAATTTGTAGTTGTTGGTTCTGTGACTTTTCTTAATTTAAACATGAGCATAAAATGCACATCTGTGACGCACAGAAGCAAGAAGCTTGCTTTTGAACCAACCCTAGTGTACACATATTGAATCGTTTTACTGCATGTTGTTCGATATGTTGCTTGTCTGGTAGTTATTTAGTGACTCAGGGCTTGTAAACCGAACATCTCGTTTTGCTACAGTAGCAATGTTTTCCCCCCTTAAAAAAAATACAGGCGGCATTAGCAAACTAGCAGAGTTTGTTTCTTTTTGCTTGCCTTGAGGACAACCAGACCAGAGAACAATTTGCGTCCGCAGCTGTAATTGCGCCGGGAACAATAGCACAACACCTCGCGGCCCAGCTACAGCAGATGGGGCGAAGATGGCGAGTGCCGATGACCTGGTTCCTTTGGAGGGAGGGGGGGAGTGGCTGTGGTTGTTTTTATGAGCAACAACAGGGTTCCCCATGACTGATGCAAATCTGCTCCTGATTCCAGGGTATTATTAGCTTTTTCTCATGCACGGCAACGGACCTCCGCCTCATAATGAGAGCGTGCGTGTCTGCCGCAAGCTCATGCTTCGTTTAATACATTTACCCTTCATATGAATGCACAAAAACAAGCCGTTCCACTAGCCAGTCCACCCCCTCCCCCCTTCTCCATCATAATTTAACGGCACGCTCTCAAGACGCCCATCGCATTGAAGAATTCGGGCAGAAGGTGCCAACAAATTCAGCTGTTGCTGTAGCACCTTTCTGCTTGTCATTAGTCCCGCAAAAGCGTCGTGCTGTTCGAGCTGATGTCATTCATCCTGTTAGGCTAGGCTGACCTCACGCTGCACTTTACACATTTTTTAATGTGCCGATGGAGCCCGGATTAAAGCACTTTTGTGTTTTCCGTTGAGAACCCTGTGATGAGTCAATGGTTCACCTCCAGGATGATCCGGAGGACTTGTTTGGGTGTTTGATGACATCATCATTTGGTCAAATCATGTGCTGCAGATGTTAGTTAAGGCAATTGACTGAAAAACAGAACTGCACAAACTCTGTTGTAGTGTTGTTTTTATTAGATCTTAATTTTTTTGTTACTTTTTTTACCATTCTCTGTGTTTTATCAGAGATTTGTTTGAAGAAGTGTTTGAAGAGTTTTGTTCTCTGAGAACTTAGCATTGTCGCATTAGTTAACTTCCAACCGGAGGACTAAGACTCAAAAACATCATCATTTGGCCAAATTATGGCTGCACATATTGGAAAAATATAGTATTGTGATATTTTTTTCTTCTTCGATAAAGATTTCTGTTGAGTCTAACAGTATTTATTTAAATAAATTGAATAATCACAATGCAAAGAAAATGCTTTTCTTGGCTTTGTCTCGTTTGTAGCCAAAATATATTTAAAAATCTCAAATCATGTACAAATACTGATTTTTCACCTTCAGAAAAAAATACAAATAAAAAACCTTTAAAATCTTAATCTTATTTTTGCTCTGAAATGTAGATATTTGAACTTGAAATAAGACACAAATTATAAGTAATAGAATTTTAGGTTGTTGCATAAATCTTATAAATAATTCAATTCAATTAATCTTTGTTACACCTCCAAATATCATTATTTCTTGTGCACAATTGTTTTAAACTCTCTTGAAATGCATTCACAGGCTTACAAAACAAATGCAAATGATAAACTTTCACTATTATGGTTAAACTTAACTTATTTTATGCATCAGATGCGCATTTTAGAATCTCGCCAGAAGTAGTAGGTCATATTTTTTTTAAATCTCTTATGAATGGTTTTGTGGTACACACAAATACTATATTATAATTATAGGTGGGCGTAGATTCTTTTTTTTTATCTAGATTAATCTCACTGTAATCTTGGAATTAATCTAGATTAAAATGGCTCATTTGAATTCTGCCGAAGGCTTTCAGAATATGTGTGCTACCCAAATAATGACTAAAAGTAAGTCTTTGAGAATGGGTTTCTCAAGCCAGGTGGTGCATTAGACCAGGGGCTCATCTCCTGTTTCCAAAATGCATCACAAACTACTTGAGAAACTGTTCTACTGTGATAATTGGTGATGAAAATAAATGATGTTCAACAAGATGAACTTGTGTTTACTAACCGTTTATTCAGTTAAACATGAATTTTGAACTGTAGGCCTACATAAGCTCGAAACGGCGATTTTTGATTACCTTAATCCGACTAAAGTCATAACTGAACTAAACAGAAATGGAATTAAGACATGTGGCGGATGCATAAATCAGTGCCAATATTGAAGTAAACACCGCAATAAACTATTACTATCAGTAAAGGACGGCATATACACACACACACCGAAATGCGGAAGTTTTTTTCTTTCCATTTGGCGTGCGTTAATAAATTCCATAACACTCTTGCCTGGTCTTACTTCTTATTTGCTTCTAATACCCCATTTTGTCACAAGGGCATTAATGAAATGTTCATGAGTGAAAATGCCGAACTGCAATTAAAGTCACCCAAAATTACAGAAAACTCTTACATGAAAGCACTTTACGTAAATCCATTTCATTTTTATATGTTTTACTTGAACAATAAGGTGCCTGATAGGTCTACAGGTGCCTGGTAGTTAGATGTGAAGCTAACATTAATCAGATTCACTCTAGTGAACTGCATCCATGTTAGCACATCACGTTTGATGTGGTAATTTCACAGTAGGAATACACACAGGTTCGAAGACTCGTTCTCGCAACCTACAGTGCAATTCGGTCAGGTATACATCCACACTAAAATATCAAGGTGAAAGTCCTCATAGCTTGCGTAGAACCAATGCAATCTCATGGCAATTCGTAACTTTTACATTTAGTGGCTAATTCGTATGATTTTGTACGATCTAATTTGTAAAATTTAGTACGATTTGTCAGCACAAAAGCCTAGTGGTTAGCGCGCTGACATATGGTGCATTAGCACTTCAGGGCATCCCGACGCCAATAACGGCCCACCACTAATATATAGTTCAGGTCTAAAACCAAAAAGGGCTGAACAGCAAGTAAAAACACACCCTTATATATATTTTTCTAATTCATTAAAATATATAAAAAGTTTTCAAGGTTCCATCAACCTAAGAAAACACAGTAACAAGTCAACAGTTCACCTCGAGTCTGAACCAGAGGACTAGTTTCGGGTGTTCAATGACATCATCATCATTATTATTCGGCCAGCTGATATGTAGCAGATGTTAGTTAAGGCAATTGATTTCTGTATAACTCTTCTGACATTTCCTTAAGGTGAAATGACATGCAGTTTTTTCTTTAGAATTTTCCCCCCTCTGTGTCAGTGGACATCCATTAAAATGGTTTGAAATAAAGCTGCTTGGAGTCGCTCAGAGGGTAAATGGTGAGGCGATAAAGGCCTGACAGTGAGGTAGAGTGCAGGATGATGTCATGTCTCTTTGCTCGGTGTTTGTCGGGCCTCGTCCGATCCCCGTGGGTTCACTTTCACAGCCTCTGTTTGGGTGGCTCTGCTCTTCCTGTCTGCGATGTCCAGATTTGACGACAGCTGGAGAGAAGCTGTCATTATGTCTTCAGGATATTTGGTAGCTTGTGTGGGTGAAGTGTTTGTTTATTTGAATGAGGAAATGCAATCAGTTACCTTATATCTGGCCAACAGATCCGTTTTGATGTCATGCATGCCTTTTGCCTTAAAAATGTCAAGGATTAGTTGGTGCGTTAAATAATGGTGTAACACAGGGCTTCTTGACTTTGTTTGTTCACAGAAATTAAAGCATCAACCAGGGCCACTTTTTATTTTATTTTATTTTATTTTATTTTATTTTTATTTTATTTTTATTTTATTTTATTTTATTTTATTTTATTTTATTTTATTTTATTTTATTTTATAATTTATTTTATTTTATTTTTATTTTATAATTTATTTTATTTTAATTTAATTATTTAATTTTATTTATACTTTTGTTTTCTCTTGTACTTTAATTTTTTTCTTGTACTTAATCTTAAATTTGACGCTTTTTTGTTTTATTTTGCTTCGTTGTTTTTTAGTAGATTGTATTTTTCTTTATTTCTTCTTACTGGGATTAAGTGACTGAATTACATATCCTACCATGGTAGTTGTTTTTACTAAATCCTTAGTAGTACCAAGTAGTAGTTAGGTAGATGCATTGTGCATTTTTTTTTCTAAATCACACATTGTTATATTAATTTATTTTATATATTTATATTATTTTATATATATATATATATATATATATATATATATATATATATATATATATATATATATATATATATATATATATATAATAATAATATATATTTTTTAATATAATTTATTTTAATTTTTATTAAAATCCCTGTCATTATTGCTAACCTTTTCTTTTCTTTTTAAATCACTGGGACAGAATTGTTAACCATATTGTTGATGTGATTTTTTTTTTTTTTTTTTATATAAATGATTTTTAATAAAATCTAAAATAATTAATTTAAATTCAATTTATTTAATTATTTATTTAGTTACTTTGCTTAATCATGGTAACTAATTTGATTTACTTGTTTTTTGTATGTCTTTTACATTTTAAAATACTAGCTATTTACTTTTAGTATTATTATTATTTATTAAATTTATTTCATTTTTAATTGAAATCCCTGTCATTATTGCTAACCCTATTTTATTTAAATTTTAATTTTTTTTATTTTATTTAAAATCACTGGAACAGAATTGTTAACCGTATTGTTGAAGTGATTTTTGTTTTTGTTTTTTTATAAATAAAGTTATTATTATTATTATTATTATTATTATTATTTTTATTTATTTATTTATTTTTTTGGCACATGTCTAATTTCTGGCCTAAACTATTACCAATAAAACAAAAAACAATATGAATAAAAAATATGTTTATCAATATGACAATATGAATAATAAAATAATCTTCTCAATTTTATTATATTTTTAAAGAATTGTTAACCTTATTGTTGTGTTTTATTCATATATTTTAAATTTAATTATTTATTTAGGTGCATTGCATTAAATCATGGTCACTGATTTGATTTAGTATGTCTTTTACATTTAAAAAAATGTATAAGTTGTTTATGTATGTATGTATTTATTTATTTTTATTGTATTTTATTTTAAGTCTATTTTCAAAGCTAATGTTACCAATAAAACAAAACAATTCAAATAAACAACTAAATAATCTACTCAATATTAACTAATTACGCTATATATTTTTCTCCTATCCTCCTATAGCCCAAGCAGATTGGTGATGATTTCTGCGGCCTGGTCTTGAATCAGCCTCTTGGGGGGCTGATGGTGATCGAGGGCATTCCTCTGTTTGATGACCGCACCGACGGCATGGCATCAGTGGCCGCATACACATACGGAGACCATTCGGTGGTGTTTGTGGGCACTCGCAGCGGCCACCTCAAGAAGGTAAGATCCAGCCAATCAGCTTTTTACAGTTACACCGGGCTTTTCTTGGCTTCCTCTTGCTGCTGCTACTTGATTGTGAAGTCGCAGTGATATAAAGTTGTGCGTGAGTGATTTTGGTTATATTTGAAGTGCACTGACTGACTAATCCGTCAAAAACTCCTCTAATCCCTCGGTGATGCTGTGCTGCATCTGAAGCCGAAAGCGTGCACGGCTCATGTTGCTTTGCTACTTGGAAATCTTTCAGAGGGAAACTGGAGATTCAGTGGGAAACTGAGACTTGTTTTCATCTGTGGGAAATTGATCGGTTTGTGATTTGTCAGTGGAAAGTGTTTTTTATTGAAGCCATAGTGACATTGGCTGAGAATGAAATGTTTTGTTTGTAAAATCCAAATATATTTATGTGATTTTAATTTTTTTTAATGATTAGAAAACTGAAAAAAAGTGCACACTATATTAAGGAGACAAATAGAGGCAGTTTTGGTTTTATGTTAGTGTAAAAACTAGGATGATGTTTGAATTTTTAGTCTTTATTCACAAGTCGATTTGGAAGGATTGAATAGTTTTTAAAGGGTACCATTATGCCCTTTTTTGCAAGATGTAAAGAAGTCTCTGATGTCCCTAGAGCGTGTGTGTGTGAAATTTTAACTCAAAATACCACACATAATGTTTTATAACTCTTTAAATCTGCCCCTTTCAGACTTTGATCCAACTTGTATCATTTTGGTGACTGTCGCTTTAAATTCAAATGAGGTTGTGCTCTTTTCAAATAAGGGTGGAGCTATTTGTCAGCATAGTGGCAGATTAAAAGCTGTAATGGCAGATGGCTGCTTCTCACTCAGGGCTGTCTATGCTAACAAGGAAGAGGTCATCACTAATGGGTGGGGCTTTCCTTCTTTGATGATGCGTACAAAGGGAGAATGTCAATCATTCTATAAATACATATCATATATATATATATATATATATTTCTGGCTGGTATGTTCTCTCAGGTCATTGGCCATTGGCAGGTGTGTTAGATTGTTAGATTTCACCTCAGTCTGCAACAACAAAAAAAAACAAAAAAAAAAAAAAACTTTTCTCTTCATTCCACCACGTTCACAAACCTCCACCAAAGCCATAATAAAAGCAGCACCTTGTGACTCAATCCTCCAGACCGGAGCAGGCAGCAGCTGGGGATGTTTAAAGAATAATATGCCCACTGGTGAGTTTATGATGGCTCTCCACAGAAGTTACTAACTTTTTTCCCCCTCAAACAACAGCTTGAGTCGTTCATAGCCCGTGTTTCGGCCCTTATAAGCACAGGGAACCTCGAGGGAGCCAAAGCCAGAGAGGGTGGAGTCGCTTTTTCGGCCGCTCGTAAATAGTTCAAGCTGTGTATGAAAAAAAACTGAGGGAAAGAAAGAGAGAAACCGAGTCGGCATTAAAGTTTAACATTACTCAGCAGCCTGACATGAAGAATATTTATTCACAATGACGTAAAGCATAATGTTCATTAAGAGAATCAATGGAAGATACTGCAGGTAAATATACACTGTGAAAAATGCAGGCTTTCACACAGTTCATTCATGTTGTCCCAACAAAACTGATTAAGTTAATCATTTTCTCAAATTAAAGCATAAAAAAAAGTATATTTATATAAGTAGTTCGAATAAGCTGTCATTTTATAAAGACATTTTTGATTATAGGATAAAAAATAGCTAATAGTTTACTTCCCCAGTTGATTGATCATGTAAAGAATTGTGATTATTAAAAGTTATATTTAAATATGCAAAATAAGTATTATTTAATAAAAATTTCTAGCACAAAAATCTAAACATTGGATTTAAATTCCTTTTTTTGGCAAATGATTCTACAGCGATTTTGTGAAACAATATTTGAACAGTTCAGAAAAACATATTAACAATATTTGAAGAAAAAAACGATGCATATAATCAGGCAAACTTTGGACACTGTAAAAAAAATATTGTTCCCTATATATATATATATATATAAGTAATTCCAGCGTTATGGATGTGACATTTGCAGCAAAATCTCAAAACATAAATTCACATAGAAAGTGTCCGTTAACATTATATTGACACATCTGTTTATATTTTCTAGAACAACTAACCACAGAGTTATGGGATCAGAAAAATATCAATATGTAAACATGTTTTGTACTTTAAACAAGAAAAATAAGCATGCGTTATGGATGTGACAAAAAAAGTCTGCGAGTTTACAGTATACAACATGCTTTGTTGAAATTCTGTGAATTAAATTGCACAACCCAAAAGAAACAATGTTAATCAAAAGGATAAGAGTCGGCTCACTATAGAACAAACATGTTTGATTTTATTTAATGTAATATTTTTGCATTTATGAGGAAAAAGTGTCGTTATGGATGTGACGTCTCTCCGTTATGGATGTGACGGATGTGAAATTTCCATTTGTGTGACTTTGGTAAATCAAATATAATAGTTGAAAACATTGACAGACGCATTTTTGAGCATTTCTAAAGTACTGTAAAATACTTGCTTACACAAAAAAAGCAGAAAAGGTTTCCGTATTTTGGTGAAAACTTAATTTTTTTCATGACAAGGTTGACATTTGCATGGAATTGCTCATATATATATATATATATTGTTGAATCAGCTTTTCTAGTCATCTCAACTTAACATCAAACTGACTAAAATATTAAGTTAAACTTTAAAATATTGAGGTAAGCAAAAAAAAAAAAAACTAGTTGATGCAAGTTAAAGTAACAACGTTTGTCATGATTTTTTGTCATGTAGTTTTTACAGTGTAAATGCAAATCACACTGTTAAAAACTTCGGAATGTAGTTGTGAATGAATCTGTGGCGAAAATTCAGTAGGACTGCACAATATGATGTTTCAGAATAGACATGTCGCAGGATATGCAATGTTGAGTTGAGTTTAATCATAATGGAGTAAAGGTTTATCATGGCCATGCATTTTTAAAAAGATAGTTCACCCAAAAGTTAGACTTTACTCACTATTTTCATTTTACCCTTCACTTGTTTCATACGTTTATTTTTTATGTTGACCACTAAAACAAGATGTTTTAATAACTCGTAAACATTTGAAATAAGTGAATGGTAGTGAGTGAGTAAAAATTTATTTTTGGGGCTTTAAGAAAAAAACTAGTTGATGCAAGTCGAAGTAACAAAAACATTTGTTGTCATGACTTTTTGTCATGTAATTTTTTGCAGTGTACACTGTGAAGTTTGGTGTATGTAAGTGCTTCTGTTCAGGAGAACACACTCATTTTCAGAAAACAAAAAGTGTAGAATAAAAGAATAATTTAGAAGTGCCTTTTGGATGGTTTATTTTCATTAGAATAAAAAAAAATGTGTAAACAAAAAAAATTGTTGATGTAAGTTAAAGTAAAGGGGGGCACAGTGGCTCAGTGGTTAGCACTGCCGCCTCACAAGGTCACTAGTTCAAATCCTGGCTGGGCCAGCTGGCATTTCTGTGTGGAGTTTGCATGTTCTCCCTGTGTTTGGGTGGGTTTCTTCTGAGTGCTCTGGTTTCCCCCACAGTACAAAGTAGGCATGAGCTGGTATAAGATTCTGATAGTATGATAACCTTGGATAAAAATATCACATTTTCACGGAATCACAGTATTGTGCTTACTGCTCTAAAATATATTCTTTTTAAATGTCTGGGTAGAAAACTAAAACTTTTTTCCCCTTTGAACACAATATATTTTATTTTGAGAAACTTTTATAATATTTTGGAGCAGTAAACATGCAAAACAGGCAAAACTAATTGCAATGAATCACTGACTTCTGCTGTCTTCGTTAGTTTCAAAAACACAGATTTCCTTACAATTTAAAACGGCATCTTTCGATATTTTTCTGCTGGAGATACTGTTGTTCTTAAAAAAAAAAAAAAAAAGTAAATAAAAAAGCTTACACATACATTAGGAACGGTATTACAGAAAATGTTGGCGGTTTTAAAACCTTGACTTTGCCAAATCGCGGTATATCTTGAAAACGGTAATCATCCCATGCCTAGTCCAAAGACATGCGCTATAGGTGAATTGGGTAAACAAAATTGTCCATAGTGTATGAGTGTGTGTGAATGTCAGTGTATGGGTGTTTCCCAGAGCTGGGTTGTGGCTAGAAGGGCTGTGTGTAAAACATACAGTTGTAGTCAGAATTATTAGCCCCCCTGAATTATTATCCCCCCTGTTTATTTTTTCCCCAATTAACGGAGAGAAGATTTTTTCAACACATTTCTAAACATAATAGTTTTAATAACTCATTTCTAATAACTGCTTTCTTTTATTTTTGCCATCATGACAGTGAATAATATTTTACTAGATATTTTTCAAGACACTTCTATACAGCTTAAAGTGACATTTAAAGGCTTAACTAGGTTAATTAGGTTAACTAGGCAGGTTAGGGTTATTAGGCAAGTTATTGTATAATGATGGTTTGTTCTGTAGACTATCGAAAAAATATATAGCTTAAAGGGGCTAATAATTTTGTCCTTAAAATGGTGTTTAAAAAAATTAAAAACTGCTTTTATTTGAGCTGAAATAAAACAAATAAGACTTTCTCCAGAAGAAAAAATATTATCAGACCTACTGGGAACATTTCCTTGCTCTATTTAACATAATTTAGGAAATATTTAAAAAAGAAAAAAAATTCAAAGAGGTCTAATAATTCTGACTTCAACTGTATGTTGGAATAGTTGGCGGTTCATTTAGCAGTGGCGACCCCAATCAGGGACTAAGCTGAAGGAAAATCAATGAATGAATTAGCTAAAGTAACAAAACATTTGTTGCCATGACTTTTTCCTCATGTCATTTGTACAGCGTACACACATATCACTGTTAAAATTTTCTGAATATATTTATGAATAAATCCGTGACATTTGGTCTGTGTAAGTGCTGCAGTGCAGGATTTTTTTTCAAATGTGTATACATGCAGAAATGTCTAAAGGAAACATTTAGAAGTGCATTTAGGATGTTTTCTTTTCATTAGAATGAAAGTAATTTAATGTAATGCCAAAAGATACAGGTAAAAAAAAATCTCAAAATGAAATAACGGGGTGTCTAACCTTAAAGGAATTAGATTAGATGTTGAGGCCGATGAAATTGCTCTGAGAAGCTGACTTGGCTCTTTCTCAGCAGACATCATAATTAAAACGAGGTAGATGGGGAGGAAAATCTGTTCCAGTGCCTGGTGTGTGTTCGCGTTCCAGCACTCAGCTGGAGAATATAAATGCGATCGCATCCATTTCTCCGGTCAGATTGAGGGAGCTGGGCTTTATCCTGTGGGAGCTGGATTGTTTGTGTCCGAACATGTTCTGATATACTTCTCAAAACCCTGGTGCGATCGCCGCCCATCAAACTGTTTGGAAACAGAAATACATCTGGAGATTGAGTTCGACTTCTTGCCTGGTAGCTGTGGGATTGTTTATTGTTAAAGGGATAGTTCAGCCCAAACTGAACAAGTTTCTTTCTTTTTGAACAACAAAAAAATGTTTTAAAGAATGTTGGTTGATTGCACCGATTGACTTTCATAGTTGGAAAAAATACTATGGAAGTTCAATGGGTGTCAGCTATCAGCATTCTTCAAAATATCTTCTTTTGTGTTCAACAGAAGAAAGAATCTCAAATATGTTTTTAACAATTAAGTGGTGACTAATTGATAGCAGAAAATGATGACGTCATACTCGCCGAATCTTTACAGTGTTATTCATTTTTACTTTCTGAATGTTTTTACGTAATTAGTCTGATTATATACAACATTTTCAAGTACAAAATCCTGCTCCTGGTATTTAATTATATTGATAAATAGGGAATAAGTTGCCACTATCAATTAGAATGGCACAGACTCTATTTTTAAATAGTTTTGATGTTGTAAGCTTGCGTTAATTTTAAGGCTGTTTATTTTTATTTTTAAGTTTTTATAAATGTTTTTTCCCCCTTTTTATTTATTGGTATTTAAAAAGACCATACATAGAAGTACAAAATGAATGCAGGCTGAAAAAAATAGAGATTGTCATTCTTACTTTCCTATAAAGCCATGCACTCACCGGCCACTTTATTAGGTACACCTTACTATTACTGGGTTGGACCCCCTTTTGCCTCCAGAACTGCCTTAATCCTTCATGTCATATATTCAACAAGGTACTGGAAATATTCCTCAGAGATTTTGGTCCATATTGACATGATAGCATCACGCAGTTGCTGCAGATTTGTCGGCTGCACATCCATGATATGAATCTCCCGTTCCACCACATCCCAAAGGTGCTTTATTGGATTTAGGTCTGGTGACTGTGCAGGCCATTTAAGTACAGTGAATTGTCATTGTCATGTTTAAGAAACCAGTCTGAGATCATACACGCTTTGACACTCGTTATCCTGCTGGAAGTAGCCATCAGAAGATGGGTACACTGTGGTCATAAAGGGATGGACATGGTCAGCAACAATACTCAGATAGGCTGTGGCGTTGACACAATTCTCAATTGGTACTAATGGGACCAAAGTGTGCCAAGAAAATATCCCCCTCAACCATTAAACCACCACTACTAGCCTGAACTGTTGATACAAGGCAGGATGGATCCACGATTTCATGTTGTTGATGCCAAATTCTGACCCTAGCATCCAAATGTTGCAGCAGAAATCGAGAATCATCAGACCAGGAAACATTTTTCCAATCTTCTGTTGTCCAATTTTGGTGAGCCTGTGCAAATTGTAGCCTCCGTTTCCTGTTCTTAGCTGACCAGAGTGGCATCCGGTGTGGTCTTCTGCTGCTGTAGCCCATCTGCCTCAAGGTTGAACATGTTGTGCGTTCAGGTTGTAACGAGTGGTTAATTTAGTTACTGTTGCCTTTTTATCAGCTCAAACCAGTCTGGCCATTCTCCTCTGACATCAACAAGGCATTTGCGCCCACATAACTGCCGCTCACTGGATATTTTCTCTTTTTCGGACCATTCTTAGTAAACCCTAGAGATGGTTGTGCAGTTCAACCATGCAGTTCAAAGTCAACAGGTGTACCTAATAAAGTGGCCGGTGAGTGTACATCATGATGCATTCAATGCAGAGTAATTGAGAAGTTATAATGTATCCCATCATACCTTCCAACTATCCCATCAAAAAAAAGTTAATAAATTTCGAACATTTTAGCATATTATAAGACTAGATCACAGCTAAAAAAATCACTTTAAAGTGGCATTTTAAAATGTTGATATTTTAAGTTTACATTAGTTGTAATTCTATTTATTTTTATCCTGTGTTGTTATCTTATGTTCATTTTGTGAATCACTTTGGACAACTTTATAATTTTTAAATAAATGAATAAAAACATATCCTTTTAATTTGTATATCTAGTAATCCTACTCATTATCAATAGCAACCAGTTACCAACATTCTTCAAAATATCTTCTTTTGTGTCCAACATACGAAAGAAACACTGACAGGCTTTGGAACAAATACCTAACTGATAAATGATGGCAGACTTTTGATGTTTAGGCGAACTGTCCCTTTAATAAACCAAACCCACAGCTCTGATAATAAGCAGCTCTGTTTGTTGATGGAGATTATATGACGTTCCCGAGATCCTCCTCCATCCATATGGCCTTCAGATTGACTGCAAACATCACAACAAACAGACTTGTGAATGTTTGTACTCTCTCATAAACATTGTGTCAGGATGAAACGCTAAACGGTTTGTGTGCGGATCTGCTCGCTGTTAGGCTTTCAGACTTTTAGAGGCTGCTGGTTATCATTTCATACATGTACAGCGAGTGTGTTCCTCCATGAACAGGAGAGTGTGTGTGTGGATGGGTTTTAGTTAGAGTCGCTGGGAAAAGCTATAATTTCCTCAACACACCCTGAGGCTTAAAATGTGCCTGGATTACTGTTTGTATGTGCCTGCAGTTAATCAAAGGAATTTATTTCATACCGAAAAAATAAAAAGTCGAAATTGGGCAACTTGGTGGAGAAGCAGTGTAATATTTTATGCTGCACATAAAACGGTTTGAAGGTAGATATTTGGCATTTTTAAAGCTTGAAATATATTTGACTGCCATTTTAAAATAAGGTCTTGTAATAAAATAGGTTTACATGTGCGTATATTTACCATTATTGTATTATATTATATTATTGTATTGTATTGTATTATATTAATTTATATTATATTTTGTTATATTATATTATATTACATTAATTGATATTATGTAATATTTTTTCCTATTATTATATTATATTATATTTTATTATATATTATTTTATTATATTATATTACATTAATTTATATTTTATTATATTATATTTTATTATATTTTATATTATTTTATTATATTATATTACATTAATTAATTAACATTTTATTATTACATTAATTTATATTATATTATATTATATTATATTATTGTATTGTATTGTATTGTATTATATTAACTTATATTATATTTTGTTATATTATATTATATTACATTAATTTATATTGTTATATTTTTTCCTATTATTATATTATATTATATTTTATTAAATATTATTTTATTATATTATATTACATTAATTTATATTTTATTATATTATATTTTATTATATTTTATTATATTATATTACATTAATTTATATTTTATTATTACATTAATTTATATTATATTATATTATATTATATTATATTATATTATATTATATTATATTATAATATATTATATTTAAATATATTATATTTAAATATATTATATTATATTATATTATATTATATTATATTATATTATATTATATTATATTATCCTAATTTTAGAGAGCACTAAAATTAATAGCTTGAGCACTATTAATTTTGTGGTGGATTATTACAATTAAATAAGATTTAAATGAAATATTATATACAATTATTATATAAGATAATTTCAATGAAATATGTTTGCTTTTTAAAACCTTTTATCTCTTGAAAAAAAATACAATTAGAAACAAAAAAGCTACCACTAAAATTATGTTGACAATCAGAATTTATGAAATGAAATGAACATACTGGGCCAAAAACAGCAATCGAAAAAACTTTATAATTATTATTTATTATTAGTATATTTATATAATACAAAAAAAGTTGTTTTAAATTAAACTCCATTTAAATTATACAGATAAAAAAAGAATAAACAAAAAACAATCCAATAAAATAACCATGTTTTATTGACGGTAACATTTTATTGACACATTGACACTAAAATGTATTGTTGAAGTTCGAATTATTAGCCCCCCTTTGTTTTTTTTTTGTTTTTTGTTTTTGAAAATTTTCTTGCTCTGTTGAACATCATTTAGGAAATATTTACAGTATGTCTGATAATATTTTTTTCTTCTGGAGAAAGTCTTATTTGTTTTATTTCAGCTAGAATAAAAGCAGTTTTTAATTTTTTAAAAGCCGTTTTAAGGTCAAAATTATTAGCCCCCTTAAGCTATTTTTTTTTTTTTACAGAAAACTGTATACAATACTGTTATACACTGTTATACACTGTTATACAATAACTTGCCTAATTCCCCTAACCTACCTAGTTAACCTAATTAACCTAGTTAAACCTTTAAATGTAATTTTAAGCTGTATAGAAGTGTCTTGAAAAATATCTAGTCAAATATTATTTACTGTCATCATGGCAAAGATAAAATAAATCAGTTATTAGAAATGAGTTATTAAAACTATTATGTTTAGAAATGTGTTGAAAATATCTTCTCTCCGTTAAACAGAAATTGGGGGAAAAAAATAAACGTGGGCTAATAATTCTGACTTCAGCTGTATTTATTTTATTATATTATTGTTAGTTATTTTATTATATTTAATTGTATTAAACCTATTTTTAAAAAAGTCTTATTTATTAAAATGTTATCATGTTAAATATTTAACCATTTGGAATTAAAGAATTAAACCCTTTTTCTCAGCATTTTTTTTAAATAATTCATTTGTATAAAATATTTGAGTATAATTGGTGTATTAATGGCATTTCTTTATGCCATTTCATGGTCATATAAACACACTCACCGGCCACTTTATTAGGTACACCTTACTAGTACCGGGTTGTGGACCTCTTTTGCCTTCAGAACTGCCTTAATCCTTCATGGCATAGATTCAACAAGGTACTGGAAATATTCCTCCGAGATTTTGGTCCATATTGTCATGATAGCAGCATCACGCAATTGCTGCAGATTTGTCGGCTGCACATCCATGATGAATCTCCCATTCCACCACATCCCAAAGGTGCGCTATTGGGCTGAGTTCTGGTGACTGTGGAGGCCATTTGAGTACAGTGAACTCATTGTCATGTTCAAGAAACCAGTCTGAGATGATTCGCGCTTTGACATGGCGCGTTATCCTGCTGGAAGTAGCCATCAGAAGATGGGTATACTGTGGTCATAAAGTGATGGACATGGTCAGCAACAATACTCGGGTAGGCTGTGGCGTTGACGCGATGACGAATTGGTACTAATGTGTCCAAAGTGTGTAAATAAAATATTCCCAACACCATTACACCACCACCACCAGCCTGAACCGTTGATACAAGGCAAGATGGATCCATGCTTTCGTGTTGTTGATGCCCGAACTTGTTCATCCAGGAATATAGTAGAGTCAACATGTTATTTTTTCCACCACATCTCGTCTCTCATTGGCATATGAATAGGCGATTACATATAACTGGTTTAGCCACAAAAAGCGTCATTTTATCTCTGGGTTGTGTTGTGGTGATTGTGTAGAGTGGTTTTCAGAGTGCTGGTCTACCTGCTATGTAATGTGGTGTGGAGAATACAGGAGGATGCTGGGTAATTGCTCCATATCTCCCCTTGAAATGGCTTGTTTGTTTTGGCAGGAGAAAAGAGACGGCAAGCCGCTTTTCTCAAGCTGTACGGAAATCACCCATGAGTCTTTAGTGCTTCCTGTCCCTGCTAGTCCAGTCAGTCGGGACATCGCTTTTTTGACTGCCGTAGTCAAAATACTCTGTGACCATAAAAAAGAGCTTGTCTTTTTAGCAGTGTTTTAATTGGCTATGACATTATTAGCTCATACTTAGCGATGGTAAACGTTGTGTCCACGGTGATTACTTTAAAAAAAGTCTGTTTTAGTAAGAATATTCAGAGATGTAAGTGAAAGATCATACAAATGTGCATTGCGAGACCTGAGTAATACACACTACTCTGAGATACACACTACAGATACACAAAATAGAAGATTGTAGTAACTTTTTGGCTGGTAGTCTCCTTTGCAATCAGACAGATCAGCTTAGGGATGGTTGGAAACCACTTTCAGAAATGTTTAGTTTAGTAAACCATATACGATATGTATTGCATATCACCCATTTTATGTCAAATGCTTGAATTTAATCAGTCTTTTACTGATAATACATTATTATAAAAAATAATCATTTCAAGGAATTATTGTTAACTTGTTTTGATCTATTTTATTTTTTATTATTTTTGATTTAAAGTCTTATTAGAATTTTATCATCATGTTAAATATTTAAACATCAGGAAATAAACATACAAGAAGCAAACCTTTTTTAACATATACAATTTCATTTTTATAAAATATTTTGGTATAATTGGTGTATTAATGCAACTTAAGTTAATCAAAACATTTCTTTTCATGACATTTTTAATATCAGGGTAAATGTTTGATGTTTTTTGAATGTAAATAGTTCATTATACTCAGAGATTGTTAAAACAATGGTCAGTTAATGTCTACACATACAGTTTCATCTAAATCAGGGGTGTAAAGCTCTGCAGAGTTTAGTTCCAATTCTGCTTCAACACAGTTACCTGTAGGTTTTAAAACAAGCCACAAGGACTCAATTAGTTTGATCAGGTGTGTTTAATCAGGGTTGGAACTAAACTGTGCAGGGCTGCGGCTCTCTAGGAAGTTTGAAACCTGTGATCCAAATGTGACCATACCAGTAATATTTATTCATGTAAAAAGAAACTAACTCATGCACCCAGGAATTTACTGGCTTCAACATTTAGCATTTCATGGCGGTTTTATTTTATTTTGTTTTTTATTTTATTTTGTTTTTTATTTTATTTTGTTTTATTTGTTTTTTGCTGTGTTCATTTTATTTAGTTTTTAAATTCAATTAAATTTATTTTATTTGTTACTTTATTGTTTTTTTTATTTTTTTATTTTTTTCATTTTTTATTTTGTTGTTTTTTTATATTTTATATTTGTTTTATTTTATTTATTTTATTTTACTTTATTTTGTTTTGTTTTATTTTTTTATTTTAATTTAGTTTTGTTTTTATTTTGTTTCTTTTCTTTTCATTTATTTATTTATTTTTTTTATTTTAGTAGTTTATTTAATTTTTTTATTTATCTTTTTTATTTGTTATTATTTTATTTAGTTTTGGTTTCATTTTATTTGTTTTTGTTTAGTTTTATTTTTTATTTTATTGTATTTAGTTTTGTTTTTATTTAGTTTGTTTTTGTTTTATTTAGTTTTTTATTGTATTTAATTTGTTGTTGTTTTTTGGATTTTTAAATTTAAATTTTAAAAAACTAATTTAGTTTTTATTTTATTGAATTTAATTTGTTTTTGTTTTTTAAAAATGTAAAAATTAAATTTTTTATTTAGTTTGTATTTTATTTTATTTTTGTTTAGTTTAGTTAATTTTTGTTTTATTTAGTTTAGTTTTTATTTTATTTATTTTATTATATTTATTTTTTTAATTTAGTTTTTATTTTTTGTTTATTTTTTTTGTTTAATTTTAAATTTTATTTTCGTTTAGTTTAAAAAAAAATTATTTTTGTTTTTGTTTTTTCTCTTATTTGTTTTTATTTCATTTAGTTTGTTTTTATTTTTATTTTTTTATATGTATAAATGATTTAATTTATTTTATTATTTTTTTTTTTTTTTTTGACAAATTCACCATGCCGTCTACTCAAAACCGTGTCTTTCTGTCCCATCCGTGTGAAACACCGCATAGCATTGATGTCTCTGGACTGCAGTAATAATCCACCGGTCTGCTCCGGCAGGAATTCTCTGCCTCCTGTTGTACTTTTTACAAGCGACTGTTTAAACCAGTAGCCTGACAGCAGCATTTCCAGCCACCACAGATATTCAGCAGCAAACGCAAAGGCAAATGAAAATAAATCCGGGCTGCTATTTTACCCTGCACCTGTGCTGTTCACATGCCGAAGGATTCTGCCGTCTCAACCATATAATCTGACCGCTGGGAAATAAACCCAAGCTTGTCAGGATATCTTTTTTTTTTATGGCACACCTATGCTGAGCATGAGTGTGTGTATATGATATGTGTGTTACATGCAGGAATGGATGTATGTGATGCCGTTGAATCTTTAATCGGATGTTTTTTCTGTTGGTTTATGGTCTACAGTGTGTTTAGCAGGTAAGATGTGAAGGTAAATGTAGTAAATCAGCTGAATGGCCCATCACACCCCTGACCTCTCGTCCCCTCGACCTTGTGTTTGCTGTACGGTTCACAAAAGCAGGAAGTCATCACTACTATATATACTGAATGCTCTCTGCTGCTTTTAAAAATAGTTGGTGAGTGAAACAGAAGGCATTTTTACCAGTATAACAAATTTAAGCCATTGTGTTCAATGAGGTCGTTTCCAGGAATATAATGTTTTTTTTTTGTTCCAAAAACAAAAACTATACAGTATGCACCCAATTCTGAAGAAAAAAAAAAAAACTAAATAGCATTTATAGCAGCCAGTGTAAAGTTGATCCCTTTCGGTTGGATGCTAACTCCTTAAAGCCATAATCTGTTTTATTTTATTTTTATTTTATTTTATTTAATCTAATGTTATTTAATTGTATTTAATTTTACTCTAATTTAATAAAATTTTTGTTTTATTAAATTTTTCAATTTTCATTTTATTTTTTATTTAAATCATTTTAATTTAATTTTAATTAATTACATTTTTTAATTAATTAAATTTATTTAATTACATTTTTTATTTAATTTAAATTTTTTATTTTATTTTAATTTAATTCAACTTGATTTATTTTATTTTATTTTATTGGCTACTAACCCTTTAAAACCAAAAGTTAATTTTATTTATTTATTTTATTTTAAATACATTTTTGATTATTATTTTTTATTATTTAAATTTTTTATTTTTAAGTTCATTATTATCTTTTGGAAATGCGGTTCATTTTACCGTTTCTAATTTGTAATTTTGTTATTTATTAACATTCTTTTATATATGATTAAATATATTTTTATTTTGTATTTTTTGTAAAAGCACAAAGTAAATTCTGAAAGTTTTACATATCTAGAGCAAATGGGAATATATGCACGCTTGCACACACATACAAATATGTGTGTGTGTGTGTATATATATATATATATATATATATATATATATATATATATATATATATATATATATATATATATATATATATATATATATATATATATATATATATATATATAAACCAATTTTAAATTCTAAAACTGCGAACTCAAAAGTTTAATTGAAAAATAGCATACTTTTATTTTTTTATCATGAATCTATCTTTGGGTTTGTTTTAAGAATTTAGAATTTTTAAATACTTTTTATAACAAAAAAATTATTAAAAAAATCATTTAATATTTAGTAATAATAATAATAATAATAATAATAATAATAATAATATATATATTTTTTTTCAATTAATTTTAAAACATTTTAAACAATTTAATATTCAATCCTTTTAGTATTTTGCAAGATCCTAAATCAACAAATTAATTTGTAGCATTTTAACATGAATATAATTATTAATAAATATTCAAATGCAATCTGTTAATAATAATAATAATGTAATAATAATTTAGCACCACTAATTTAATGTAATTTAACCTGATATAATACATTCATTCATTCACAGTCTTCACAGTGGAATGAACCTACAACCTGATATAATACCATATAAAAAAACAAAAACAATTCACCATCAATCTTAGATCAGCTCTTGAGAAAGCGGAAAGGATTCTGCTCAGACAGGATCTTACATGACACCAAGGTTGTTCATCACATTTGAAATGGAAGGTCAGCTCCAACCCATTGCATTATGGGATACAGTATCTTCAGCTCTTCTCTATTGTATTATTAGTATTTTCTTTACCAAATTAAATTCATCTTGAATTGTACATACCCCCTGCACTTATACATTAGTAATTGTTCATATCTATATGCATACCTCTGATTACATACAGTACTTTCATCTATTGTAAATCTTTGTTCATAGTTAATACAGCCTGTATATAATTTTCATAATGCATCCATCTGTAAATATCACCATAGTTTTTCTATAATTGCACTTTATAACTTTTACCTATATCCTGCACTTGCTGCTATTGCACTCCTGGTTAGACCTAAACTGCATTTCGTTGCCTTGTACATGTGTAATGATCTAATCTAATCTAAAAAATCTAATCAAATATAGTAGTTCATCCTACTTTTTTTAATGCATGCATAAAGTGTGCATGGTAAGAGTAGCATGCTAGCGTACTACAGCAAATGCACTTTTATTATTATTATTATTTTGTCTCAAATGAAGAAACGGATCCTATTACACACGCCGCCCGTGATGCAGAGTGTTCATGTTTATGTTTTATAAAGATAAATAGGCCAGGGTGAAAAATTCTCATTCTGCAGCCTCTCCTAGACGTATGATACATGATTGAATCCGGCAGATTAGTGTCCCTGTCGCAGTGTTCAAATTGATTAATGCCTTTTAAAAAGCGTCAAATCCCCGTGCTTCGGCTCTAGCGTGCGCTGCGGCTCGCACAATAACCCAGCTTTTCTTTCCGAGCACCATCAACTGAGTCACTCTAATCCTCATAATCATGCATGAGCTGCAAGTATTTTAATTTCTTCTTCATCATCACCTGCCTTCATTTTTTTTTTCTCCGCTTTTACATTTTCGCCATGTTAGCATCTTCGACTGGAGCTGAACTTCTCTAACAGGTCAGAGCTGACCACTCCATCGGCCATTTTGTGGCTCATTTTGGCTCTATTCAAATCCAAGAGTGTGATCAGGCTGGAAATTGGAGCTAATTTAGCGGCGTAAATCAGCAGAGAAGAGCGCAGCGCGGGCGTGGAAATGGCCGGGAGGCTGATTTACGAGCAGCTCGGCCCTCAGCCACGTTTGATCATGGATAAATCTGTTTGCCGTAAATCCGCTGTCACCAAATGAGGTGGGGAGAGGAATGAGGCGGGTTTTTTTTCGACCTGTGATGCATTACAAGCGCTTGATAATAACGACGCTTCTTGATCAGCGCTCGTCTTTAACATTAAGAACTGTCAGATTCTTCTTTGAAGGAATGGGGCATGTGAACATTCTAATTAGCTGGTAATTTACTCACCCTCATGAACATTTAAGACGTAGGGAGGTCTTTACCGTGATTAAAGAATATTTTGGCTGAAATTGTGGTTGTTGGTCATTTATAAAATGCAAGTCAATGGCTATGGGTACTTTGAAAGTCCAAAACCCCCCAAAAAACGAAATATATTTTCGTGGCTACTGATGATATGGTCTTGTAAATGGAAACGGAACTTTATTTATTACACTATTATTAAAAAAAAACATATCCCACAAGACGAGACACTAGGTTTACGAGAACAACTGGACTTTAGAAGTGATAATGTGTTCAATATTGTGTTCTGCGGCTATTTCAAATATGGCGCTCAAATCAGTTTCTGTTCATCTTGTTGGTCATGGGAACTCAAGGATCCAAATCTCAGTGGTTTGAGGGCCATTGCATCGTGACGTAGCAGTTTGGTTTTCTCCAGCCACCGAATTGATTGACAGGTGCTCATTAACATGTCTTCATAGTAATGCATATAAACATATCCACAGAACAGGATTTGTATAGAAACTGAGTTTAAAAGATCTATTCCAGCTCTCTGTGATCAGCTGCAGCTCAAGAATCAGTTTTTCAAGTGCGCCCATTCTGAGCTGAGATTGAACCGGCGATTCTTTGTATGGGAGTCGGTTGCTCTAACAAGGAGGTTAAACCATGGCCTCTAGCATCTGTTTCTAGAGCACCTTTAGAGATCAGAGAAGTGATGTTTACCTACATAGCACTTTGCTATCTGGCCTATGTTACACTCACCTTCCTAAACCTCACACTCATCCCGGACCAGCCCCCACGTGTATCCCACTGGTTCTACTGCGCCCATCCCGTCCTAAGCTGGGATCGAACTGCGGCGATTCTTTGTATGAGAGTCATAGGAGTGAGGTTTAGCTGTGTAGCAATTTGCTAGCTGGCCGCTGTTACGCTGTTAAGTTTAAAACATTTTTTAAAACGTAGCTTGTTTGCAATAAAGACAGTAAATTTGCTATATTATTTATAACTCCTGGAATCACTACAGCTGCATAGTTTCAGTAAACACTTGTTTGTGATTCATAAGTTCAGAAAGGCTTAAATAAACTCCATAAATACATCAAATAAACTTATTTGGTATTTTACACTCGTAAACTGAATCTCTGCTTCATCCGTGTCTTTCTCTGTCACTGACTGCTGTTTATCTGACGTAACGCAGAAGAAACAGACACTCACTTGGAAACGGTGGGCAGGGAGAACCAGCTAATTTGCATGTAAAGACACATTCTACAAAAACATTGTATAATAATTAGTCTGATGGGTATTTTGAGCTGAAACATTTACAGACGCATCCAGGAGACACCAAAGACTTATCTTGCATCATGTAAAAGGGGACAAATAGGAGTCCTTCAATGCATTCTCCTGGATGTTGTATCATTTTGATTTAATCAGTGTGCAATAGAAAGTTGTACTCCAGATTGTTGTGGACGGTTTGTTAATCAGTGTTTTTTGAAACTCTGTGCTGATAGTTGTTGACTTGAATTCTGTGAATCCCCAAGGACCACAGTTTCAGCTAAAAAAATCTTTCTTAATGTTCTACTGAAGTAAATAAGTCGCCTACATCTTTGATGGCCTGCTGGTGTGTAAATTACCAGCTTATTTTCATTTTATTTTATTTTTTTCATTTTTGGTTGAACTATTCCTTTAATTAGAGGACTGGTTTGTACCTGGGTAAACAGATGTGTTGCTGTCCTCGGCGGAGCAGCGACAGGATGATTTCTTGACGCCGCTGAGCTCATGTTGACGTGTTTGTAACATCTGAGAGCTTGCTAAATTTGCTGCTATTAAATTTTTGATGCTGCTTTTAGGCCACCTTAAGCGTGTTCACTTGCATTTAGAAGATCATCAATTACTAAAAGGCTTTTTTTTAAGATCTGAAGTAGGAAGCTGAATGTTTATGAATATCTGCTGCTGTGAGTTGTTGCAAAAATGGTAGATCTTTGGTACAAATAAATGTTTTTTTTATATACAGCTATGAAAGAATTAAAAGACTGTTGGAAAATCATCAGTTTCTCTGAATTTAGTGGTTTTATTAGTCATGATTGTGTATTTTAACCTGATCCACTGTTTGCTATTGAGTATTTTTTAGACTTTGTGTTAAAGATTTTTTCCTTTTTTCCTAATTAATTCTCATTTTAAGCTTTGAACTGTGCTCAGAGTGAGATTGATTTCAAGTCTGTCACCTGGCTAAAAATGTCATTGAAATGTCAGTGGATTTATTAGAAAGCGTAGTTTAATTCTGACATTTTGTCTGATTGAGCCCCATAGAGCTGTAAACGTCAGGCTGTGTGGACTGTGTGTGTATCCGAGACTGTGCTACACTGTAATTGTGTCTGGCATCATAATGATACTGTACAGCAGCACAACTGATCGTGAGGTCAACCTTCACTTGTCGACTTTCTAACATGACTGTGTTTGATCGCAGTGTGATTTAGGATGGGTTCGGTGTACGCAATGGAAAGTTAAGTGAAGAAATGGGGGTCAAGTACCTCTGTTCTGCCTATAAATACAAATTTAGACCTTCCTAAAAGAAGCAATGGGTTCATTTTCTTATGGTATCTGCATGACATACTTTGCAAGGTGTTAGACGATTGCATTTGCTTGTTTCGACTACATTGATTTTCACCATGGTGCCAGAATATCATGCAGTGGAACTTTGAAAGTTAAAGATTTTATACAGCGTCATGTATTCTTCTAGTAATATTATTATTATTATTATTATTATTATTATAAATAATATTGTTATCAGTAATTCGATGTAGGGATGCAATGATTACCTGATTTCACTATTAACCGAGCTTTAATTTGTCACGAAAAAGCCAAGTAAAGGCTTCTCAACACTGTTTAGTTGCAGTAGTTTTGTTACGTGCAGAAACAAAGTTATGCCAACTGTGTGCTAGTTTAAAGTTCTGAGCTTGTACACCAAGGCTAATACCCATACACAATGGATTAACTGGCTGAGGCTAATAACTGAGGGCGGTTCACATATCCCATCTTTTGCGCTTGCAAGTTCGCTATTTCTAAAGGAGGGGTGTGGCTTGCACAAGCATAATGGTAGCGACGCGACAGACTCGTGCTTTCCAGGTGCACCTATAGTTAAAAGAATGGTGCGAGCGCACTGCGAGTCACATGACAAGAACTAACTAGTCAGCTTCATACTTTGTATGGAGTATTCACATTTCTATTCTAAAGAGAAAAATAAAATTCAAAAGGAAAATACCAAACAATTTTGTTATAGTAATATTTTGTAATATAGTTGATCAAGAGTGCCTTTCAGACAGCGGTTCAGCAGCTTTTGACTATATTTGTTCTCTTTAAAAGGTAAATACTTGGCTAATATGTAGCTTAGTTTTACATTAGACAAATACTATTTTTTTATTTATTCTTAATTAATTTATTTCTTTATTGTTCTGTCATTTGTTTTCAGCTGAAATTATTACTTATGTTTAAATGCCAAAAACTTGTTTTCATTTATTTTTAAGTCCAAAGAGAAATTGACTATTTCTTTCTTTTTATTATTATTTTGTGCTGTATTATTTGATTACTGAGCATCTACAAATAACACTTTAAAATATAAGGAGTTTTCATGTGATTCTCTAAGCTAGTAGTGTTTTGAAATTAATAAATGCATAATAATCGTGATAACCGTGAAACCATGATTATTCCTCAGACTATAATCGTACAACCAAAATCTATAGACGTTGCATCCCTAATTATATGCTGCATAATAGTGATGATGATGATCCAGATTAAAGAAAAATATTGAAAGAAATATTATTATTTTTATTACAATATAAAAATTATTATTATTATTATTATTATTGTTATTATTAAATATAAAAATAGTAATAATAGTAGTAGTAGTATTACTAGGAGTACCACCACTATTATTGTTGCTGCATAACAGTAGGTTTACTATGACTTGTAATAATAATAGTAGTAATAGTAATAAAAATAATAGTCGTAGCAGTATTCAATTCAATTCAATTCATCTTTATTTGTATAGCAAATATATTGTATAGTATATTTGTATATACTATTTGTATAGTATGTAGATTGTGTCAAAGCAGCTTCACATGGAAGATTATAGCGAATTGAAACAGAGTCAGTTCAGTTTTCAGAGATTAAGTTCAGTTCAGTTTAGCTCAGTTCAGTGTGGGTAGTAGTATTAAACAAAAACAACGACAATAATAATAATAATAATTATTAATATTGTTGTTGTTGTTGTTGTTGTTATTTGTATTGTTATTTTTATTATTAGTATCGGTAGTATAGCATTGCTTAAATAATTAAGTAATAATTGTGTAATATTTATATATTATGTATGTAATAAATACACTGTAAAAAGTGATTAGTTACTTAAAGCGAGTAAACCAATTGCCTTAAAATAAAGTTGACTTCACAAAAATAATGTAAGTAAACCCATTGTAACTTGGAACTGTTAAGCTGACTTGATTCTTATTATGCAAATTGTATTCCCTAAAAAAATTAAAATATAAGTAAGCTAATCACTTTTTTTAGTACACATTTATTATAATTGTTTTTTTTTTCCAGCTTTTCCGTATCTAGCAAAATGACAGTAACTAAAATCCAGACTCCAGCGTGTCTTCTAAATTCAATACAGGCTATAATTGTAGATTTTATAGACTTAATGAAGCACCAAATATGTAATATTGTATTAATTGCTAAAAGAGTCTAACACTGTAAAATGAGTACAATAGGTTACAATGGGTTTACTTGTTTTTGTAAAGTCAACTTGTTGCTTTTAAGGCAATTGGTTTATTTGCTTTAAGCAAGTAATCACTTTTTACAGTGTAAACAAACTGTGTGCATAATTATAATTATAAAAATTAAGTTAAGTGAGCTTAATAGTTCCAAGTTGCAACAGAAATACTTTACATTTTGTAAGTAAAATCAACTTGCTACTTTTAAGGCAATGGGTTTACTCACTTCTTTAAGTAATTGCTCTTAACAATGTATTCATGAACGTAATAAAATATTTAAATTATTATTATAAATTTGTTAATTTTTTATCATTTAATTATTCAAAAATTCTAAAATTAATAGCAAACTAAGAAATTAAATCAAAATGGTTTTCTTTTACAACAGTATCAATTTTAAACTATAAAATTAGCTGTCATTTTTGTCTTGCTCTGTTATGTTTCTTTTTTTTTATGAAGATATTTATTGAAAAACATTTCTAGCTCATTGTTTCACTTAATTAATAAAAATGCTTTTTTGTGAATATTACTGTGTTTATTAAACTGTACAGCCTTCCTAATGTCACTTTCTTTCCATTGTTCATATATGATTCATTTGCTAAAACATAAATAAAAGCCAGGTCCTCAATGACATCATCCTTCCCTTTCTGAAAGTGAGATCATCAGGACATTCCTCAGCACAGGAATGAGCTTCTGTCCTCTGTCAGTGTTGTTTGGCCTTCTGTATGTCCACACACACGCACCCGGTCAGTAATCATGTTACCCCAGCGAAGGTACAAGCTAATGAACACCAGCGCTTATATGTGTCGCACTGTAGGATTAGTCCGGTCGGGGCTCCTGCCGCGCCAAAGCCACTCTTATCTTGGTAATTTAATGGCAGCCTTGATAATTTCATTAAAGGTCAAGACAGACGCAGCTCATAAATGGAGCTGGTGTTTAGGAGGGCAGCTCTTAAGCACCTGTCGGCTTCTGTGTGCCGTAAAAAGGCCCTCGGCATAAGCCCCAACTCTCAGCCATACATGAACTGTGTCGACTGAATGAACAAAATCACATTTCACACTGTGACTCATTTTATCTCATGCTAACGTGTGTGTCAGTGTGCTGGAAATACTGCATGAGTGTAATCGCTTTAGATATTAAATAACCCCATGGCTATGCTTGGTAAATGTGGTAAATACTTTATAAAATCAAAGATATTTGATATGTTTTTGTTGTTCTTGTGGAACTTAATATATCAGGGTTTCTGCGGGGTCTTAAAGTCTTAAAATGTCTTAAATCTCAAAATCCAAATTTTAGTCCTTAAAAGGTCTTAAATTTACTGAAATACTGTGTTGTAGGTCTTCCTTTTTTTTTAAACGGGTCTTAATTTTTATTTGTTCATGTATTGCTACCCAATCTAGCCAAAACCCATACATTCACCAACAATCCATCTCAATAAAACTTTAAACTTTTTATTTAAAAAGGTCATTTTTAACTCTATCATAATTGTTGAATTATTTTTCCTACAATAACATTTGTTTAAAAGTTCTCCATGTATTTACTGCTGAGGACACCGATCTGGACAGATTGTTGTTTATGGATTTAGTTTCAAATATTTTAAAATATTTGTTCATTTTTTTATTTTAAAGAAATTTTATGTTGGGTGTATGGATACAAGTAGAGCTTACTTGTTTTTACACAATATTTAAAATATTTAGCTAAGAAATAAAATCTTAAATATTTTAATTGTTTAATATTAATGTATTATTGTATTATTAAATGTATTAAATTATAGTCATTTTTTTGATAGGTCAAATAAAAATCTTAAAATAAATAAAAAATTTCCTTAGCCTTTAGCGCTTTGAGTCTAAAATTTCATTTATAATGGTCTTAATGATGAAATGTCTTAAAAATATCTTAAAGTCTTAAATTTAACTCAGTGAAACCTGCAGAAACCCTGTATATGTAAACAAGATGCTCGAGTAAGTGTGGAATTAGCTAGTGTGAAATAATAGATTTTTATTATTTCTAATAAATATATTATTTTTAAAATGATGCTTGTGTAATATTTAATGCGCTGCTATTCAACAGATTGGGTTATTTTTATGATTTTTAAAGAAGTCTCTTATGATTAGGGTTGGGTAATACAGCAAAAAAAAAAAAAAATCACGATATCATGTTTCTTATCGTTCAGTATCAATAATTATTCTATATTTTTTAACAATTAATTTAGGAATATTAGGATTTTATTTAATTTAACCACTTTATTTTAATTTACCAACATTACTAAGGCAAATAGTTTTAATAGTCAAAAACAAAAAATATTTAAACAATGTCTGATCTCTTTATAATAAAATAAGCGTAAGTGTTAAAGAGACTCTTGACAAATAAAATGTTACAAAGTGTGTGCAGTGGTAAACTGTAAACGCAAATATGAGCTTTCAAGTATAGGAAACAATCATCATTATTCAAATACATACTGCAACATTTCAAATTGTGAAGTTAGATGACTACATTACCCCTCTTAAATCTTTCAGATGGGGTGCTAGGGGCCGGGATGCACAAGAAAAGAAACCAAAAAGCCACTCTGGTGTGCCTCTAACTATAGCGAACTATGGCAAACTATAGCGCTTCCTACTGAAACTTCATACCAAACTTTTTCTATCATTACTGACAATGGTGTTCAGTCAATAAAAACCGATACCTTTATGCTCACCAATGCGTTTTATTTGAAGTTAAATAGAAAAAAACTGTAATATTGCGCAGTGTTATTGATATATTTCTCAGTATCAAATAACTATTTTCTATGTGAATAATATTTTAAATGTAAAGCTGAATTTTTAGCATCTTTACTTTGCATCTATCTTTAGTGCCATGTGATTCTTCATAAATCATTCTAATAGGATGATTTTGGGTGAACAAAAATAACAATATTTATATAAAGTGAATTTTTTTGTCTTTATTTTAACTTTTGATCATTTGTATCTTGAATATAACAACGTATCTTGTTTAAAAATATGAATTTATGAACAGTTTTGCCCCACAATTTTTAGCTGTTTAGCAGTGTGCATAAATAATAATAATAATATGCATAAACATATAATTGTACAGTTTTAACAAATTATAAATTGTATAATTGTGTGTGTGTGTTCAAAAAGCTGAACTTTGTATACCAGGGTTAACTCTTAATTTCATATCAGGGTTAAAATAAATGAGCATAGAAATTCATCTATGAATGGTAATCTCAATAATAATCCATAAACATATAATTGTGGAGAATTAGCTAACGATAAATGGTATAATGGTATATAACATCACACTGTTTGAATAGTTTACAAGGACCCATTTTGTATAATGACATGGGCTTGATTGACCTAGGTATTATTGAGGTGGTTTATGAGGACATCCCTGTGCCTAAAAAACACACTTAATGTTGTCTCTTGACATTCAAAATTTGTAACAGGTTTCCTGTGAGGGTTGGGTTTAGGACGAGGGCCATAAAATAAGCATTTTCTATTGTATAAAATACATTACGCCTATGGAGAGTCCTCATAAACCACCAATACCAACCCGTGTGTGTTGTGAGTGAGTGAGGGTCACGCATTGGCACAAGCTGTGGTATATCAGAGCAGAGCTCATTAATATTCACAACCCTTCCAAATATGGTCAAAGCTGAACTTTTCATTCCAGGCCTGTGGTTATTAACGAGCAAAAAATCAATTTCTGGAAAATTTTTGCACTTACCCAAGCCACACACACCTAATGTATCGATATCTGTAAACAATTTAACACATTGGAATCAATACACTCCATGGCACCTTTAAAAAAGCCCTCATGATAACGCATGCAACCATTTTTTTCAGTATCGACGCAAAATAATGCATTGCTTCTGTCTGCCTTCTTATCATTCAGTTCCTATTCCGTCAGCTCTCAATTTCCGGCCGGCCTCACCTCTGCACGCCTGCTAACCTTGGAGCTGCGTGCTTAAAATGAGCCATAAGATTTGCCATTTGTTTCTCCTCCTCGAGCAACACGCAAACCCCGCCGCCATTTATTGCACAGCCGCTGACCCCCGAGTCAGAGTACAGACACATTATAAAATGACTAATAAACCCAGTAGCGCGTCGCTCTATAGATTTAAAGCCCTACTCGGTGGCAGGAGGACTCCGATATTAAACGGTAATGTTGTTTTGTTAATAGCTGATCGGATGTACTCTCGTTGTTTATGAATTCAGCTTTACTGCATGGTAGACTCTGCGCTATAAGGTTACACCGAAAGTGGCTGTTGTGGTTTTGGCACACAAGCGTCGGCCAGACTGAGAGCAAATGTCTCTTCCAAACAAGCCGTCTGATTGAAGATAGTGGCGGTCTTCAGACGGCTCAATGCACACTCTGTTGCTGCTAAATAGATAAGTAGAAAAGGGGGTCTCGGAAAACTCCCCGTACAAAATAGTCTGCTCGTCACATGATTGGAGACGAGTTATTTAATAATGCATTTGACAAAGGAGAGCTCTGTGGATGACCTGTGCACACTCACACTACTCTTATTCACAGGCTCCGTTCAATTCCCATCTGTTTCTGGAGGCACGGATACCTGCTTAAATGCTGGAGCAAATGCTTGGGGTTGGATGCTTTAAAAACGGTTGTTGCACGCTAGATGCGTTTGTTTATTAACAACACGTTGCGATCTGTGATCTTGGGCGAACAGAAGTTGCAGGTTGTTTTGTTGTTGTTGTTTACACAGGTTGCAGGTCCATCTGCTGGTTTGGGGGTTTTCGGCTTCACAGATGTTCTCTGTTGTCCTGTTGTTGTAAGGGAGTTTTTTTACTTATTTATTTAGTTTTTTGTTGTTGTGAGTTTTCGGTGGTGTTTTGAAGTCTTAATTATAAATGGTACATTTTTAGAAGGTGTCAACTTTTATTGTGAGTTTTATTATTCATGAGGTTTACAATTTTTTTTTTTTTTTTATAGAAACCGTATAACGTGGTAGATGCAGCATTGATTGTAAATATGTAAATGCATTTATTATTAAATATATATTTTTATTTGTAGTAATACCTCATCGATTATTTAATTTAATATTTATTTAAATACACATTATATGTTCTAGAATTTTCCTTTCTTTATGCAACTTTATTTTTTGCATATAGTGGTATATTATTGTTAGGTATATTCACTTGTCTTTCTATCTGACTATCGACCTATCGATTGATCGATTGATCTATCTCTTGTTCTGTTGTTCTGTCTATCTTCTATCATTCGATCTGTCTATCGTTCTAACATTCTATCTATCCTTCTAACGTTCTATCGTTCTATCTATGTTCTATTGTTCTATCTATTGTTTTATCTATCTATCTGTCTGTCTGTCTGTCTGTCGATCTGTCGGTCTGTCTGTCTGTCTGTCTATTGTTCTAACGTTCTATCTATCGTTCTAACGTTCTATCTATCGTTCTATCAATATTAGAGATGCCACAATTCTCAATACAATATTGAACCGTTCGGTACGACATCCACGGTTCAATACGCGCTTGTGAATTGCGGTTTTTCCGGTTTTACGTTTAAATAATTTATGTGCGTTTTATTTCTCTCCGAATAGACTGTTTGTGTGTCCCTGTAAGTTTTCGAGCTGAGATGAGGAAACTCCTCCCCGCGAGTAAATATTCAATCACTACAGGGCTCGAAAATAAGGACTGCCCGATGGCCCGGGGCCAGCATGAGAGACGCTCAGGCCAGTGTACAGAGTGCTGCCTTGTCACAAAAGTTTGGCTGCGACTGTCTGTCAATTGCGTTCAAATACAATCTTAGGATGCTTTCACACATAGACGTTTGTTTCGGAATCTGTCTCTTTCCCCCCGTTAGCGCGGTTCGTTTGGCATATGCGAGTCCAGGAATCGCGCTCAAATCAGCGCCAAATCAATCGCTCCGAGATCGGCTGAATGAGGTGGTCTCTGCTCGATTGAGCAGATCGATTGTAGTGAGAAAACAAAACAATTCAACGAACTAAGGACCCAGGCTATACCACAGTGTATTATGATTGTGTAATAGCCATATATACGAATAATGAGCAGGGCGGGATGTAATTCCTACCGGTAAATGTGCGTTTCGTGTCTAATGCGAAAGTGAAAGCATGCTGAAATATTAACGAGAGCTGTTTATCAGTTAGGAAGATTGAACGAAGTTACCAACTGATAATCTTTCCATATTTTAATCTTATAATATGTTATATTAGGCCTGTTGTTTTGTTCATTTCTGCACTGACAGCTCGAAAGAAAGATCAACATTGATCTGCTTCATGATCTAATGCATGATCTGATGATCGGTTCATCTATTTATTTGTAATTTAAGCCTATAATGCATAATTCTAGCCAACGTTTCTTTAATAGATTAATTCAATAGATTTTTACAAAACTTGACAACTGAAATGAGGCTCTGAGAAAGTCTGACCTCTCTGATTTGTATTTATGTCTGTGGGTGTCAAAATTAAAGTGCACATTTTCGCTTATAAAAAATATACACAACTGCTCAAAAGTTTGGGGTCAGTATGATTGTTAAATATTTTAAAATAAGCTTCTTCTGCTCACCAAGGCTACATTTATTTCATCATAAATATAGCACACATTGTAAAATTGTAAAATGTTATTGCACTATAAAATAACTGTTCAAAAGTAGTTAATAATTTAATTTAATCATTTATTCCAGTGATTTTAAAGATGAATTTTCAGCTTCATTACTCTAGTCTTCAGAGTCACATGATCCTTCAGAAATCACTCTAATATTAATTATTATTGTTTTTATTATTATTATTATTATTTTTTTTTTTTTTTAATGGTAATAGTAATAAAAGCAATAATGTCTGGAGTAATAATTTTATTTGAAACTACATACAATAAGAAAGCAGTTATTAAAAAGATTTAATTAATATTTAATGCCCAGTTTGTACATAGGCTACCAGCAGCTGTGAGATTTTTGTGTTAATTTTTTTTTTTATTATACAATACACTAGGAACTAGTGTACCTTTCTTGGCTTTGAAGTAAAATAAAGGAGTATTGCAATAAATTGTTTTTATTTTTTTCTCTTTCTTACTGTTCCTATTGGCTAAGCATAGAATAACAATAATAAAAAAAAAAACATTTATGTGTTAAGCCATCAGAACCGAACCGAACCGAAAACCGTGTTAAAAAACCGAGGTATGTATTGAACCGTGAGCTAACTGTATTGTTGCATCCCTAATCAATATCTATTGTTTTATCTTTCTATCTATCGTTCTGTCATTCTATCTGTTGTTCTGTCTATCGTTCTATCAATCTATCTATTGTTCTATTTATTGTTCTATCTATATCATTCTGTCATTCTAATAATCTATTTTGTTCTATCTATCTATCATTCTATCTGTCAATATATCGTTCTGTCATTCTATCTATCGTTCTATCATTCTATCGTTCTATCTATCGTTCTATCATTCTATCGTTCTATTGTTATGTATCGTTTTATCGTTCTATTGTTTTATCAATCTATCGTTCTATCATTCTATCTATATATTGTTCTGTCGTTAATCTATCATTCTATTGTTCAATCTATCGTTCTTTCATTTTATTGGTATATCTGTCATTCTATCGTTCTATCTATCGTTCTATCCATCTATAATATTGTATAATATTGTAAAATAAGTATCTTTACAATTATTGAATTATTAACATTATTAAATATTTAATGGTAACACTTTATTTTGATGGTCCATTTGAGTATTAGTAGACTGTCTACTTAATATCTGTTGAGACTGACATTTAACAGTCCTTCAACAGACATTTAACTGACTATAAGAAACTTTGCAATTACATGTCAACTTACACTAACCCTAACCCCAACCCTAACCCTAACCCCAACCTAACAGTCTACTTATAATCTAATGATAATTAGTTGCAATGTAACTTAAATTCAACAAACGGATCGTCAAAATAAAGTGTGACCTATTTAATTGTCATAATGACTTAATTGGTCATTATTTAATTGAATATTTTATTTGTAATAATAAAATTATATTTTATGATAATTGTAATTAGTACTGTTAAGGACATCTATATATTAGGTTAAATTAATAATTTTTTATTCATAATTATTAAAGATATCATAATTTATTTTATTGTACTATATTAGTTATGCATTTACTGGTATAATTATATTTTAATATAATATAACTATATATAATATATTTTAATCATATCATTATATATCGAATATTATTATATAAATTACAATAATTAAAATGATTAATCTAAGTAATGCCATTAAGCTGTCTATACATTGGTAATTATATATATTTTTATACATATTAATTAAATATATAATTTCTACAAAAAGAGACACATATTTATAAATGTTATAATGGCTGTTTTAACATTAAATTATGATTGGATTGCTTCGTTACAGTTATGATATACACTCAATTGATTTACTCAATTTGTTTTTAAGTTAAGTGGTTGTAAAAATTTGTTTGTTTAAATTCAGCCCAAATAAATTGAAGTTGAACGTTGCTAAATTGAATTTGTTTGTTTAAATTCAACCCATCTAAATTGTTTGTAACAATTTAGCAGAAAAAAATTTCCGTGTAGTTTGATAACAAGCAGCAAATGTTCATGGGCCGAAGACATGACCACATTGAAATGGTCTATATAACGTACATATCGTAGAGTAGTCATTTGAAAATTTTTTGGAAAAAATCATTATTGAAAGTGTTAGGATCTCTGTATATACAGTTAGCAGGGTTGACACTGAGCAGGTCTCATGTGTGTCTCATGTCAAGACGACAGCAGTTTGGCCTTTCCGGCATCCGCATGTGCAGCTCCGAAATCCGGCTTGTTTACGCTTTTCCCTTTCCCTCTGTGTTGATAGAAGCTTTTCTGCCTGTCTGGCATGCCAATAATGGAAAGCAATCCGCCGTGAGTATTTAGATATGGATATGGTTTGTCCAATGTAATTAGCTTTGGCCAACTCAGGGGATCAAATCTGAGGCCGTAAAATAACTGGAAGAGACAGATGGCGGAAAGACGCGTCAGTCTCCGCTCGGCCCCCGTTTCGACAGCAGCCTCGTCCAATTCTGTCTTGGGTGACCAGGACAGAGCCTTTATTTGAACAGCAAACAGGAAAAAAAACAAAAAACGCTCCGGTGTAAATATGCTCTAGCAAGCCCAGAGAAAACAATTCGCTAAATAACACGCAGACGACAACAAAGCGACTCGCCGTGTCGCATTTCACGTTGATTTTCAAACACGGGGCCCTTCCCTTTCAGAGGTGCGCATATGAATATCGTAAATGGGTTTGCTGGAAATATTTGATTCTGTATTTCTTTGGACCAGATTTTCAGCTTCCAAATGCATTGGTCACAGATGCAGCCAGTTTTCGGAGGTGAAGCAAAAGAAGTGGAGCTGGATTCTAGATGATGCATTTCAGTGCTAAATATTAGACTGCGTTTTAAAAGGACAGCTCACCCAAAAATTATTCACCCAAAGGTAATTTAGTCATATTTATTCATGTTGGGGTGAGCGACATGCCAAATATATTATAGCACATTTGTTTTTTTGCCAGGAAAATTCAGATTTAAGACTTTGCACTATTTTTAAAATGATGTTGGTTTTAGGGCTACACGATATTGGAAAAATCTGATATTGTGATATTTTATTTTTCTGCGATAAATATTGCAATAATACAGTTTCACAAGATAGTTTGAATAGTGCTATTTGACTATTTTAAGGGAGTGTAACAGTAAGTGTCCAGGTACAGAGATTAAATAATCACAATGAAACAAAAATGCTTTTCTTACTATTTGTCTAATGTCTAAAAATCAAGAGTAATAAAGTAAAAATATTGTTTAGTTTTTACCGTCAGAAGAAATAAGTGAAAATGTAATAAGTTTTCCTTAAAACAAGCAAAATTATCTGCCAGTGGGGTAAGTGAAATGATCTTATTTTCACTTTGAAATGTAGATATTTGAACTAGTAACAAGACAAAAATTCTAAGTAAGACTTTTTTTGTTGTTGCATATATAAATTCCATATAAATACAGTGATTAAATTCAATTCTGTGGTTCCTGGTCAACTGTAATTCAGACTCAACATTGCATATCTATTGTGGATGCTCACATTGCGATATCAATGCTAAAACGATATATTGTGCAGCTCTAGTTGGTTTTATTATTTTGCCTCTGTGGGCGGTATGACCAAAAGTAGACCATGAGTGTGAGTAATTTTGTTTCATGGTAACAATTAATTTTCAGCATATAGTCATTTAAATGTAAGTTATTCAAGAAAATCAACAAAAGGGTTCTAATAAATAAACTTGAATACTTTCGTAAGAATTTTTTTTTTTCTTTTTTTTCTTTCTTTAATTGGTCCTTGTTAAATATAATATAGATATTAGATTTAATACACAATGCAAGATATTGCTGATATCAATGCTGATATTATTAAACTTGGTTGGCTGAGCTGATGCCGACATCTTTTCTCTTTGTGTGTTTTTGAGAAATGTTAATTTACGCTGTTAGGTTTGAGGTTGTTTGCTTTTCGATTCAATTTATCATTTACTTCTATAGCGTTTTTACAATGTAGATTGTGTCAAAGCAGCTTAACATAGAAGTTCTAGTAAATTGAAACTGTTTCAGTCCAGTTTTCAGAGTTAAAGTTCAGTTTAGTTCAGTTCAGTGTGGTTTATTTTCACTACTAAAGTCCAAACACTGAAGAGGGAATTCATCGATGTGCAGCTTCACAAGTCCCAAACCAAGTAAGCCAGTGGCGACATTGGCAAGGAACAGTGAAGGTGAAGTGACGAAAATGAATAAAAAAAACCTAGAGAGAAACCAGGCTCAGTTGGGCACGATCATTTCTCCTCTTGCCGAAGTCTAGGCACAGTCTAGCTGCAGTCTAGGTGCTGGAGAACGCTGGACGTCCATTGTAGGGAAGCTGCAGGTGTGTGTAGGTCACCGGTGGGTGAACAGACTGGCCCAGGGGATCAGTGCGGAGACTTGTCTGTCACTGGGGTCTTTCAGGAATCAGTCTCATGCTCTCCACTCCTCCATGACTACCACAGCATCTGCTTAGGATACGGCCTGGTCCAGGATGGTGGAGACCTCTAGAAGTCCTCTATGGTTAACATCATCTCTTCACAGGACACCCCCTAATTCAATTCAATAAAATTCATTAGGCAGGCACTAGGACCCCAGCGGGGAATAAAATACATTTGGCAGGCCCTTGTACCCACTGAATTCACTGGGCAGGCACTAAGACCCAGTGGGCAATAAAATTCATAGGGTAAGCACTAGGACCCAGCAGGATGCTCCTTGGGTGCAGTAATCATAATGTAAATAAAAATGAATAATAGAGCAGAGAATGAATTAAGCTCTCTGTGATTGGTGTCTTCTTCAATAAGTGTATCCTTTTTTCATAAATATATTAAACAAAACTATAGCATTTTATGACAAAACTCCACATTTGTTTATGCATTTTACTGTCATTTTCTTAGTCTGATGTGAATCGGCAATTACCTGGTGGGCGTTAGGATCTGGGGGAGGCTGTTAGTCAGCAGAGGGTGTAGCGCTACTCAAGTGACTGTTTAACTTACTAAGGGATATTGTACACAGAGTTATTCTGTATTCAAATTCACAGTTTCAATTCGCTAATGCAAAGCAATTAATCAAAATCACAGGAGGCAAACGTTTGATTACAAATCATAGACATTGAGTTGTTTTTAAGTGTTTATTTATGGTATGATTCGGTACACTTTTTTTGGCCATTTGCACTGTCAAAAAGCGAACCATACCATACCACTATTTGGGTACCCTTTCCAAAGGTTGGTGGGATACTATCCCTAAAACTGCAGTCATATGTATGGTGAAATTAATTTCTGTGTTTTTTTTCCAATGAGCCCGTGCTGTTATAAGACTCGCCACAGTTTCAACTAAAAATCTTGAATGTGCCAAGGGTGGATAAATGAACCGATGAGTTTCAGAAAAGGCAATATATATATAGTGGATACCAGTGAACAGTAGTCATGTCAGGTCGGGATGTGTTTGCTCTTGGGGAAAGCTCTTCTCCTCCATTTTGTCGGGATGGAGAACTGGAGGAATGGCTCTGCCCTCGTGTTTGATGTCAGACTTGAAGAACTGTGGGACGGGGATCAGCGGCGGGAGGGAGTGAAAGTGGATTTTTTCGCACTGCGTGTCGGAGCCAGGCACCTGGAACTAGGTCATTTCTCCAGGAAGAGCAGCAGTGAGAAGAGAGAGAGGGATTGAGGATGATGGAGGAAGGCGAAGGAAAGTGTGTGCGTGTGTGTGTGTCTGCTGAAGGTACATTAAATCAGTGCAGATGATGGGGTTTAATTGATCTTTCACAACAGATGATGTGCCGACAGGAGTGATGCTAGTATATTAGACTTTTTTTTGCATCTTGATCCCAGACAAACCCTTTAACGTCGACCTTGGAGTTATTTTATTTACAATCTAAACTAATATTAAAAATCATAAATAAATAAATAAATTTCTTGACAAAAAACATCTTTGTTGTTTTATATAAATAAAATAGGAAAAAATAAAAAGTAATGAAAACCATATAGACAAAATATTAATTTAAAGCACAAATACACACAACTGCATGTTAAAATTAGGATATCAACACCACTTTGTTTCCTAATTGTTACAATTTAATAAGGTGATTGGCGAGAGAAAGCGTAACATTTAGAATACTATATTATGACTGAAGAAAATGGATGAAAATAAACATGGACAAACAATCTTAATGTTTAATTCATTTATTTTTATTTATGGGAATATGATAAAGCCAACAAGAGAGAGGCATATAAGCTTTGTACAGTGCAATTGAAAAAAAAAATAGAAACAGTCACAAAAATATAACCAAACTGAAATATACAGGGGTGAAAAAGGAACTAGAGGGACACCAAAGCACAGAACGTAAGCTAAAGCACAAGATCCCCCTCTAAACTTACTAAAGAAAATAAAAATGTGAAAAGAAACTGAAATCTTCAGCACATTTGGAGCCAATAAATACACTCCCAAAAAATAATAAACAAAAATACAAAAAGCGGTGCTCACCCACTTACCTAATGTTTCTGAACACTCACACAGCTATGGGCAAGATGTATGTCGTGTGACCTGTTAAGCTATTCCCTTTTCCCCAAAAAGGAATGAAAAACTTTTGAATCAAATTGGGTTTAGATATTTGGATTGGAATTCATAATAAATAAACAGAAGCAAGCGAACCCAACACAAACCCACACACACAGCACTGAAAAAACAAGGTGTGCTGGTCAAATTTAAAATCCGCGGATCAAAGCCTGATTGGTCCACGAGGAAACACCTTAATGAAGAGTGACAGGTTCAGGATGCAATTAGCAGATATCTGTGAAGGCGAAAAAAATCAAAACAAAAGGTGAAGAGCAAGAGCAAATGACAGACGAGGAGAGAGAGAAAGCGCAATAGAGAGGGAGAAAGTGACAAAAATCCAAACAACTCCCATGGACCGTAACACTAATGAATTAATTACTGCTTCTATATAATGCTAACATGCACACATACACTACCAGTTCTTTCACATTTGGTTAAATTGCCTGGTCTGAACCCAAGTTCGATTGTCCACCTTTGCCACCCTCTCAGCTGGTTTGTGTTCATACCGTCTTTATTTCATCTGAACCCTGGTACGCTTGCGTCATCGAGCTGCTGTTGTGTTTATGAATTGCGTTATGAAAACTAAAGTTTGTTGTACAGTTGGTGGTTCATTTCTGTTATTTGGTATGACTGCATTCATATAAGAAGTGAATCGCACCAGAGTTTGCGCAAACTGTACACCAGACCAGGGGTTTTCGACCTTTTAGGATACACATAAAAATCGTCATCATAATTTACTTGACTGCACGTCTCAAATTCTCACGCCCCCCTAGTGGGGTGCGCCCCACAGGTTGAAATCCCCTGCCCCAGACCACCTCTTTCAGGCGGACTCGGGAACGGTTTGCAGGTGCGCACCCCTGCTGCCGGAAATAAACCGTAAAATTATGGATTTCTCTTACAGTGTACATTACAAATCCACTCCGGTTTCCCCCACAAGTCCAAAGACATGTGGTACAGGTGATTTGGGAAGGCTAAACTGTCCGTAGTGTATGTGTGTGAATGAGTGTGTATGGATGTTTCCCAGTGATGGGTTGCAGCTGGAAGGGCATCCGCTGCGTAAAACATATGCTGGATAAGTTGGCTGTTCATTCTGTTGTGGCGACCCCAGATTAATAAAGGGACTAAGCCGAAAAGAAATTGAATGAATGAATGAATTACAAATCCATATGTATTCAAGCCATGTGTATGCATCTCTTTTGCATTCAAGAATAGCTCAATAAGTGCGAAACTCTGGACTGTAAAAGAAAATAAAGTTTGCTGCTGATGGTTCAAACCGGTTCATAAACAGACCAGCGGGAACAAGTTCATTAAGCAGGTTTTATGCGGTCGCTGTTAATGAAGAGACTCCGGCTTTGTGCGGCCTGTCATTCGCCAGCATTATATTCTATTGAGGAGCTTTTCCTGCCTTCCACTTCCTACAAGACAATGCAGCGAACAATGTCTTATAATCACTGAATTACAGCGCAAAACATGACATAAAGCCTCCGAGTCTGCATCTGCTGACAGAGAGCAGTTTTACAGCTCTATCTCTCAAAAGATTATCACAAGCAGACTATTTATGTGAAGATTTGCCTCGCAGGATGTATTTTTGCATTTTTCCCTTCATTTCTTTCTCTGTAGTGAAAGAGAGTGGTGCTACGACATGACTTTTTCATTTGTTTTTGAATTTTTTTTATTATTGAAATAATAAGTATTGTTTATATTATATTATAATATATTATATTAAAATATATTATATTACGTTGTATTGTATTATATTGTATTTATAATATTTTATTAATTATATTAATATATATTTTTATATGTATTTATTATATTTTATATAGTATTTTTTATATTTTAGTACATTTTATATTAAATATATTTTATTATGTTAATTATATTAATGTATTGTTTTATATTATATTTAATTTTATTTGTTGTATTTATTATATTTATTCAATTATATTTTTATATTATATTATATTATATTATATTATATTATATTATATTATATTATATTATATTATATTATATTATATTATATTATATTATATTATATTATTGTAACAATGGTCGAGGGTGCCAACGGAGTTGAGGGTCCAGATTAGGCATGGGCCGGTATAAGATTCTGACGGTATGATAACCTTGGATAAAAATATCACTATTTCACAGTTTCACGGTATTGTGATTACTGCTTTAAAATATATTATTTTTTAATGTCTGGGTAAAAAAACTCAAGCTTTTTTTTCCCTTTTAAACACAATATATTTAATTTTGAGAAACATTTAAAATATTTTGGTGCAGTAAACATGTCAAGCTAAATTATTAAAATAAATCATTGACTTCAGCTGTCTTCATTGGTTTTAAAAACAGATTTCTTTACAATTTTTTGTCCTAAATAACAAAAAAATAAATAAAATAAAAATAAAAGTAAATAAAAAAATACCTCATACCTTGGGAACTGTATAGCAGAAGATTTTCATTCATTCATTCATTTTCTTGTCGGCTTTGTCCCTTGCGGGGTCGCCACAGCGGAATGAACCGCCAACTTATCCAGCACGATTTTACGCAGCGGATGCCCTTCCAGCCGCAACCCATCTCTGGGAACTTCCACACACACATTCACACTCATACACTATGGACAATTTAGCTTACCCAATTCACCTGTACTGCATGTCTTTGGACTGTGGGGGAAACCGGAGCACCCGGAGGAAACCCACGCAAACCCAGGGAGAACATGCAAACTCCACACAGAAACGCCAACTGACCCAGCCCAGCCGAGGTTCGAACCTGCGACCCAGCGACGTTCTTGCTGTGAGGCAACAGCACTACCTACTGCGCCACTGGGCTGCCAGCAGAAGATTTTGGCGGTTTTAAAACCGTGACTTTTTCAAACCATGGTATACCTTGAAAACGGTTATCGTCCCATGCCTAGTCCAGATGCAGTTTATTAACTCCGAGTCATGCAGGCAATGGTCAAAACAGGAGCAAAAGGTTGTTGTGGTCAGAGGCAAAGAGGTTGATACAAGTGCCACAACAACATAAACAAGAAACAAGGCAGGGCTAGACACGATAATGCTTTGTAATGCTACAGGATATCAAGACTCAGCACTGTGTATGTGTAGGTGTGGTGTATAAATAGTCCAGGCCAGCTGTGTGTACATAATCAGGGGTGATCTGGAACTGGTGTGTAAGTGAGGTGCCTGATGGGAAATGTAGTGCAGTTCAGTGGCAGAATTGTAGTTCAGGTGATAGTGAGTGTTTCCAGCGATCAAGGGCTAGATCACTGGTGATTGTGACTATTATATTATATTATATTATATTATATTATATTATATTATATTATATTATATTATATTATATTATATTAAGCATGTTGAACCAAAACATAAACAATCAAAAAAATTATTAATTTTAGTTTGTTCTTAATTATTAGGTTTTTATTTTTATTTATTTTTCTTTTCTAGTTTGTTATATTGTTATAACAATCACCTTTTTCTTTATCTCTGTGAAACATTTTTTTTTGCATACCTTCGTTAGCTCATCCAACAAAATAGCAAACATTTTAAGTACCTGACATTACCAAGAATATGCCAATTGTGATGCCATTCAACTTTTGAATGGCTTCCAAAGCTTTCTCAAGGACTTAAGTGTGTGTGAGTTTTCATGCATCCAGAACTGGAGTGAACTGAATAAACCCAGTCAGTCAGTCAGTTGTGTGTGCACATTTTCTCCAGATGCACTCGTTCTCCTCCTGCCAGCTGTATTTGGTGCCCTTGCCTCGTTTGTGCCTACATTGAAATCCGTGTTGAGTGACAATGACTTCCTCTACCCCCCGAATGATAATTAATTACTCTGCAAAACGAGCTTTCGAGGTGTTTAGCATTGCTGCTGCCAGGAAGTGACGGATGCGCTTGCGATTGTCTCTTTAGATGGATTTGTAAATGAATTGTTCCTGTTTTCAATAGCATGTCTATGAATGGCAGTTTTTGCGGCGTATTTCTGAGCGTCCCTTGAGTCGGTGCGTAACAATAGGTGTTTGTTTCCCTCACCAGCTAAACACAAAATGTACGTTTAACACGAGCGTACGGGCGAAACGGAAGTCGCTGCATGCACCATTTGCGAATTTGATGCATCTTCGCTTCTCCTTTGGCGCCCATTCAGAGTCTTAATGACTTTTGCAGACGCGCTCAAGTCAAACTTCATGAAAACAGCCCTCTGAGAGCCTTCTGTATTGTTTACTGTCTTGTTTTAGCTGGCATTGTACCCTCTACTGGTGGGTTTTTATCTGTTTTTAGCAGATCTACTGTGGTCGAGAACATTGGGGTGTCACTTGTTTGTTTGTAGTTTAACTTTTGCATCCCAATTGTATTTTTCTGTCTTATTTTTTGTGATCGTTTTGACTGTGCTAATGCGATTGGCTTGTAATTTGGCAAAAAGCTGTGTTTTTATTGACATTTTAATATTTGGCTCGCAATTCTTTTCTTAAAGGGATAGTGCACTCAAAAAGGAAAATTTACTCACTACTTCCTCACTACTCATTACCTATTTTCCACTTTATTTTTGGTTATTGTTTCGGCTGTGCTAATGCGATTGGCTTGTAATTTGGCAAAAAGCTGTGTTTTTATTGACATTTTAATATTTGTCCCTTATTTCTTTTCTTAAAGGGATAGTGCACTCAAAAATGAAAATTTACTCACTACCTTTTTTTCTATTTTATTTTTTGGTGATCGTTTTGGCTGTGCTAATGCGATTGACCTGTGTTTTGGCAAAAAGGTGTGTTTTTATTGACATTTTAACATTTCACCCTCATTTCCTTGTTTTAAAGTGATCGTGTACTCAAAAGGAAAATTTACTCACTGCTTACTACCTCACTACTCACTACCTTTTTTCCATTTTATTTTTTGGTCATCATTTTAGCTGTGCTAATGCTACTGGCCTATATTTTGGCAAAAAGGTGTGTGTTAATTGATATTTCAATATTTCACTCTCATTTCCTTAAATGGATAGTGCACTTAACAATGAAAATTTACTGTTTATTTTGTCGCTCAAGGGGTTCAAAACCCCTTTTGAGTTTGTTTATTCTGTCTTTTCTATTTAATTTTCGGTGCTCATTTTGGCTGTGCTATTGCAAATAGCCTGTATTTTGGCAAAAAAGGTGTTTTTTGTCATCTGAATATTTTGCTCTCATTTCCTTTCTTAAAGGGATAGTACACTCAAAAATGAAAATTTACTCAATATTTTGTCACTTAAGTGGTTCAAAACCTTATGAGTTTGTTTATTCTGTCATTTTCTTTTTTCTTTTTGTTGATTGTTTTGGCTGTGCTAATGCAACTGGCCTGTATTTTGGCAAAAAGGTGTGTTTTTATTGACATTTTAATATTTCAACCTCATTTCCTTTCTTAAAGGGATAGTGCACTCAAAAATGAAAATGTACTGACTATTTTGTTACTCAAATAGTTCAAAACAATGTTCTGTTGAAAAATAAATAATATAATTTGAGGAATGCTGAAAACTTTGACTTCCGTAGTAGGAAATACAAATACTATTAGTCAATAAATACAGGTTTCTTTAAAATATCTTTTTTTGTGTTCAATAAAAAAAAAAGTCAAACAGGTTTAAAACAAGAGAAGGTTAAGTAAATGATAATTTTCGGGTGAACTATCACTTTAAAATTTGTTGCGAAAAATAAAAAATAAAAATAGTGACACTCAGGACTTAAAGGACAAAAATATCCCACTTGAAACCTTTTGAAATGCCAATATTCAATTTAAAAACACTTTCATTCCTTGTTGACAGACTTCTGTTTCTTTTAGCAATGGCTCAACTTTGTAATTGAAGAGTTCAGATGCATAATCCTTAAAATGCCATCTGAAGGCATTTTCCGTTGTAGGTTCAGCTATTTCCATTTTTTGGGGGTGAAAAATAGGTCTGTTTTAATTGCCTTTACAATGAAATACCTGAAAATAAACACAGGAACCTGAGAAAAATGCTAATTTTAGAAATTTCAAATGATGCTTAAAAGGACTTTGCATCTGAAATCTTCAATTATTAAAAAAAAAAAGTGTAATATTTTGGCACATTTTTTTTATAGATTCGACATGTGAAGCAAATAAAGCTTATTTTCTTTCACTGTTTTCATGCTTGTGAGCACTGCAGGCCAAATTACTCTCAATTATTAAATTATAATTATGTGTGTGTGTTGGTATGGATATCAGAGTTTGTTTTGTGTGTACTGAGAAACCTGTGAGTGGTAGTTTTTATTTTAATGCAACACTGCACAAAAATTAATGCGTAAAATTGATGATGTTTCTGATCATTAACTAATTGAAGACTCTAATAAAAAAATACAGTGCCATCAGGTAAACTAAAGTAAAAATCCCTTTAATTATTCAAATGGATGTATTTTTGGTAGCTATGATCAAGATTGTGGTGCTTGTAAGAAACCTATGCAAGTGGAAAAAATATTAAAATATAAGATTTAAAATATTTGTATATTTATGATATTATTATCTGTACTTTTTTTGCTCTGTTGTCATATATATAATTTTCAGCAAATGCACAAGTGTTAAGTGTGACCTCGGGTCTGGTAATTGCATGATTGTTTGCCGTCGAAGAGTCTTTGTTGTGCTGAAATGCAGAAGGATAAAAGTGAAGCAGTTTTCTCTACGGTTGACTGATTGTTTGGCATTTCTTCACAGTAATTATTGATTGTTAGCTATGGTTTATTTTGAGTCAGATGCCACTGTGAGGTGATGTTCACACTTCCCTCTTGTAGATCTGCTCTAAACATTATATAGTGTGCATTGCTTTAGAATTTACGTTAAAAAATTATAGGAAATACTGTGAAAACTCCTTGCTCCGTTAAACATCATTTGGGAAATATTTAAAAAAGAAAAAAAAAATCACAGGAGGGATAATAATTTTGACTTCAACTGTATAAAAATATTAAACACTAAAATAAAAAGTAGTAAAAACTATATAGACACAAAATATTAATGTTTTATTAATTTAATTTTATAAATTATTTAAAAATATTAGTTTATTTTTATAAATTTATTTATTAACAATGTTATTTGTTGAAATAGTTTGTTATAGAACTTGTTTTAGTAGTCATTAAACAATTAATTAATAATTATTTGTTAGATATTCTTGTTTTTAGTTTAAATAGGTAAAAAATAATCAAAGTATAACAAAACCAAAATATGCATTCATTATTGCATTGTTGTTGTTGTTATTATTATTTTTATTTTTTATTATTTCTTCTTCTTACTATTATTATTATTATTATTATTATTCAAAATGTTCATTTATTTTGTATTCATCATTTTTTGTATGTCTAATAAACTAAAAAGTAACTACTTGAATGCAAAATTACATTTACTAAAAATAATGAATATAAAAAACATAAACATTTTTATTATTATTATTATTATTAATAATAATAATAATAATAATTAATGCATATTTAGATTTTTTTATACTTTGGTTATTTTTGGGATCAATAATAACGAAAATAAATAAAACTATAAACCGAAAATAACCAATTAAAATATGCAATCATCATCATTATTATTTTTATTCAAAATGTTCATGTTTTTTATATTCATAATTTTTAGTTCATGTAATAAACAAAACAAAAAACATATATATTATATTGCATTTACTAAAAAATAATGTATATAAAAAAAACTTGAAAATGTTATGAATAAATAATAATAATAATTTAATAAGTAATTATTTTTAGTATATTACATTACTAAAATATAATAAATATAAAAACATGAACATTTTTATTATGAGTAATAATAATAATAATAATAATAATAATAATAATAATAATAATAATGAATGCAGATTTAGATATTTTTATACTTTGGTTATTTTTGGGATTAATAATAATGAAAAGAAATAATTAAAACTGAAAATAACCAACCAAAATATGCACTTATTATAAATTATTATTATTAACGCAAATTTAGATTTTTTTTATATGTCGGTTATTTTTGGGAATTATAATAAAGTATAAAAATAAACCTATAAATCGAAAATAATCAATAAAAATTATTATTATTATTATTATTATTATTATTATTATTATTATTAGTAGTAGTAGTACTATTTTAAGCATTTTTAATTTAATATATCTTTGATCAAGTTGATGGTATATGATGCAAGCAATAACACAGGTACACAAACTTTGCATACACTATATGCAAAGTTGGGTCGTGCCCAACTGAGCCAGGTTTCTCTCGAGGTTTTTTAAATCTTCGCTTTTGCCAATTGGTGAAGTTTTTTTCCTCGCCGCTGTCGCCACTGGCTTGCATGGTTCGGGATCTGTAGAGCTGCGCATCGATGGATTTGCTCTTCAGTGTTTGGACTCTCAGTAGTGATTGTTAACCCACACTGAACTGAGCTAAACTGAACTGAACTTAATCTCTGAAAACTGAACTGACTTTGTTTCAATTCACTATAATCTTCCATGTGAAGCTGCTTTGACACAATCTACATTGTATAAGCGCTATACAAATAAAGATGAATTGAATTGAATGGAACTATAGATAAAATAAATACTAAACTTCTCTCTCCAGTTGACTGATTGTTTGGCATTTCTTGGCACAGTAATTACTGATTGTTAGTTATGGTTTGTTTTGCGGTGATGTGGCAGATGCCACTGTGAGGTTTGCAGGGGGTGATATTTCATTCTCTCTCTCTCTGTTTCTCTTTCTATCTTTCTCTCTCTCTCTCTCTCTCTCTCTCTCTCTCTCTCTCTCTCTCTCTCTCTCTCTCTCTCTCTTTCTCTAAGATCAGCTATAAACGACACATCTCTCTGCCCCCCCCCCCCCCCCCACCCCCCATGATGGCGGAGTTTAATCAGCCTTGACTGACTGTCTCTCCCTCAGTGTTGATTCTCAGAGGAGCAGACCATCATCCACCAACCCCCTCTTCCTCAAACCTGTCGCCGAGCCTATTCATGTTAGATATTCATAAGTTCATCTGTCGTTTATGATGATGATGGCCTGCCTGTGCCGTTCCTCATATTTAGAACAGAGCGTATGATCTCACACGGGATGGGACACATTCTTTCTTTTGCTGTCAGGCACTTTTTTTTTTTTTTTTTAAATTAGTCTGTACAAAACATTTGAATGCCTTTTAAAGACGCAAGCTAAAAATAGTCTTTCAAAACAATGCTGGTTTGAAAATAGTGGAGGAATCTGAAGAACATGAGCACATTTGCATAAGCGTATGGATGTGCTGTATATACTGGATTTAATATAGATTTAGATTTATTGGAATTGAATGATAAGGGGTATTTCATCTCTTTTTAATCTTTTTTTGTCATATGTTGCTCTCTGGAAGCATTTACTTATAAATGCTAAATAAATCTAATATATATCATGTATAAAAACAACATTGCATGACCGAATAATTGACACTTTTTCATAAACGCTTCTAGGAGGAATAGTTTGAATGCAGAAGTAATACTGGCTTATATTAGATATTTGATTGATTTATTAGGATCAGATAATCTTTGATATTTTATAATGTATGCTTTCAAATAGTTTTGTATTTAACTGCTTGTGAGTAATAGATTGCTATTATGTATTACTGTAATAGATTATGTGACCCTATCACAAAATTAATTAAAAATTAAGTCTTAATTTGCATAAGTAACAAATCAAAATTGCATTGTATGGGTCAAAATGATCTATTTTTATTCCATGCCAAAAATCATCCAAAAATGAAGCAAATATCATGTTTTATAAAGGATTTAGTTTTTTAAGTACATTTTCTATTGTAATATAAACAACTTTAAAAGTGATTTTTTTTTCAATATTTTTTTTATCTGCATCTCGACCAAAATTTTGTAAAAATCTGAACAAACCAAACATCAATAATAATAAAAATGTTTATTTAATCCGCTTTCAGGTGATGTAAAAAATCTCAATTTCAAAATATTAGTACTTATTACCTGTTTTGCGGTCAAAGATCATGTTTCATAAAATATATAGTTTTTAAAATACATTTTCCGTTGTAATATACACCAGTTTAAAGGCAAATCTTAATAGTTTTATTTTTATCTGTATCTCGACCCAAATTTCTTAAAAATCTGAATAAACCAAACATCATTCATTCATTTATTTTCCTTTAGCTTAGTCCCTTTATTCATCAGGGGTCGCCATATAGCGGAATGAATTGCCAACTTATCCAGCATATCAGCGGATGCCCTTTCAGCTGCAACCCAGTACTGGGAAACATCCATACACACTCATTCACACACACACACTATGGCCAATTTATTTATTCAATTCACCTATAGTGCATGTCTTTGGATTTGTGGGGGAATCTGGAGCACCCAACACGGGGAGAACATGCAAACTCCACACAAAAATGCCAACTGACCCAGCTAGGACTCGAACCAGCGACCTTCTTACTGTGAGGTGACAGTGCTAACCACTGAGCCATTATGTCACCAACCAAACATCAATAATAATAATAAAAAAAATCTATATTTAATCCACTTTCAGGTTTGTACTTACAAAATTGTACTTATGACAGGTTTTGTGGTCCAGGGTCACATATCAATTGTTTTCATAATCTTTCCTATGATCTATAACCTAGGTGAAAGCAAAGATGTACTGTTATTGTTTGTGTGGGTCTCTTTAAATGCAAATGAATTGCTGCTCTCTTTACGGTCTTTACAGCATGTGCTTCTGATACTCAAGCAACAACAAACAAAACATCTGCATGCGTTTTAAAGCCTTGTCATTTTAAACTCTTGTCACAAACAGCATTACATGAATATTAAACTCATTTCACAAACTATGTCGTCAGAAACGCATAGATAATGTCTGTGAATATAAAGTGCTAGCAAAGAAAGTACTTGTTTATCAGTTATATCAACGATATCAAACTGCAATTCATAACTTTGTGCTTTAGTGGTCAATTCGTATGATCTCATTTGTACAATTTAGTATGATTTGCTCTTGTCCCAATGATGGTTGGGTTTAGGGGTGGGGTTTGGTGCCACGCCTCCATTTAAAATCGTACGAATTAACCACTAAACTGACAAAACTTAAAATAGTTACATTTCCTAGAGAGTTTCCTCGAGGATGGATATATTAGTTGCCTGAAACTGGTGACAACACACTTCTTATGTTTAGCTATTTATGCTAAAACAACATCGCACTCTGCGGAAAGTTGAACTTGTAACAACCACAATAACACTCATTTAAATAATTTATATAGAGTCCGTGGTTCTGAGGAAAATCGATAAAGCTTATGTACACAACTCGGAATAAACCTGCTCCGTCCTCATCACAACAATCAGTCTGTTCAAACAGTCTGGCGGCGTTAGCTTTCAGATGTCTGTTTTTTTGTGCTGGTCTGTTTGAGATCATCTCATTTGAGGTGAGAGACTGCAGACAGGACCGCCGCGTGACTTGTAAAGCTGTTAACATGACGGCATGTTTGTTTTACATCAGCACGAAGTTGTCGAGCCTCTCAGACACAGACCTTCCTGAAGCGTTTGTGTTGCTTGAGTTTTTTTTTTTTTTTTTGAAAGCGGCCTTGAGTGTGCAAGGCGTTTTTTTTTTTACGACCAGAGCGTTTGTGTACCGGGACTGGGGAACAGATGGATCAGGGAACACATGTCAGTGTGTCTGTGAATCAGGGTCTGCTACTCTTCACCGCTGAGATGTTTCAAAGCTGTCCCAGACACATCTTAAATTAAACGTCCCGCTAACCTAAACAGCCTTATCAGTGGAATGTTTCAGGCTGTAAAGCGGGATTTGCCAGCAATGACCTGAAGGACCTATAAAAACATTATAGCTGTAATAACATATGGCTTTGGAAGTGATGATGCCGATGCGATTTCGTAATTAAAGAAGAGGGAGTTGTTGCATGTTGACGTATTATGAATGTAGCTGTATGGTTGCTTTTAACATGTTTCTTTGTAGTTTCTTAGGTGTATTTGGTAGTTTTTAAAGAGATTTTGTAATTTAATATTGCTTTATTTGCTTCAGACCTGTTTGAGTTTCTTTCTTCTGTTGAACACAACATAAACTATTTTAAAAACACTAAAAAAGAAATTTCTTCATGTTGTCCAACACAAATTGATTAAGTTAACTTGATTGTTTTTGCAAATTTAAGTGGATTGAACATAAAACAATTAAGTTGTCCCCAAAAAAAACCCAAAATTGTGTTGATTCAGCTCATTTTTAATCAGCAAAAACATTCAGCACTTTTTTAGTGCTGAAAGCCTGTAATTCAATTCAACTCATCTTTATTTCTACAGCGCTTTTACAATATAGATTGTGTCAAAGCAGCTTAACATAGAAGTTCTAGTAAATTGAAACCGTGTCAGTCCAGTTTTCAGAGTTTAAGTTCAGTTTAGTTCAGTTTTTAATTTTCACTGCTGAAAGTCCAAACACTGAAGAGGGAATCCATCCATGTGCAGCTCCACAAGTCCCAAACCAAGCAAGCCAGTTGTCGTAAGTGAAAGAAAAACCTTGAGAGAAACCAGGCTCAGTTAAGCACGACCATTTCTCCTTTGGCCAAACTTGTGCAGAGCTGCAGTCTAGGCGCTGGAGGCTGGAGAACGTTGGACGTTCATCGTGGAGAAGCTGCAGGTGTGAGTAGGTCACTGGCGGATCTACAGGCTGGCCTACGGAAACAACACAGAGACTCGTCTCGTCTTTCAGGAATCAGTCTCATGCTCTCCACTCCTCCTTGACCACCACATTGATTTTCATAGTATTTTTTTTTTCTACTGTGGAAGTCTATGGTTACATATTTTCAGCTTTCTTCACAATATCTTCTTTTGAACACAAGAAAGCAACTCAAACTGGTTTAAAACCACTTGAGGGACAGTAAATAGTGAGTACATTATAATTTTTGGGTGAATATTTCTAAATTCTTTACATTATTGTGGTTTCTTAGAATCTCTAAGGGTGCACTCACGCTATGCTATCCGAATCATGCACAGGCACATTTCCCGATTCATTTGATAAGTGTAAGTAATCCGAATCTGGCCCAGGCGTGGTTCAGTTGGCCGACCCTGGCCTGGTTGGAAGAGGTGGTTTGGTTGGGCTTTGGCACTGTACGCTTGTAGTGTGAGTGCTAAAGCACACCTGAGCCCAAAACTGAAGAAGCAACGTCACTTTTAAGGGACTGTTTCATATGGATTTACTAATCATTCTTACTTTTCAATAAGCGTGAACTGTCATAGTTTATTAAAGACGCAAACTCCTCGCTGCACCTTCAGGAAACCTCCTAATATGTGCATCACGATGACTTTCATGATCATTTATGAGCGTCAAAATTTGTCGATCTGTTTGACTGTGTGTCACTGCATCCCAAATGACTAAAACAATTTAACTAAAGCAATCTCCACTACACTTCTCTTCCTGTTAAACTGAACAGTCGCATCATCGATGATGTAAGCGTGCTCAGGTTAAGATGCAGTGTGAGTGCATGCTGTCGGGGGAGAAGGGAGGGGTGCTTCGGCACGGGTTCAAGGCAACCATGCCTGGTAAGATTATACCCTAAATGGTTTAACATTTTGGTATGTAGTTAATTTTTGGGCTCTCTGTGGTTTTAGGATGTTGGTATGTGGTTTCTAAGGTTATCTGTTTGTCTATTTCAGTGTGGGTGCTAATTACCCATTCAAACAGAATGCATTATTCATTCCATTCCATTACTTTGTTTTGGTTTGTGGTTTGTTCTGTAGCCAATCGAGAAAAAAAATCCTTAAGCTAATAATATTGAACTTAAAATAGTTTGTTAAAAATGTAAAAACTGCTTTTATTTCAGCCAAACTGAAAAAAACAAGACCACAGAAGAAAATAATTATAAGAAATACTGTGGAAAATTTCTTGCTTCATTAAACATCACTTGGGAAATATTTGAAAAGAATTAAAATTTCACACGATGGCTAATTATTTTGCCTTCAACTTCAAGGTTTTCTGACTGTTAACTGTTTACTTATTAGCCATATTTAGATGTTTGTGCAGTTGCTTATTTAAAAATATTTAATGTCAATAATTGTGTTGCCCAAACTGGCAACATCTGATCTTATTGCTCCTCTCTAGAAAACACAACAAACTTGTTTTTACAAATTTAAGTTAATTGAACATAAACAATTATGTTGTCCCAAAAATGCTCAAGATTGAGTTGTTTCAGCTCATTTTAAATAAGTCATTTTAACAAAGAACAAACTTCATTTTTTTTCTGAGTGCATTTTCCTTAAGCACACATTTACTCAGCCTTTGACTGGCTCTATATCCTGTTCCGAATTGAACAAAAGAATGAAAAGACTCACTCTGATTCTATTTCGGGACGCTGGAGACACCTTCCTTCCATCACAGTGTAGTGTGAATCTCCTCCCCCATCAGGATGCTCTCTCTCTCTCTCTCTGGCTGCAGACGTTCACTGCTCCCCTGAGCCCCACTGCTCTCCTCTTCATCCTGATGGAGTGACTGACAGAGGCTCTGGAATCTACATTGACCCTCGCAAAAGGCCAGGGCGATGGTGTAAAGATGAAGGAAACCAATAAAAATCAGACAGAAATGTCAGAGGAATATTAAACGTGTCACAGACGGGCCTCCAAATGGAGTGTAAAAGGTGCATGCGAAATCGGAGATGTGTCCAAGTTGGATGAACTCAGGTGAGCCTGGTTTCTGAACGTGCCTCACACAAAAAAATCACATATATCTGAAAAAGAAAATCACTTTTAACATAAAATGTATAGTTTTTGAGTATTTAGTTTTAAATATGATCATTACAGTAATAATAACCCTTCAAAGAGATATTATTGAAGATTAATGCTACTTCTGATGATAATGATGATCTAAAACACACACAAAAAATGACAACTGTTTATACTTATTTAAGCTGAAATGCTATTATTGAGTTTTTTTAAGAGACAACTAAATTGTTTTATGTTCAATCCACTTAAATTTGTAAAAACAGTCTCCAATATGTTATCAGTTACAGAAAAACTACACGCAGAATACATTTAGTCCTTATATGGGTTCAAAAACGAACCGCAATATATAGCCTACATTCAGTACAAACCTCTCATCCGTTTCTTTATTCTTCACCAGCACATGTAACCTCTGTTAGAAAGTAATTATGTCATTATGTGTTCATAATAGTCCAAAAGGTGATGAGAATAATTAAACAAGGCAGTTTCTTCATGTTCTAGGTTGCTGAAAGAATCAGTTGCCCTTTTTTTTTCCGTCGTCTTCTTTGTTTTTTTTGCGCTTCACTCCCACGTTTGTCCATTTCTAAAAGGATCGGATGTCAGAAGCACTTCAATAATCATGCGCATGTTATTATCATCAGCTCAATATAAGTTTGTTATTTCAAATATAGACGCGCAACTCAAATACATACCCAAACATACCCAAATGTCCCATTTCCACTGAGTGGTACAGTATGGTACAGGTCTTTTATGCTCGTTTCCACTGTTAAAAGGTACCAAAAAGCGAACCGTATCGCACCACTTTTGAGTACCCTTTCCAAAGGGTACCTAGCATAACAAAAGGTTACCAAAAGGCGGAACGAGACATGCAGCTTAACTCTTTTGGTTTACAGAGATACGTCACTAGCACATGTACAAGCTAGGAGAATGAAAACAAAGGAAGCACCAATTTTAAATACACAGCCGAGACATTACACCGTAATAATATATACATATAATAACAAGCCATGGTCAACCCGAGCTCAAACAAACCTTGATGAACAGCCAGAAAGCCAAGAAGATAAACCTGTTGTCCTGTTGTTGTTTACGAGGCCGTCTGAACACGAGTGGTTTCACTTTCTCCAGAGAGCTCGCGATTGCTCATCGCATGTCTATATTTAAAATAAACTTTATGATAATAACGTGCGCGTGATTATTGAAGTGGTTCTGATCCTTTCAGAAACCAACAAATTCAAGCGCGAAGCTCAAAAAAAGCCGGAAAAAACAGAGCAAATAATTTTTTCAGCAACCTAAAAAATGGACAAACTGCCATCTTTAACTGTTATCATTGACTTTTGGATTATTATGAACTTGGAATGCTGTTAAAGAATAAAGATGAGAGGTTTGTACTGACTGTGTATGTTTCGTATCGTTTATAAACCCAAACAAAGTCCTAAATGAATGTTTTGGATATTTTTTATTTGTAATTGGTAACATTTTAGAGACTGTAATTCTCTGTTTGTTCATAAATGTTTTATTTAATGATTTATTTATTTTATATTATCACAGACGTTACAGTAGGCTATTTCACATTATCATTCATTTGCAGCTATAATCAAATCGTGGTTATAGAAAGGTTAGTAATGAACATAAATTTATACATACAGTCAGAATTATTAGCCCCCCTTTTAATTTTCTTTTCTTTTTTTAAACATTTTGCAAATGATGTTTAACAGAGTAAGGAAATTTTCACAGTATGCCTGATAATATTTTTTCTTCTGGAGAAAGTCTTATTTATTTTATTTTGGCTAGAATAAAAACTGTTTTTAATTTTTAAATAAACATTTTAAGGTCAAAATTATTAGCCCCTGAAGCTGTATTATTTTTCGATTAGTCTACAGAACAAACCATCATTATACAATAACTTGACCAACTACCCTAACCTGTCTAGTTAACCTAATTAACCTAGTTAAGTCTTTAAATGTCACTTTAAGCTGTATAGAAGTGTCTTGAAAAATATCTAGTACATTATTATTTACTGTCATCATGGCAAAGATAAAATAAATCAGTTATTAGAAATGAGTTATTAAAACTATTATGTTTAGAGACTTTAACTTTACGTATTTATGTATATAAAGCATTTGTTTAGTAAGAAGTGCTTCTCATACGATATGTGAACTTCATTCGAGAATGACGTCACCTGCAACTTTCTGTCATACACCACGCCCACCAAAAGGATACGATTGGTACCCTTTGGCAGTGGAGACACAAGCCAGATAAAGTTGACCCGGTACGATTCGCTTTTTGGTACCTTTTGACAGTGGAAACAGACATAAAAGCGTACCGAAGTGTACCATACTGTACCACTCAGTGGAAACAGGCCATTATTTAACATAAATCACTTTAGTTAACTTGATGGTTTTTACAATTTAAGTTGAACATAAAACAATTAAGTTCATTAAAGCTAAAATCTTATTTTAAATAAGTAGTTTGAACAATCAGCAAAAATATATTTGAGTGCATAGAAATGTATTACATCTTACTAGAACACAAACTACTACAATACATAACCAGCCATGACTTCGCCAGACTGGACAAACACCGCCTCAGGGCTATTATTTCAGCCATAAAAATTTCACAAGCTTAAACTCTTCTGATCGATATGATTGATTAAGATATTCTCCAATCTGTCTCTTATAATTGGGAGAGGATATAGTGCTTGTCTGAAGCGGATTAATAAAAGAAAGACTTATGAGAGACGGCGCGAGGTGAGAACAGGCTCCGTTTTTGAATGTGCTGACCAAACAGGACGTATGCATTTTAATACTCTGCCAGGAAGTGAAAAAAAAAAAGCATTATCAATTCAAATGTGCTTATTCAGTCCGTTAGCATGCACTACATTTAATTCGGCTTCTTTTAACAATGGGGCTGAATGGATTCTGCATATCTAGCCCTGTTCTGCCATCCGACAGAAAGACATTAATTGAGAACACATCTCTTTATTTTTCTGTATGGGAATGACACTGCTGATTCAACTATTTACCCAATAAGATGGTATAGAAACACTGCCTGTGGAGCAGAGAGCTTGGAGGACTTCATTTTTTTTCTTTCTCCATGCTGGCAGCAGTTTTTGGCTGCGAGCCGAGAGGAAGAGCGACAGTCTAATTCAAGCAAGACCCACACACAGGTGTCCGTGTCCTCCTGGGACATGATCGAAGAGGATGAACTCTTTCAAGGACACGCTCGCATCCTTTTTCCCCCCAAAATTAAGTTTTATTCACCTATTTTAAAAGTAGCCTTCAATTGGATATTTTTTTTTTGCATGTGATCTTAATGACGTTCTCCATTAATGTCAGTCTCCAGTTGCCAGAATATTCATGATTAGCCATGAATGAAATTGAATTGAATTGAATTGCTGAATGTTGTGAATGACTTTTGCGAGAAAAATAAATAATGTCAAAATATGTGTGGAAAAAAATGTGTCATTCCATGTGACAAAACTGAATCCTATTTAATACATGTAAGGAATATTTAAGTCTGGTCTGTTGAGTTATTAGACATTCATGCACACCTGAGGGGGTAATTACACCCATGCTTTATTTTCTAATTATTCAACAGACCCGAGTCATTTTGATTTAATTACATGCAATACATTTAAGTAAAAATTATTACCATGAGGAAAATTGATGAGATGATTTGTTTGAAGACATTTGTCAGGATTTTTTTAATAGTTCTCTTTTTTATAGTTTTGTAAAGCTGTATTTTATTATTATTATTATTATTATTATTATTATTATTATTATTAGTAGTAGTAGTAGTAGTAGTAGTAGTAGTACTAGTAGTAGTATATTATGTTTATTATTATTATTATTATTATTATTATTATATTTTAGTTATTAATATTATTATTATTATTAGTAGTAGTAGTAGTAGTAGTAGTAGTAGTAGTAGTAGTAGTAGTACTAGTATTATTATTATTATTATTATTATATTTTAGTTATTATTATTATTAGTAGTAGTAGTATTATATGTTTATTATTATTAATATTATTATTATTATATTTTAGTTATTATTATTATTATTAGTAGTAGTAGTAGTAGTAGTATATTATTATTGTTATTATATTTTGTTGTTTTAATTCTATTATCATTATTATAGTTTTATTATTATTTTTTTTATTATTGTTGTTATTATTATTGTTATTATTATTATATTTTGCTTTAAATAAAAGATGTCAACTTAGCTGGGTTGTTTGAGTCAAGGCTTAATGAAGACTTTCTAAACATCCTTATGCGGAAAAACACTTCAGGAACAAGCACCTGCAGTAAAAAGTGTAAAATAAAATAAAATTAAATTAAATAAAATGTAAAAAATTTTAAATATATAAAAATTTTCAATAAAAATAATAATAATATTAAAAATAAATAAAATAGTTTAAAAAAGTAAAATAAAAACTAATAAAATAATAAAACATATAAAATAATATAAAATTTATTTAAATGTTAATTAAAATAAATTAAAATAAAGTTAAAAATAAAAATTCAAATAGGTTAAAATAAAATAGTTAAATTAAATTTAAATTAAAATAAAAACTAATAAAATAATAATGAAATAATATAAATATAAAATTAAATAATATAACATATAAAATCACATAAAATATAAAATGAACACATTCTAAGGTATAAAAAAAGAGCAGTGCATTACACTTAAAAGCCCCATATTATTTTTTGTCTTTGACAGTAAATCATTTTAATATTTGTGAAAACGCTGACTGATGTCTAAAATATGACCATGCTTTGAAGCATAGTGACAAAGTATAAAGATTTAAAATAACCATAAGTATTTTGAGACTGCACAAGGCCTTTCATTCGAAAAAACTATTGTGTTGCTACACTGAATGACATTTTAGTGGATATCATCTGTAAACCACACTAACAAAATGTATGATAGTCATTGCTTTTTGCTCATACAAACACAGGACACATTCTAATCTACGAAAAGAGCAGTGCATTATGCTTAAAACCTCCATATTTTTGTCTTTGACCCCATAGTAAACATGGCAGCGCCAGTAAATCGTTTTCAGCTTTGTGAAAACGGCAGACTGTTGTCTAAAATATGACTCGATGGTTCTCAAGGGCAGGAAATCTGATATGGGAGGCTGATTCTTGGGCGGTAAATCAATTATTATTCCGTTACCAGGGAGATGGAAAACGCAGAAAACTGTCACTCTCCCAAGAGAGAGACTTGTTTTCATTCATCTCGCTGCTGTCTCTCCGTCTTTCCCTCTCTCTGTCTCTTTCTCTCGCTCCAGCTTCGAGATTAGATTAGCACGTTTGCCGTATTGTCGCGAGGAACGTTCTTTGAATTCTCCCACAACGCTCTCTGGGCGTCTAGAGCCAGGATTAGGCCTTAAAGCCTGGGAGTGTCCTGGGCTTTGTTGCATGGTTGAAGTGTGCCCGTTTAGGCTTGACCTTGCATGGCATCTCATGGGTCCAGAAGTAAAACCGGGGAGGGGGAAAGCGCAGAAAGCTCCTCATTAAATTATTGAAAGCCCCCGTGAGGGGAAAAACGCATTTTCGACACTCTAGGAGATCACACAAATGTGTCGCACCCTGTCACGTCACAGAAATTAAGGGAAAATGAAGGTTGCGAAGGGAACATAAAGCTTGTAAGAATTACTAGACCATATCAGGTTTTGTGCAGGACTGTGTAGGAACAAAACAAGATATTATACTAGTATAATTATTATAAATACATCAAAATAGCTGCTTTAGTTTCATATTAAACATGTTTAAATGTAGTTGTAATAATTTCTAGTAATAATTAGCAATGAGATTATAGATTGGCAACTATTGAAAGCGAATAAAAGTGTTTTGAATGATTCATTAAAAGAATCGACACAATAGATTTGTTTATTTCGAAGTGTTTTTGAAAGAATTATAAGTATAAATTGGCTCGTCACATTCTATTGGTTGATTAATTCAAAGAATTTACTCATAATGTTTAATAATTTTTGGCTATTCTTAATAATAATATGATTTGTTCAATGATCCAAATCGATTGCTCATCATGTCCTGAATGATATATATTTTTTAATCTGTTCATAAGATATTTTTGTGTGTCTATTGAATCATTTTTGGTGTTCACTCAGAAAAATAGACACTTAAGGTTATATTAAAGAACTTGATTGTTGGATTTGTTTGTTTTTGAGTCTTTTAATTTAGTCATTATAAGAAATTACTTATTATATTTGTTATTTTGTGCATCTCTTTTGAGTGATCCTTTTAATGAATCATCTCATTTGTGAGTGTTTTGGCTCCTTAAAAGAATCTGCTTTCAAGGTGTGATAATTTGTGAATTGCTTGTACCTGTTTTGAATGATTGTGAAGAAAAGATTCTGTAAGAGAAGTAGATTAAATGTTGGTAGTTTGAATGACTCTTAAGAAAAGATTCAAGACAAGATATGTTGGGTTGAGTTTTTAATTGATTATTTGATTAAATGACATTAGATTTGTGCATCTTTTTTGAGTGATACCTAATGAATTATCTCATTTGTGAGAAATTTGACTCCTTCAAAGAATCTTCTTACACGATTTGCTAATATGTGAATCACTTGTACACGTTTTCATAATTCGTGAATTTTTGAATGATTCTGAAGAAAAAATTCTGTAAGAAAAGTAGATATATTAGTTTCTGAGTCTATATAATTGATCGTTAGATTAAATGACATTCGATTTGTCCAATTGTGTATCTTTTTTTGAGAGATCCTTTTAATGAATCATCTTTCTTTTTTGAATGGCTCAAGTATTTGCTCACACGATTCAAAATCACACTTTAACACATTTTTAATGACTCTTAGGAAAAGATTCTTTAAGAGAAGTACATGTGTTGGTTTCTGAGTCTTTATAATTGATTGTTAGATTAAATGACATTAGATTTATCCATTTACACATCTTTTTTGAGAGATCCTTTTAATGAATCATCTCTCTTTTTTGAATGACTCAAATGATTTTCTCATGATTTGCTAATTTGTGAATCACTTGTTCCTGTTTTTGAATGATTCAGAAGAAAAGATTCTTTAAGAGAAGTAGATATGTTGGTCTCTGAGTCTTTTTAATTGATTGTTAGATTAAATGACATTAGATTTGTACACTTGGGCATCTTTTTTGAGAGATCTTTTAATGAATCATCTCCCTTTTTTTTTTAATGACTCCAATGATTTGTTCACGATTTAAGATCACTCTTGTACATGTTTTTGAATGACTTTTAAGAAAAGATTCTTTAAGACAAGATATGTTGGTTTGAGTCTTTGATTAGTTGATTAAATGACATTAGATTTGTCCATTTGTGTGTCTTTTTTGAGAGATCCTTTAATAAATCATCTCTCTTTTTTGAATGACTCAAAGGATTTGCTCACAGGATTTGCTAATTTGTGATTCCTGAACCTGTGATTCATTTTGGGATATGTTGGTTTATGACCATGAGTCATTTTTGATATGTTGTTTTATGACTATGGGTCATTTTTTGAGTGATCCTTTTAATGAATCACCTTGTTTTTGCTTTTTTTTTTTAAGACTCTGTAAAAAAAAAAAAAAAAAACCTGAATCGCTTATACATGTTTTTAAATGATTCTGAAGAAATTTAAGCTACTCGTTGTCTTTAACAGAACTTGTTTATGAGTCTTTTTAAGTGATTGATTATAAGAAATCACACATTATATTTGTTAATTTGTTTAATAAACTGACTTGTATACGAGTCTTGAATAACTCCTAAAATTAATTTGCTCATATGATGTGTTCATTCTCGAGTTCCTTCTTCAAGCACATTCTTCTAAACTAGCGATTGCCCCCAAACATTGCGATAACCAATCTCTAACCTCATCACATTCAATCCTCCCCATGGCAGCTCACCAAAAACCCCCACCTCCTTCCACAAATAAAGCAGGAATACAGATATTGGGCATTGAGCCTTAAATATCTCCCCATCAGACATGTTCTTCATGCAGCCGCTGTCTTGCGCCGGTCACATGACTGATAGGATCGCTGCATTAGCAGTCAGGTCAGCGCATGTGTTTAACACATTGATAGCCCGCCGCTGAATGATAGATAAGACACCAGGAGCGTTCCGAGGGGGCTGGGTGATGCTTCAGAAAGGGGGTCGGGGTACTTGGGTTGATTTCAGGGAAATTCACGAGCCCCCCCGCCCTACGGCTCCCATTTCTTCCTTACCTCTGTCGCTATCAATTTGTCCTGATGCCTGGCTGGCCAGACCAGATCTTCTCTCCATGGGTGGGGGGTGAAGAGAGACGGCAGAGGGGGGAGACGACCACTGCAGGCTTTTGAGGAAACCCTTGGTGGTCCCTGTTACTATTGTACTTCTGTGTGTGTGTGTGTGTGTGTGTGTGTGTGTGTGTGTGTGTGTGTGTGTGTGTGTGTGTGTGTGTGTGTGTGTGTGTGTGTGTGTGTTTGCGTCTTTTTGGTGTGTTTGTCCCAATGACGGTTTGTCCCTTTGGCCATGTGCTTCTTGTGTCTATGTGTGTCTCTTTGGCCATGTTTGTGTGAGTTTGTGTATGTGTGTGTGTGTTTGGGGTTTGTTTGTCCCTTTGGCCGTGTTTATCTTGTGCGTGCGTGCGTGCGTGCGTGCGTGTGTGTGTGTGTGTGTGTGTCTGCAGAATGATTCTAAAGAAAATGTGCATTATCTTGTGTGTGTGTGTGTGTGTGTGTGTGTGTGTGTGTGTTTGTGTGTGTTTGTCCACGTGCATCTTGTGTGTGCTTGACCATGTGTATTGTGTTTGTGTTTGTCCATGTGCATCTTTTGTGTTTGTTTCTGTTTGAGTGTGTGTCTCTTTGGCCATGTTTGTTGTGTGTGCGTGCGTGCGAGTGAGTAATTGTCCATGTGCATTGTGTGTGTGTGTGTCCACAAACAACTGCCATATGCATTGTGTATGTTTGTGTGTGTGAGAGAGAGAATGAGCATGCACGTGTGTGTGTGTGTGTGTGTGTGTGTGTGTGTGTGTGTGTGTGTGTGTGTGTGTGTGTGTGTGTGTGTTTGTCCTTGTGCATCTTGTGTGTGTTTGTCCATGTGCATCTTGTGTGTGTGCTTGACCATGTGCATTGTGTGTGTGTGTGTGTGTGTGTGTGTGTGTGTGTGTGTGTGTGTGTGTGTGTGTGTGTGTGTGTGTGTTTGTCCATGTGCATCTTGTGTGCGTGTGTTTGTGTGTTTGTCCATGTGCATCTTGTGTGTGTGTGTGTGTGTGTGTGTGTGTGTGTGTTTGTCCATGTGCTTCTTGTGTGTGTGTGTTTGTCCATGTGCATCTTGTATGTGTGTGTGGGTCCATGTGCATCTTGTGTGTATTTGTGCTTGTGTGTGTGTTTGTGTGTTTGTCCATGTGCATCTTGTGTGTGTGTGTGTGTGTGTGTGTGTGTGTGTTTGTCCATCTGCATCGTGTTTGTTTGTGTGTGTGGGTCCATGTGCATCTTGTGTGTGTGTGTGTGTGTGTGTGTGTTTGTCCATGTGCATCTTGTGTGTGTGTTTGTGTGTGTGTGTGTGTTGGTCCATGTGCATCTTGTGTGTGTTTGTGTGTGTGGGGGGGTCCATGTGCATTTTGTGTGTGTGTGTGTGTGTGTGTGTATGTGTGTGTTTGTCCATGTGCATTTGTGTGTGTGTGTGTGTGTGTGTCTCTGTTTGTGTATTTGTGTGTTATCCATCTGCATCTTGTATGTGTGTTTGTCCTTTTGTCCATGTGCATTGTGTGTGTGTGTGTGCGTGTCTGTTTATGTTTGTCCATGTGCATCTTGTATGTGTGTGTTTGTCCTTTTGGCCATGTGCGTTGTGTATTTGTGTGTTTGTTTATTGTCCATGTGCATCTTGTATGTGTGTTTGTCTTTTTGGCCATGTGCATCGTGTGTGTTTGTCAATCTTCCTGTAGTGTTCATATGCATTGTGTGTATATGCATGCATGTCTTATGTGTGTTTGTGTGTTTACTCATGCGCATCTTCTGTGTTTTTCCAGCGTTCCTTTTTGTGTGTGTGTGTGTTTGTCCATGTGCATCTTGTGTGTGTGACAATCATTTGATTCTTATGTTTGTCTGTATGTTTGTGTGTCTCTGTGTGTATGTGTGTGTGTGTGTGTGGCAAGGAGGGGGTCGGATGCAATTAATGAGCTGAAAGGCTCTGCGGGCCGTCACTGTCTGTCCTGAAGGGTTAATGCTCCAGTGAGCGCTCTCTTCCCTCAGGTCTGGCTGATCTGAGACCAGCAGACAGGATGGCTGACCGCAGACACTGGACTCCTGTTGTGGCTCTGTCTTCTTCATCTACTGTTGCGGAGCTCAGGACAATGGCTTCATTACTGCCGGCCCTTCTCTCTGCTGTTGGGGGCTAATGTGTAAAGCAGCCGAGTGTGTGTGTGTGTGTGTGTGTGTGTGTGTGCGGTCCGAGCGCCTAAAGAGCTACTAGAACATTCTCAAATGACACTCTGAAAGAAGTGGGTCAGGGAGAGGAGGTAAAATCCTATGCGGTTTGTTCGTGTTTTCATTACGCTTTCCCTCCAGTAGGATGTTTCATCCCAAAAATGGGGTTCAGCCCACGTGTAGCCCAGGGCTTTGATAGATCAACACAAAAGCTTTAGTGAAAAGTACAGCAGTGGTGCCAGAGAACCGAATTCAGAGAGAAATAACATGGTACTTGGATTTAAGCAATAATATTGAGCAGGAATATATACTATACTATATATTCATAATCGCTCAATATTCCAAGTACCACATTATTTCTCTCTGCATGTCTGGAGACTAATCCCTTTTATATAAGTGTGTGTGTGTGTGTGTGTGTGTGTGTGTGTGTGTGTGTGTGTGTGTGTGTGTGTGTGTGTGTGTGTGTGTGTACACAGTGTTGAGAAAGCTAATTCAAAAAAAGTAATTAGTTAATAATTACTGATTACATCATTGCATTACAATTGTAATTAAATTATTGTTCTAATTACAATGGCTGAAAATAAATAGATTAATTAATAAGGAATTTAATTATTTTTAATCCTTTGCTCAATACTGTAAATCAGGGGTCATCAACTATATTTGTCAGAGGGCCAGAGTTTTACCGGACAGTCTCCTTGGGGGCCGGACCCCCAAGAAGAAAATCAAATAAAAATCTCATTTTGACTTAACATCATGTTTATTGTTTATACTTTTTCAATTTCATTACAAAACTGAAGGCATTTGATTCAGGCTCCCATTACCTATACCACAGTCAACCACTAGGAGTGATAGATATTTTGCCTCAACTCAAATAGGCTAAGTCAACAAGGGGAAATGGAACTTTAGCCATTGATTAAGCACTGTCATAGATATATACACTAGATGTCGCCTACTCTGCTGTTGTCTATTAGAACGAATGCGTCAAAAGAGCCGCCATTTTAGTACAGGGTAGCGCTCCTTTGAAATGAATGCGGGACCAAGGTGAAGTGGAGGACTGTGGCCATCCAAAGCCAGAGAAATACACATATACACATATATCTATGATCGGGAGTTTTCCCCGGTGGTCAGTATGCAAATATTTTTTTAAATTACGAAATATTATAATTTTACATCACTTTTCTACATTGATGGATGTGACCGCACGGGCATTGCCGACAAAGAGCGTGTGTTTGTGTGCATGGAAATGCATTATCCTCCTTCCCTGTTTAATTAGATCTAATCAATGTCCTGAAACACACCCCTCTCCTGCTTTCACTTCTCATTCTGACGGAGGGAGCGATTCGATTGTGAATGAATCTCTTGTTTTTCTTCCTTTTTTTAGTCCTGAGGCAGACATCCCAAGTCTCCCAGAAGTTCTGTGAGTCTCCCGCAAATGCATAGAGACTCCCGAATGCCCGCAAACGAATGATAATCTCCCGGAAATCGCGCGTCTTCCTCCCGCTCCTCAAATAGGTCGTGCACCTCTCTCCACCCCATCCCTCCTTGCTTTTCATCACACAAACGTCGCGCGCACTCCGCCTACACTCCACCCGGTCCTCATTTACGTTAGTTAAAACCTGTTTGAAACAATAAATGCTTAACGCCGCATAGTCTGTCTGAGTCTGTCCTCATTTCGAAGTGTAGCTTTATAGTCATAAACGGTGGTTATTCTGACTCAGTTGTTGTTATTTTTAGTTGCTTTAATAGTGTGGACCACTATTTTCTTTTTGATCCTCACAATTTTGGAATCCAGTCGCGGGCCGCATTAAATGGCTCAGCGGGCCGGATTTGGTTGGACCCACTTTTGCTTACAGAACTGCCTTAATCCTTCATGACATAGTTTCAACAAGGTACTCCTATATTCCTCTGAGATTTTGGTCCATATTGACAGGATGGCATCACGCAGATGCTGCAGATTTGTCGGCTGCACATCCATGATGTGAATCTCCCGTTCCATCACATCCCAAAGGTGCTCTATTGGAGATCTGGTGACTGTGGAGGCCCTTTAAGTACAGTAAATTCATTGTCATGTTCAAAAAAACCTGTGTATTCTGCTGGAAGTAGCCATCAGAAGATGGCTACACTGTGGTCATAAAGGGATGGACATGGTCAGCAACAATACTCAGGTAGGCTGTGGCGTTGACACGATGCTCAATTATACTAATGGGCCCAAAGTGTGCCAAGAAAATTCCCCCACACCATTACACCACCACCAGCCTGAACCGTTGATACAAGACAAGATAGATCCATGCTTTCATGTTGTTGGTGCCAAATTCTGACCCTACTATCCGAATGTCGCAGCAGAAATCAAGACTCATCAGACCAGGCAACGTTTTTCCAATCTTCTATTGCCCAATTTTGGTGAGCCTGTGCGAATTGTACCCTCAGTTTTCTGTTCTTATCTGACATGAGTGGCACCCGGTGTGGTCTTCTGCTGCTGTAGCCCATCTGCCTCAAGGTTGGACGTGTTGTGCGTTCAGAGATGCTCTTCTGCATACCTCGATTGTAACGAGTGGTTATTTGAGTTACTGTTGCCTTTCTGTCAACTCGAACCAGTCTGGCCATTCTCCTCTGACCTCTGTCATCAACAAGGCATTTGCATCAACAAAACTGCTGCTCACTGGATATTTTCTTTTTTTCGGACCATTCTTAGTAAACCCTAGTGATGGTTGTTTGTGAAAATCCCAGTAGATCAGCAGTTTCTGAAATACTCAGACCAGCCCGTCTGGCACCAACAACCATGCCACGTTCAAAGTCACTTAAATCACCTTTCCTCCCCATTCTGATGCTCGGTTTGAACTGCAGCAGATTGTCTTGACCATGTCTATATGCCTAAGTGCATACTCAAAATTGAGTTGCTCCCATGTGATTGGCTGATTCAAAATGTGCGTTAACGAGCAGTTGGACAGGTTTACCTAATAAAGTGGCCTTGAGTTTGTCATATGCATGCGATATGTATGCCTCAGTTGTGTGTACGCAGTATGTATCCTGTGTGCACAACATTATCAACTAGAACTCTTTTATCTGATTAAAAGATAAAAAGGACCAAAAATGTGCCAATAATTGTAACAAGAGCCGTATACACTGTAAAAAAAAAAAAAACTACATAATAAAAGTCATGACAACTTGTGTTTTTTTTTTTTACATTCCCCGATCTTAATTTAGAAAGTTAATCAGGTTTTTTTTTTAGTTAAACTAATTCCAACTTGATATTTTAAGTCAGCTTAATTGAAGCAAATTCAAATGACTTGAGAAGTTAAATTGGTTCTACTTAAAAGTGTAAATAAAATGGGCAACTTATTTTTTACAGTGTAGAAAAACTCATCTAATCCAATCCATCTCAGTACAAGGGCAAACCTTTACACAAACCTCTCACTTATTCATATCCAAACATTAAAGGCTGCTGGCCCCGTTAATAACTGTTATTACAGTGGCGGAAGTGTGATTGTTGATTATTAGCACTTGAGTCGGTGTGAGCAGTGATGTGACTGCGCTCATGTTTCCTCTGAACAGGTGCTCCCTCGACATGAGGCCTATTTTGGGGTCTGACCAGCGGCCCTGGGGCGATATAACACTTCACTTACACACAACTCATTCAGCACTGCCCAAACACATGTCCCATAATCCCAGAGTGTCTCTAGCAATTATAAAAAAAGATAGCTCAGATAGTTCTTTCAGGACCACTTGAGTTCAAACTGGTGTTTCTATTGTGATTGAAGCTCATGGAGGGCAAAAAGAGACAGCAGTTTAACTTTTGTAATAAACTAAGGGCTTATTCACACCGAATGCATGTTTGCTTCTTAAAACATGAGGCACTGCGCTCAGGAATGGGTTTTTAAAAAGCATAGCATAGCGTGAGGTTCATGTGATGTAATATTATGAACGTGATGTAATAACGACAATAGCACACACATTAGAAATAGGAAAACAATATGTTATGATAAACACTTGGACATACATCATTAGGGTTGGGTATCGTTTGGGGTTATTTAGATACCGGTGCTAAATCGATACTTTTAAAACTGTACCGGTGCCAAAACATTGACTGAACCAATACTTTTGAGCCACAAAATTATGACTCTAGAAAAATCTTTTATTTGACAAACTATTTCAATCATTTTAATTGAACAATATAATTAAAGTTTAAAGTAATTAGACATAAATAATATTTTATATATTGTATTGCATTCATATATTTCTTTTGATTGTTTGTTAGCATGAATTTAAGATTTTGCATTATGCAATCTACATTACATTAGCTTACTACTAACCTGTGGAAAGGCTGTCATCAAAATCAGGGAACACCTTTTTTCTAGGATTGTGGTTTGTGACTACGTTTACACAGGCATTGGTAATGTAATGAGTTGCCTTAATCTGAATAAGACAATAATATGATTACGGTGTTTAGGCTACACGAGTTGCTTTTTTGGATGTTTCTTTTATGATCCCATTTTGCTTGTTATAGTACATAGATTTTCGTTGCGTCCCCAAGCTATCCACTAGGGTTGTGGGATTTGGAGAAAACATCTAATTGCAATTTTTTAAATTTATTTATTTATTTTTTTTTTTTGCAATTTCGATTTGATTTGCGATTATAATTTTGTAGTCAAGCTTCAGCTTAGTAATCTGTATTGTAGCTTCTTAGTTGCTTGTTGTAGCTTGTTAGTTAAAAAAGGAACTTAAAAGATATTAAATTAGCTAACAACTCTGAAATTGTACTTTGCTGTTGCTACAGTACTTTTAGTTGACTTTTTAGCAAGACGCTCCTCATATAGCTGCCTGTGGTGCTTTTTTAGGTGCTGGTTGTTGTATCTCATGCGACAGCTCTTACAAATGACCTGTTTTTGTTTGGTGTCTGTAAATTTAAAACCAAAATTTTCCCATATTACTGACATGCTGTTTTCTTTGATATTAATTCGTCTATTAATGCTTCTGAAGCGGCAAATGTCATCATCCCACTTGTTTGCGCTTTCCTGTTTGTTTTAATTTGTGAGTGTTCTGCATAGTTTGGTTGTGCAATTCTTATTGGGCAGAACCAGGACTTAATTTGTGCTGGAACACGCCGGATCCGGCACCTCTGAAATCTGATCTGGCACCTCATTTTACCGATCCCACTCCTCAACCGACCTCCTCCCCCGTCCGCTTTTTACTTTCACTTTCTTCCGCGACTCCACAACCCTCTTCACTTTCGTCTGCGACAACCCCCCGCTCTTCACTTTCGTCCTTCGTCCGCGATACCCCTCCACCATTTATCCGCCATCCAACCAACCTGCTCTCCACTTTCGTGCACGACACTTCTCCATCCTTGTGTACAATGCCGGATCCGTAACACCGATCTGTTCCAGGACCTCACAATTCACAAATTAAGCACTGGGCAGAACGAAAGTGTGCTCACTCAGTTGGCTAGTAAGACTATCACACACAGACAGCAGTCATGCATTTGCTCTGGGTGGGGGAAGTTAAATAATATATATTTCATATCGCAGCCTCTTGCGACTAGATAATCGCGTTCGATTTCGATTAATCGTGCAGCCATACTATCCACATTTCCTCCGAAGTTTCATGTAATTTCAGGCATTTCATTTTTAACTGTAGTTCAGCAGTTTCACTTTCATTCAGAAACATATTGTCCATGCCATCATGACAAACTGAGGTATTGGATGAGAATATGAAGAGTGTTGTTTTAATAGAATTTGATACTGCACGGCGAATGGAAAGAAAAAACCTTCGCATTTCATGACGTTGTTGTCTGTGGTCCTTTAAGGTAATGAAAAATCACTGTTTACATGGTAGACTCTTATTCAGAGTGTTGTCTTAATCATATTAAAATCAGAGTATTGTTGTCCATGTTAACGTACTCAGTAAAAGTGCCAGATGATGTCGCAAGCTGTCAAAGACAAAGTTGATTCAATATGCCCTCAAATGTTTCATTAAGTTAGATGTGTTTTCTAAAGCGTCTGCTTCACGTTGCTGTGTCAGAATAGTTGTTTGTAAAATATAGCCATACTTTAGAATGCTTAGTTTTAGTAAATTTGATGAACGTGATCATGCATTTTGATGAATCTGAAGGGAGTCGCTCACCGGATGCGCTGTACTGCACGCATTGTATACATGCGTTAGTTCCCTAAGAAACAAGAACAAACGCCTAAAACATTGCAGACGGTGTCCCTATCCCTAAAGATGTTTAGAATTAAATGTTTAAAGATGGTGTGTCACAATGCGTACCTATCTGGGCCATTGATGTACCCCTTGATGCTTCTTACATCCTTGTCGTGGCACTGAAATTAAGCACCGAAAGTTATATGCCAATTCGGTCCACCTGTTACATACAGTGCTCAGCATATAGAAGTACACCCCTCACAAATCTCTTTTAAATTCATATCTTTAATAGGAAGCTATACAATATTATATTTGTGCATATACCCTAGATTAGTCAGTACTGTAGTCAAATCTGGAGATTATCTAACAAAATAACTTGCGATAATGGTCTAAAAACTAGTATAGCCAAATTGAAATGTTATAGAAATATATTAAATACAAATGTTGTAGTTTGTCGTTTTTTATTTTTGCAATATTTTGCTGGAATTTAGTTGTATTATCTTTCAATTTCTAAATATGTTTGGTGACTAAAATATAATTTTAATGAATATATATGTTTAATAAATCTGTTTTGTTTAAATGCACCAAAATACATTGGCTATATTCACTGAGAAATGGATAAAAATATTAATTTCATTTTCATTTATGTCATCGGGTTTCGGTACCCAACCCTATACATCATATAACTCAGGATATCTGGATAAAGCCACAATGAGCACCTCCTCTGCCATGATATAAAGGTAAATAAAACAGTTGCCGTGTCAACTTTTTTACTATAAACAGAAGCTTGCAATGGTTGCCCTGCCTCCAAGCTCCTCTGATTGGTTCACTGCTGTGGAACTAACAGTGATGAGCTGCCTCTGTAAAAGTTGAAGATTTTTCAACTTGACATGGCGTTTAAAAAATGTGGCGCTCATGTGTGCGGTGCTTCAAAAAGACGCACGTGTAATGGTAAACATGTCCAAACATAATTTTGACAACAACATGTGAAGAGTGAAATGTTTTCCACTGGGTCATGTGTGAATGGCACGTTGGCTCTCAGTGATCTGATGTTGTTCACTTGGAGCTTTAGTTAGAGTTTTTCTTTGAAAGCGAGGCCCGTCATTCTCTGTTCTTCTCTCTTTCATGTAAAACCTTTCTGGCGGTCAGTCAGGCCTTTGTGTCAGTATAATGTTGAAGTCAAAGACTCGCAGGAAAAAGCTAAACGCGTTGACCTTTTAATCTGACAGGAAGGATGGCATACGCACACGTACACATACTCTGTCTTTTTGCATGAATTTCCACACATTTCTTGAATAGAATGCGGATACGATCAGGACATATTTCTGATTTTGAGTTGCTGCCTATTTCCAAATGCAAATAGGGTTTTTAATTATTTTTAATTGATTTAATAATTAATGCTTTTATTTTGACAGGTTTTTTTTTTTTGTATTTTTAATACTATTAAAATAACTGTAGTTTAAATAGTTTTTTTTTTCATTTCAATAAGTTTGAAATTAAAAATTTGTTAACACTATAATTTAGAAAAAAATGGTAAATGTTATTTTGAATTGGCCTTTAAATTTTTTGTCTCGTGAATTAATTTGCTTTTGCCACATTCATTGTTTTTTTAATTTGTCTTTAATTCGGGTATTTTTATAACATTTTGGTATTTTCCAATATTTGCCTTTTGAATTCAATTTGTTTTTAATTTTAGTTTAATAATTTTAAACTGTTTAATTTTGATAATTTAATATAAGTTTTTATGAGTCGTTTTCAGTATGAAATGCAGATCAAATATTTGTTTAATTTGATACAATTTCATTAATTTCTTGTGATATTTTTCAGTATTTTCTTTGTTTTATATATTTTCCACATATTTTGTATAAGCGCTGTACAAATAAAGATGAATTGAAATTTAAAGTTTCAAGTAGAAAGTTTTCAACTTTTTCAAATTTCAGATTTTTTATTTAATTTGAAACTTTTAATCATTTATGTGCTTTTGTCATTTTTTTCTCTTTTTTTCATTTTAGCTATTTTTGTACTTTTGTTTTTTGATTTTTATTGAATTCATTTGCTTTTGCCACAATTATTATTTTTTATATTTTTCTTTAATTCAGTTAGAGTTTTTATAGCCATTTTGGTACGTTCTAAAGTTAGCCTTTCTAATTTTTATGTATTTAATTTAATATGTATATTAAATACAGTATGATTGTATGTAAAAACAAATAGCCTTTCATAACACTTTTTAATTTAACTTACTTTTTTATCATTTTTCGATTTTTCTTTCTTTTAATTACAGTATTGTTATAGCCATTTTGGTATGTTTCAAAGTTAGCCTTTTTAATTTTCATGTACTTAAACTAATATTTATGTTAAATATGATCGGATGTACAAAAAAAAAAAATTTAAAAAATGCATATTGATAATACAGTTTTAATTAATTTTTATATTATTTCTTTATTTCTTTAATTTAGTTATATCGTTTTTATAGCCATTTTGGTATGCTCCAAAGTTAGCCTTTCTAATTTTCATATACTTAAACTAATATTTATATTAAATATAATAGTGTGTAAAAAAAAAAAAAAAAATTTGCATATTAAAAAACACATGGTTTTAATTACATTTTATATGATTTCTATTTTTCTTTAATTCAATTATAGGCTAACTTTGGAACATACAAAAATGGCTTTCTAATTTTCAATTACTTTATTGTATGTAAAAAAAAAAAAGAAATTGCATTTTTTCACACTATGGTTTAATTAAGCTTTTTAGTTGATTTAAGTTTAAATTTGAGATGCAAATATACTTTACATCTAAATTTCACATTTATTGAAGAAAAAAACCTTTCTAGTACTTTTCTACGTTCTTTTTTCATGTAGGCTTAATAATATGTACATTAATTCTGATCATAAGTAAAAATAATTTGCATATTATAACATTAAGTTTTAATTACTTTTTTTAACGTTGTTTTTATTTTTATTTAATATAGTTATAGTGTTTTTATAGCCATTTTGGTATGTTCCAAATTAGCCTGTCTAATTTTAAAGTACTTTATTGTATGTAAAAAAAATTTTTTTTTTTTATTTTACACTTGAGCTTTTTAGTTGATTTAAGTTTAAATTTGAGATGCAAATATTCTTTGTATCATAATTGTAAAGCATTTCACACTTACTGAAGCAAAATAATATTTCTATTTTTCCTTAATTCAGTAAGAGTATTGTTATGGCCATTTTGGTGTTAGCCTTTCTAATTTCATGTACTTGTGTTTTAAAATAGCTCTTTTTCTTTTTTCTTTTTCTTTTTTCTTTTTAATTAAGCTTTTTAGTTCATTTTAGTTTGAATTTAAGATGCGTATGTTCTTTGTATCATAATTGTAAAACATTTCACACTTGTTGAAGGAAAAAAGCCTTTCTAGTACTCGCTCTTTCCCTTTTCAGCCGCATATAGACTTTAATGGACTTGTGAAGTTTGTTGACTAAACGTGTTCGGGGTTGAAATAGGCTGCAGTGCAGAATGTCAGTCAAAAAAAAGTCGAAATGTAGTCTGAACTGTGAAGCGATAGAAAGTGTGTGTCAATATTAAACTTCTCCTCGCTCACAGATTGACCAAGAATAAGTGAACTCACACAGGCAAGCCATCCTGCTTTTTTTTTTTTTGTTCAAACAAACATGCGAATAGCATATAATGTATGATGTTTTTTCTAATTCGTCTTTTCCCATTCCTGTCAGTCCTTCAAAGATGTCGGTGGAGATCCCGGACACCGCAGTCTGGACCTGCACAGAAAAAGGTCTGAATTAGATCACAAAGCTTCCAGATGGCACAAATTGAATTATTTAGCGCACAGACAAAACCAATTCGGGTCAGCCGCAAATATATAGGATGCCTTGAAATGGCTTCTATATTGGTGTGTGCTTTTATTAGGGCCGGGAGGTAGTAAAAAGTGTAAGCGGGCCACGTTGTAAACGCTCACTTTGAGAGGTTAGTGGGATTTTTTTTTTTTTTTTGCCGCAGGGTTGCAGAAATGGAGACCCTTAACAATGAGGACGATCATTTTCTATGCCCGCGTACATGTCTGTCTGAAAAAGCAATGTAAATAAAAGCCAACGACACTTGGGTGCCAGTTTCATTGTGGTAGAAATGAAACAAACTGCTTGCTTATGTATTATTGTTCCTATTTAAAGGCATAGCATGTTGTAAAACTCAAGAAAACAAAAACAAAAGGATAGCATTTAATTGATGGAGGAATTATTACTCACCTGCTAAGTGTTTTGTTGATCGCTTTGAGGTGTTTTGAAGCCTTTCAGGAAGTCTGGGATCCTCTAGAGCCAGAAGTTGTTCAAAATCGGCAGGCTTTTCATAAGAGTTTAGAGGTTTTGGGAACACTTCACCTTTTTTTATTTAAAAAGTAGCGTAATATTATCAGTGTGCATGTTTCTTGGTGAGATTATAGTTCCTAGCCATATTGACCTAGAAAAGAGCAACTTTTGGTTTTATGTCGAACATAATGTGATTTACAGAACTGTGAAGCTTTTAATAGGAAAATCATCAAAACATTTTGGTCATTTTTGAGTGAGATGCTAATGGTCTAATGCGACTTAATGATCTATGCTAAGCTAAGCTATAAATGCTCAGCCAGACTTGGAGGTCGGCTGAATGGATTCAAAAATGGTAAAACTCAACAGTTTAGCTCTAGGGGAGATGTAAAATGAGCCTGTATTCAAAACAAAGATTCTAATGGTCTAATCCAATTCAATGAGTTATGTTAAGCTAAGCTAAATGTGCTCTCGCCAGACTCTGAAATTTGGCTGAATGGATTCAAAAATAGTATTAAAGCTGCAAGCAGCGATGATAGGGACCTCGCACCCCGGCTCACCGCCGCCCGGTGGCCTCAAGATGACAGAGAACAGCGAACAATATTAATTTAAGCCGATGTATAAAAAAAACCTGAGAAAAATCAATGATTTATGCCAATTTTCCTCCTGTCAGCAGGTGGCGCTATGACTGTGACTCAACATTGGCATATAGATGTCTTCAGAAGAGGAATCTTATCGAACCTGTGAATTTTCAGGCAGGTCGGACATTGTGTGGTTGAGTTAAAAGCCAAACTACCTTCTGCCAGCAGGTGGCGCTATAACCATAACTGGATATTGGCATTTAGATGGCTTCAGGAGAGGACTTTTATCAATCATGTAAAGTTTCAGGCCGATCGAACATTGTGTGGTTGAGTTATAAGCCAAACTACCTTCTGCCAGCAGGTGGCGCTATGACTGTTACTCAATATTGGCATGTAGATGTCTTCAGGAGAGGACCCTTATCGAACATGCAAATTTTCAGGCAGATCGGACATTGTTTGGCTGAATTATAAGTGATTTCCTGTTGCCAGCAGGTGGCGCTATAACTGTAACTGGATGTTGGCGTGTAGATGTCTTCAGGAGAGGACTTTTATCAACTATGTAAAGTTTTAGGCAGATTGGACATTGTGTGGTACAGTTCTAAGCCAAACTACCTGTTGCCAGCAGGTGGTGCTATAACTGTAACTGGATATTGGCATATAGATGTCTTCAGGAGAGGACTCTTATCAAACTTGTGAAGTTTCAGGTCGATCGGACATTGTGTGGTTGAGATATAAGCCAAACTACCTTCTGTCAGCAGGTGGCGCTATGACTGTGACTCAATATTAGCATGTAGATGTCTTCAGGAGAGGACCCTTATCAAACTTGTGAATTTTCAGGCAGATCGGACACTGTTTGGCCGAGTTATGAGTGATTTATTGTTGCCAGCAGGTGGCGCTATGTCTGTGACTCAATATTGGCATGTAGATGTCTTCAGGAGAGGACCTGTAACGAACCTGTTGATTTTCAGGCAGATCGGACATTGTTTGGCTGAGTTATAAGTGATTTCCTGTTGCCAGCAGGTGGCGCTATAACTGTAACTGGATTTTGGCATGTAGATGTCTTCAGGAGAGGACTCTTATCAAACATGTAAAGTTTTAGGCAGATCGGACATTGTGTGATTGAGTTATAAGTACTTCCTGTGCCATGGCGAAGCGTTGATGTTTGTCAGGCCATCACGGACACGCCCCTCGGTGAAAACTCTAGATCTTCACAATATATCATTGCTAGAGCTTTCATATAACACCAGCCTAATTTAGTGCTGATACGATGAAATTTGTGGGAGGAGTTTGTTATGCTGTAAAACACGTCACTTCCTGTTGCCAGCAGGTGGCGCTATAACTGTAAGTGGATATTGGCATGTAAACGTGTTCAGGCCAGGACGGTTATCATACGTGTTCATTTTGAGGCAGATCGGATAATGCATGCCTGAGTTATAGCAACTTCCTGTTTCGTGGCGAATCGTCAAAGTTTGCGAGGCCGCCACGGACACGCCCATCGCCGAAAACTCTAAAGCTTCGCAATTTAACATCGCCAAGGCCTTTAGATGATAAAACCCAATTTTGGTGTTGATCGGATAAAATCCCTAGGAGGAGTTCGTTCAAATACAACGCCTGGAAATGGCAAAAACGCCACTTTTTCGCCGCAGGAAGTTAAAAATATCCGACTTCCTGTTGGGTTTGAGATATTGCTCCAAGAGACTTTTTGGTAGGTTTTGGCATGTTTGAGGTGTGTGCCAATTTTCGTATGCGTGCGTGATTCGTAGTTCGGGGGGCTCGTCCATTCCAAGTTTATAGGTGGCGCTGTTGAGTCATTTTGCCACGCCCACTTCCGAAGCCCATATCAACCGGTCATTTACACCGCCTTTGATGTGTGTGCAAAGTTTCATGAGTTTTCGAGCATGTTTAGACCCTCAAAAGTGCCCCGATAGGGGGCGGAATAATAATAAATAATAATTAAAGCTGCAAGCAGCGATGATAGGGACCTCGCACCCCGGCTCACCGCCGCCCGGTGGCCTCAGGATGACAGAGAACAGCGAACAATATTAATTTAAGCCGATGTATAAAAAAAACCTGAGAAAAATCAGATTTATGGCAAATTTCCTCCTGTCAGCAGGTGGTGCTATGACTGTGACTCAACATTGGCATGTAGATGTCATCAGGAGAGAAACGTTATCAACCATGTGAAGTTTCAGGCAGATCGGACATTGTGTGGTTGAGTTATAAGCCAAAATATCTTCCGCCAGCAGGTGGCACTATAACTGTGACTCAACATTGGCATGTAGATGTCTTCAGGAGAGGACTTTTATCAACCATGTGAAGTTTCAGGCAGAACGGACTTTGTGTGGTTGAGTTATAAGCCAAACTACCTTCTGCCATCAGGTGGCGCTATGACTGTGACTCAATATTGGCATGTAGATGTCTTCAGGGGAGCACTCCTATCAAACATGTGAATTTTCAGGCAGATCGGACATTGTTTGGCTGAGTTATAAGTGATTTCCTGTTGCCAGGAGGTGGCGCTATAACTGTAACTGGGTATTGGCATGTAGATGTCCTTAGCAGAGGACTTTTATCAACCATATGAAGTTTCAGGCCGATCGGACATTGTGTGATTGAGTTATAAGTACTTCCTGTTCCATGGCGAAGCGTTGATGTTTGTCAGTCCACCACAGACACGCCCCTCGGCGAAAACTCTAGATCTTCACAATATATCATCGCTAGAGCTTTCAGATAACACCAGCCAAATTTAGTGCTGATACGATGAAATTTGTGTGAGGAGTTTGTTATGCTGTAAAACACATCACTTCCTGTTGCCAGCAGGTGGCGCTATAACTGTAACTGGATATTGGCATGTAAACGTGTTCAGGTCAGGACGGTTATCATACGTGTGAATTTTGAGGCTGATCGGATAATGCATGCCTGAGTTATAGCAGCTTCCTGTTTCATGGCGAATCGTCAAAGTTTGCGAGGCCGCCACGGACACGCCCATCGCCGAAAACTCTAAAGCTTCGCAATTTAACATCGCCAAGGCCTTTAGATGACAAACCCAATTTTGGTGTTGATCGGATAAAATCCCTAGGAGGAGTTCGTTAAAATACAACGCTTGGAAATGGCAAAAACGCCGTTTTTTCGCCGCAGGAAGTTAAAAATATCCGACTTCCTGTTGGGTTTGAGATATTGCTCCAAGAGACTTTTTGGTAGGTTTTGGCATGGTTGAGGTGTGTGCCAATTTTCGTATGTGTGCGTGATTTGTAGCTCGGGGGCTCGTCCGTTTCAAGTTTATAGGTGGCGCTGTTGAGTCATTTTGCCACGCCCACTTCTGAAACCTATAATAAACGTAAATTTTCGCCACTTCTGAGGCGTGTGCAAAGTTTCGTGAGTTTTCGGGCATGTTTAGACCCTCAAAACCGCGATTCATTCCGCGGAAGAAGAATAATAATAAACGGAGCAATTCCAATAGGGCCTACGCACCGTTTCGGTGCTCGGTCCCTAATAAAAAACCGGGCAATTCCAATAGGGCCTACGCACCGTTCCGGTGCTCGGTCCCTAAAACTCAACAGTTTAACTGGTAGGCGAGACGTAAAATGAACATATTTTCAAAACAAAGATGCTAATGGTCTAATCCGATTCAATGGCTTGTGCTAAGCTAAGCTAAATGTGCTCCCGCCAGACCCAGAGATGGGTTGAATGGATTCAGAAATGGTAAAACTCAACTGTTTAACTCAAGGGGAGATGTAAAATGAGCCTATTTTGTAGGTGGAGGGGTGGTTTTTCCTTTAAAATAGATCATAAACTGAGCTTTTTATGTAATATCATGGCTTTTACATCATAATTTAGAAGTGATAATCTATTTTCTGTCTTGTTGTGAAATCCTTCATCTGAAAACTCTTTAAATTGGAGGGGTTGTTTGTAGACTCACAAGTAAACGCTTACTGGTGTGATTGGCTGACGGTTTTGCGCATTTAAAAAATAAGTTCAGCTGTGTTTCTCTGATGTAAAAATCTGCATGCATGTTTCAAAGCCTACATCTTTCATAGATGAATACTGCTGTGATTGGTTAAAAATGCTGGAATTTGTATTTTTGATATTCATGATACTCATTTTTGAAATTTTTCGTGTGCGTGTTGTGAGTTTGAATATTGAATCTTATAAAGTGATCATGTTTGTTTTAAAGATTTGTATTAAACTACTCTACTCTACTTTTACAGACCCCAGATTCTCATAGAAATCAGTCAAGTTTGGTGAAGGAAAAAATCATGGTTTGGGGTTACTTTCAGTATGGGGGCCACAGGACAGGGCAAATTCTTCAGCAGGATAGCGCTCCTTCTCATACTTTAGCCTCCACATCAAAATTTCTGAAAGCAAAGAAGGTCAAGTTGCTCCAGCATTGGCCATCCCAGTCACCAGATATGAACATTATTGAGCATGTCTGGGGTCAAATAAAGGAGGAGGCATTGAAGATGAATCCAAAGAATCTTGATGAACTCTGGGAGTCCTGCAAGAACACTTTCTTTGCCATTCCAGATGACTTTGTTAATAAGTGATTTGAGTCATTGCAGAGATGGATACAGTTCTCCAAGCTCATGGGAGTCATACACAATATTAATTCTTTTTCCACTGCACCATGACTTTATATTCTATACTGTACATTATTTCTGTTAAGTGACAAGACTTTTGTTTAAGCAAAGTCAGACCTTACTGTCCTAATTAAATCATTAAAAATCAAGGCATGATCATATTTTATTATGGTAAAATACGCGTAATCTAGAGGCCTTTGCCTTTCATATAAGCCACTTCTGATACCAAATGATCAACTAGAAGCCAAGTTATTATTTGTTGTTCCTAAAACTTGGATAGGCGACAAGGCTTTTGTCAGGTAGTGTACAGATCTTAAAGTTCTTGAGCATATAGCAGATGGAAATATCTCAGATGTAGACATAGTGGAGTGATGAGGAAGATGAAGATAAAGTTTGTTATAAACAAGATGCAATCTAAACAACAAAAACCTCAAAATTAAACTAAAAATGTTACAATATTAATGTTTGTGATTTTTGAAATTACACTTCAAGATTATACCAGCAATCATGCGTTATTTTATGTTGGTATAATGTTCAGGAAATACAACAGTTCTGACCTGATGTCCATTGAAATGGACAAAAAATACATATACAGTGAAGTCAGAATTATTAGCCCCCCTGAATTATTAGCCCCCCTGTTTATTCCCCCCCCCCCTATTTCTGTTTAACGAAGAGAAGATTTTTTCAACACATTTCTAAACATAATAGTTTTAATAACTCATTTCTAATAACTGATTTATTTTATCTTTGCCATGATGACAGTAAATAATATTTGACTAGATATTTTTCAGGACACTTCTATACAGCTTAAAGTGACATTTAAAGGCTTAACTAGATTAATTAGGTTAACTAGGCAGGTTAAGGTAATTAGACTAGTTATTTTATAATGATGGTTTGTTCTGTAGACTATCGAAAAAAAATATAGTTTAAAGGGGCTAATAATTTTGACCTTAAAATGGTTTTTAAAAAATTTAAAACTGCTTTCATTCTAGCCGAAATAAAACAAATAAGACTTTCTCCTGAAGAAAAAATATTATCAGACATACTGTGAAAATTTCCTTGCTCTGTTAAACATCATTTGGGAAATATTTAAAGACAAAAAAAATTCAAAGGGGGGCTAATAATTCTATACACAGACTTCAACTGTGTATAGATTTTTATTATTATACTTTGGTCTCATTTATAGGAGCCTCAAGAACTGTGAAAACATACTTTTACATTTTTCAAAAAATTGGAACATAATCAGTGTCTGGAGGGTTAAATTATAATTTTTTGGGGTCGTTATTTTGGTGGTCAAAAGGACATCAATATGTGGATGTCAAATGGACGTCAAGGTTTTGACATCAAATCTATTCACATTTTTGACATGTTTTTGCTTCATGTCAATTTCATGTCATGGATTTTTTTGACATCAAGCTGTCAACTGGGATAAACCTCTAAAATCTAATAAAAAATATCCTAATATTTGTCACCCTATGAGTTTGGAATGACAAGACAGATTATTAGTTTGGGGCGAACCAACCCTTTTTAAGACTCCTTTTAAGTTACAGGTGATGCTTTGTGGTCAGTGAAGAGGTGAAACCGCAGTGGCTGGTCTTCTGTTTGGCTTTAAAGTGTGTGTAGAATGGCCCATCGTGTAATTTTATACGTCTGTCTTGAGTCTGAGAGAGATGAAAACAGCCACCTGGACAGCTTCAGTCTCCCGCTAATGGGTTTTGTCAGCGTTTTAGGTTTCAAGGCCAGGCTAAGCACAACAAACAGGCTGAAGAAATCGGTGTTTTAATCAATGTGTAATTGTTTTTAGTTTTGAGATGCGAGGCCTAAATGGCGATTTACATGTCTTTTGATTAGCTTATCGCAGCCGGTGATAAATCAAGTCGGGAATCTCCCATTACGTTGATCGATCTGCTGTTTATGACTCGTGCTAAAGGGCTTTTTTCGCCAAAGCACGAGGAAGAGCAATGAAAAATTTCGAATAGATAAGCTAATGCAGCTTAAATTAATTGCAGCGTCATTATTCAAATCTGTCCAAGGCATAAGAAGAAGCAGCTAGCCAACACGCTACAGCACTCGTCTGCGTCTTGTTAACCCGAAGGGCACTTCAGCATTTGCGAGAGAGAGCTATTAATTGTGTTTGCTCTCAAACATGGGGACATGATTATTGTTTGTCCTTCCTGATTCCAAACACTGTTTCAACACGTAATGAGTAGGACTGGCTGTTGACTTAATGATGTGTGCAAGATGTCATCTTATCCCTCGGATGAATGCGGTCAACAGAAATCGGGAACCTTCGTCTTGACTATGATCTTTCTGTAGTATTGGTATGGTGTGATTAATTGTTTACCGTTACAGTGTGATGAAGTTTGGATTTTATCAGCCTATTATATTATCAATCAAGCAAACATAATCTGAAATCTAATCCCTGTATCTTAGAGTTAGAGTAATATGTTCGTTTTTTTTGTTGTGTTTACAATGTGATCTGAGGTAAAGTTGTTCAAATAATACACTACCTGGCAAAAGTCTTGTTGCCTATCCAAGTTTTAGAAAGAGCAAATAATATCTTGACTTCTAATAACTCAAGGTTTCCGCTACATTCATTCTACCATGGCGGGGCGCCACGCCAAAATTCATCCGGTCACGGCTACATTACAGCTTCTCATTCAAAACATTGTCATTTTTTTAAAATAGCGGCTTATAATCGCACCAAAACGTATTAAAAGATAAGTGAATTATAACAGCGCAAACTTTTCTGTAACCGTAGTAGCGCTGTGGGTTATTTGTTTAACCCTTTAAGGTGACGTGCTGACTGACTGGCTGACAGACAGGTGCGTTATGCCAGCACACAACGTAGTGCTTTCAGTTAGAATGAACACAGTTTCCATAATTATACTTTATTTATAGCTAAAGGTCTATGGCTCTGCATACAACAAACAAAGACTTTATCTATATCTCAAAATGCCTGCGCCACAGCTGGAAAAAATCCTAAAGGAAACACTGATAAGTTATTAATAAAGTCATCTGGAATGGCAAAGAAAGCGTTCTTGCAGGATCCTCAGAGTTCATCAAGATTCTTTGGATTCATCTTCAATGCCTCCTCCTCCATCTTACCCCAGACATGCTTAATAATGTTCATATCTGGTGACTGGGCTGGAGCACCTTGACCGTTTTTTGCTTTCAGTAACTTTGTTGTGGAGTCTGAAGTATGAGAAGGAGCGCTATCCTGCTGAAGAATTTGCCCTCTCCTGTGGTTTGATTTTAGTGAGTGGTTGCTAAGGTAATACTATGCATAATTGCTAAGGTGTTGCTTTGACAACTTTAAAAAGTAGATTTTTTAAATGCTCTTAGTAGTTGCTAAGGTGTTGCTATGATCATTTTATAAAGATAATATTTAAAATGTTCTGAGTGGTTGCTAAGGCGTTGCTATGACAACTTTATAAAATAGATTTTTTAAATGCTCTCAGTGGTTGCTAAGGCGTTGCTATGACAAATTTATAAAATAGATTTTTTTAAATGGTTGGGTGGTTACTAAGATGTTGCTATGAGAGTTTTATAAAGTGGATTTTTTAAATGTTCTGAGTGGTTGCTAAGGCGTTGGTATGACAATTTTTAAAATAGATTTTTTAAAATGTTCTGAGTGGTTGCTAAGGTGTTGCTATGATGATTTTATTAAGTAGATTTTTTAATGTTCTGAGTGGTTACTAAGGTGTTGCTATGACCGTTTTATAAAGTGGATTTTGAAAAATGTTCTGAGTGGTTGCTAAGGCGTTGCTATGACAAATTTATAAAATAGATTTTTTTAAATGCTCTCAGTGGTTGCTAAGGCGTTGCTATGACAAATTTATGAAATAGATTTTGAATGTTCTGAGTGGTTGCTAAGGTGTTGCTAAGACAGTTTTAGAAAGTAGATTTTTTTTTAAATCTTCTGAATGGTTGCTAAGGTGTTGCTATGGCATTTTTAAAATTTATTTTTTAAATGCTGTCAGTGGTTGCTAGGGTGTTGCTATGACAATTTTATAAAGTACATTTTTTAAATGCTGCCAGTGGTTACTAGAGTGTTGCTATGACAGTTTTATAAAGTACATTTTTAAAATGCTCACAGTGGTTGCTAAGGTGTTTCTATGACAGTTTTAGAAAGTGGATTTTTTATATTTTCTGAATGGTTGCTAAGGTGTTGCTATGATGATTTTATGAAGTAGATTTTTTAAATGTTCTAAGTGGTTACTAAGACGTTACTATGACAGTTTTATAAAGTATTTTTTTTTTACATTTTCTGAGTGGTTGCTAAGGTGTTGCTGTGTGATAAGGTACTTTTTCTGAAGTATTTCTAAGGTTATTCCATTTTTAATGCAAAAAAAATGAACTGCATCATTTACATAAACAGTAAAATGTGAGGATATATTATGTAGTATAATGTTATAATTTGGTATTATTTAGTAGCTGTAAACACTACTAAAGATTGAGACTTAGGAATTAGAAATGTTTATATGCACAAACCCCCATTTACTAATAATCGTCTCGGACAACAGTAACTTCCTCATAACCTGCTGAAAATAGTTCACTCATTCTGACAGTGGCACTTACACATGTCTGAACAGCAGCGTAGCTAGAATAGGAAACCTCTATGAGCCAGATCACTGCTGCATTAATGTCAATTTCCCAGTTAAATTCTCAAGGCTTCACCGTGGATTTGCATCGTCATCCATCAGCGCTTGGTTTTTAAAAAATTCATACATTTCCTCTCGCTTGTTGTTTTTTTCTCTCTCGACTTGACAGAGCAAAGCTGTAATTGACTTCTCTTTGTGAATGAAGCTGCTCTCGGATGAGTCTGAGGCCTGAATACACATCGCTTTTTAGATTTCAAAGTAGAGCGGCGAGTCAAACAGGGTTAATGCCATGCAAACTCTTTTTGAATTGCGCTGAACTATATATGCTAAAGCAAACACAGACCCTCAGCTCCAAACACATGCTGGCGTGTCGATGCATATAAAACATAAACTCTCACATATATGTGTGTGTGTTACGGCAAAGATGTGCAAAAGCAACACACAATTTCCTGCGCCATTAATTGTGGGATTAAGAGCAGTTTCATGTCAGCTTTGCCTCTGTCTGGATCTGGCCAGGAGAGGTTAATAAGCTTATGCTGGAATTCAAGGAGTCTCCAAGGGGTCGTTGGCAAACTTTGGGCCTGTTTTTCTTGCTGTTTTTTCCCACCTTTAAGGAATGCCAGAGTAACAGCTCACATCCAGGAGAGTGGGGTAAACTGTGCCACATTCAGTTGAACATTCCCTATAGGCAAGGATTAATAAGACGGGTGAAATGTAATATTCCTGATTATGTTTAGCATGCATGATCTTATAAAAATGAAATTTAAAAGTGCATCTAGAAAAAAACTAACTAAAAAGCGAATAGTTTATTTTGTGCACATAAACAAAGCTTTTTATACATCAATGAGGTCAGAAATATGTTAAGAATGTCCAGAATGTAATACTTTTGGCATCATTTGTAATTCTGTTTGTAGTATTATTAATAATCTTAGTAATATATGAGTAGTATACATGGAGTGCAGAATTATTAGGCAAGTTGTATTTTTGAGGATTAATTTTATTATTGAACAACAACCATGTTCTCAATGAACCCAAAAAACTCATTAATATCAAAGCTGAATATTTTTGGAAGTAGTTTTTAGTTTGTTTTTAGTTTGAGCTATTTTAGGAGGATATCTGTGTGTGCAGGTGACTATTACTGTGCAGAATTATTAGGCAACTTAACAAAAGTGAAGAAGGTATCTTCCAGAAACTGGCAGTAGGACTGGGAGTTGAGCTTGACTCCATCCTCAACCTGAAAAGGCCCCACAAGCTTATCTTTGATGATACCAGCCCAAACCAGTACTCCACCTCCACCTTGCTGGTGTCTGAGTCGGACTGGAGCTCTCTGCCCTTTACCGATCCAGCCACGGGCCCATCAAGACTCACTCTCATTTCATCAGTCCATAAAACCTTAGAAAAATCAGTCTTGAGATATTTCTTGGCCCAGTCTTGATGTCTCAGCTTGTGTGTCTTGTTCAGTGGTGGTCGATTTTCAGCCTTTCTTACCTTGGCCATGTCTCTGAGTATTGCACACCTTGTGCTTTTGGGCACTCCAGTGATGTTGCAGTTCTGAAATATGGCAAAACTGGTGGCAAGTGGCATCTTGGCAGCTGCACGCTTGACTTTTCTCAGTTCATGGGCAGTTATTTTGCGCCTTGGTTTTTCCACACGCTTCTTGCGACCCTGTTGACTATTTTGAATGAAATGCTTGATTGTTCGATGATCACGCTTCAGAAGCTTGGCAATTTTAAGAGTGCTGCATCCCTCTGCAAGATATCTCACTATTTTTGACTTTTCGGAGCCTGTCAAGTCCTTCTTTTGACCCATTTTGCCAAAGGAAAGGAAGTTGCCTAATAATTATGCACACCTGATATAGGGTGTTGATGTCATTAGACCACACCCCTTCTTATTACAGAGATGTACATCACCTAATATGCTTAATTGGTAGTAGGCTTTCGAGCCTATACAGCTTGGAGTAAGACAACATGCATAAAGAGGATGATGTGGTCAAAATACTCATTTGCCTAATAATTCTGCACTGCCTGTATTTTTGTCGGGTATTAATAGTTTAGTAGTATTAATTTAATGTAGGTTTTTGGTTTTTCTTTTTTCTGGCATATTTCAGCCTAAACATTGATGTAAATAAAACGAAATTTTACAGGAAACAATAACAATAGTTAAGGTAAAGCATGTCATACTTTATTATTATTATTATTATTATTATTATTATTATTATTATTATTATTATTATTATTAGCAGGGATTTTATTAGCAGACAAAAAAGTGCTTTAAATAAATATAAATCATCAACAACATCAATAATAGTAATACTAATAAAATATAGGTATAAATGTATTTCTATTGTCATTTAATAACAATAATAATAATAATAATGATAATGAAATTAAATATGTAATAGAAGAAAACTGTTAATATTATTAAATGAAGTAAATATTATTATTATTATTATTATTATTAAGTAGTAGCAAATGTACATTTTTATATTTAATTTCATGTATATTTATATGTTTTATATATTATATAATAATAATTATATATTATATATTATTTTTATTAAATTAATTTATTTAAATAAGTGTTTTAAATATATAAATCATCAACAAAATCGGTAATAATAGTACTAATAAAAAAATAAGAATAAATGTATTTCTATGGTCATTTAATAATAATAATAATAATAATAATAATAATAATAATAATAATAATAATAATATATATATATCAATAATATAATTAATAATGATAATAATAAATAAAATATATTAATAGAAGAAATATAATAAAATATATTATTTAATAGCAAATTGAAATGTTTATATTTTACTTGATATATATTTTTCATGATTTATATATTATATAATAATAATTATATTATTATTATTATTATTATTATTATTAGCAGGGTTTTGGGTATTATTTTTATTAAATTTATTTATTTAAATAAGTGTTTTAAATGAATATATATTATCAACAGCATCAAAAATAGTAATACTAATAAAAGAATAAGAATAAATGTATTTCTATCATCATTTAATAATAATAATAATAATAATAATAATAATAATAATAATAATAATAATAATAATAATAAAATATATGAATAGAAAAAATATATATTATCAAATGAAGTAAATATTATTAAGTAGTAGCAAATGTACATTTTAATATTTTATTTGATATATATTTTGTTTTATATAATAAATATTATATAATAATAATTATATTATTATGATTATTATTATGATTATTATTATGATTATTATTATTATTATTATTATTATTACTATATTTTTTATTAGCAGGGCTTAGGTATTATTTTTATTAAACTAATTTATTTAAGTGCTTTAAATAAATATAAATCAACAACATCAATGAGAGTAGTACTAATAAAATAATAAGAATAAATGTGATTTTTCAATCATGTAGTAGTAATAATATTAGTAATAATAATTATAAATATATAAATAGAAATTTTTTTATTATTTATTTATAAAGTAAATTATATTATTATTTAGTAATAGCGAAAGTACTTTTTTATATATTATATTATATTATATTATATTATATTATATTATATTATATTATATTATATTATATTATATTATATTATATTATTGGACTTCCAACTAATATTTCTTCATCAAATAAAATAAAAAATCTCCCTTTGACATACAAAAAAAGCTTTTCACCTTAAAATGCGTGCAATTATAATGTCTGCAGTTGCATATAGTGGCATCTTGTGACTCTCACAGTAGCATGAGCAGAATGATCCGCAATGCTGGATTCAGTCCTGTAGTGTCTGTCTGTGTGCGTCTCTGGCCGTCCTCCAGCAGGTCTGCAGTGATCAGAAAGCCTGACTGCGCTCTGGCCCATGACCGAGAGAAGTAACATCGCTGTCTACACTCGTTCTGCTCAGTGTGAGTCTCGGCCTGTGAGACGCCTGAACCCAAATCCCAAATCCCTGCCTATGCTGCCAGATCAAGCCCACCTGCGCACCTGCAGGGATTTACAAAATCACCCCCAGCGCCGGCGCTTTTGTCTTTAATTCATCCGTTTGTTTGCTTTCCGGAGAGACGCTGACAGTAATTGTTTTGAAGCAGAAGAATGCAGGAGTCCAAGCCAAACATTTACCAAACTGAATTTACAAGCTATATAAGCATTATGTGTTTTTTTTTTTTGTTTTGTTTTGTTTTATAACAGCAATCAAATATACATGAGGAAATATAATATAATAGTACTGTGAACAATAATTGTTAATAATTATATATTGCTAATAACAACAACAAGAATACCTGTTATTATTTTTTTTATTATTATTACGTACATATTACATAAATTTCCAAACAATTTATTTTATTATTATTATTGTTATTATTATTATAATCGTTATTATTATCATCGTTATTATTATTATTATTATTATTATTATTATTATTATTATTATTTCTGTTGTTATTATTATTAGTGTTATTATTATTGATTGTTATTAGTGTTCTTATTAGTGTTATTATTAGGGTTATTATTATTAGGGTTATTATTAGTGTTGTTGTTGTTGTTATTATTATTATTAGTGTTATTATTAGTGTTGTTGTTATTATTATTAGTGTTGTTGTTGTTGTTATTAGTGTTATTATTATTATTAGTGTTATTATTATTATTATTATTATTATCGGTATTATGTATTATTAATGTTGTTATTATTGTTTTTGTTGTTGTTGTCGTCATTATTATCGGTATTATTATTATTTATTATTAATGTTATTATTATAGTTATTATTATTATTATTGTTGTTGTTGTTGTTGTTTTTGTCATTATCTGTATTATTATTATAATTATTTTTATTAATGTTGTTATAATAATAATAATAATAATAATAATAATTATTATTATTATTATTACTTATATACATTTTCTATTAATTCATTTATTTATTTTTATATAAAAATAAATATCATATATTTTATTTTATTAACAATACAAAAGTTTTGATAATTGTTATTATATATTGGTAAAATATAATAAATGTTATCATAATAATTATTATAGCTTACAAAACCAATAATAATAATAATAATAATAATAATACTAATTGTTAAACAATACTAAATATTACAAATAATAGTTGTTGGTTTTAGGTATTATTTAATTAATTATTTAATTTTTATATTTTATATTAGTTATGTGTTTTGTTATAATTATACAATGATAATCATGTACTAATATAACAATGTGAATAATAAGGATATTACATTATTAATTTCCAAACAAATAAAAAAACATTATTATTAATATTATTATTATTAGTTGTAGTAGTAGTAGTAGTATTGTTACTATTATCATTATTGTTATTGTTATTATAAATATAATTTTTTAATTATTACTTTATTGTATACTGTTTTAAATTAATTAATTGATTTATTTTTATTATTTTCATTTTATTAATAACAATACAAAAGTTGGCGACGCAGTGGGGCGGTAGGTAGTGCTGTCGCCTCACATCAAGAAGGTCGCTGGTTCGAGCCCCGGCTGGGTCAGTTGGCGTTTCTGTGTGGAGTTTGCATGTTCTCCCTGCGTTCGCGTGGGTTTCCTCCGGGTGCTCCGGTTTCCCCCACAGTCCAAAGACATGCGGTACAGGTAGGCTAAATTGTCCGTAGTGTATGAGTGTGTATGGATATTTCCCAGAGATGGGTTGCGGCTGGAAGGGCATCCGCTGCGTAAAAAACATGTGCTGGATAAGTTGGTGGTTCATTCCGCTGTGGCGACCCCAGATTGATAAAGGCACTAAGCCGAAAAGAAAATTAATGAATGAATGAATACAAAAGTTTAAATAATTGTTATTAATTATATATTGCTAAAATATAATAAAAGTAATCATTATAATTATTATAACTTATAATAACAATAATAATAATACTAATGGTTAAACAATACTAAATGATACAAATAATTGTTGTTGTTGTTGTTGGTATTATGTTAGCATAGTTTTAGGTATTAATAAATTAGTAAAATTGTTTAAATGCTTTAAATCATCAACATCATCAATAATAGTAATTAGGGATGTGACGAGATCTCGGGCTACGCATAGAATTCATTAAAATAGAAGTAAAATAACATTCATTAACTTGATTTTTAAAAAAGCACCAAAATAGTTTTACAATTTGTGATTTTGTTTCTGTTGAATAAAATATTTTCCATTCATGCATTTCATTATTGAAGATTTCTTAAAAATACTGTAAAAATCTTGTCTCATTCTCATGAACCCAATCTCCTGTCTCGTCTCGTGGAGTAAGTGTTATTTTTATTTTAAATATTTTTAGTTTTATATATATATATATATATATATATATATATATATATATATATATATATATATATATATATATATATATATATATATATATATATATATTAATTAAACAAGATCTTGTTTTCCGCTTAATTAAATCTGTTTATGATGTGGATATTTGCATAATGATCATCTTTAACAAACTCATATTGATCCAATCAAAATTCGACGAAGTTTCCAAATAAATAAATCTGCTTTACCTCTGTCAATCTTATAGCATTTCTCCTAAAATGTGGTTGTATTTTTGGGTGAGTGGGCTTTAGTTTTCTCTGCACAGATATCCGAAACCAAAACTAAACTGCTAATTGAAAGGTTGCTCCTGATAAAAACATTCCAGTGACGGTGAGCTTGTAATTTGGGCATTATAAAGCGGCTGGTATACATGACTGAATCTGAGTAATTGCTGTTTGAGTGTGAATCGCTGATGGAGGGTGAAGGGCGGTGGAGGACGTCAACACTCTTTCCCACAGCTCGTCTTACCCATGCATGCCTTTAAATGAGACATATTATGACCCTTTTCCTAAGACATAAAAACACTGGTTGTTCCTAGAATGTGTCTGTTAAGTTTCAGCTCAAAATTCTCCACAGATCATATATTATACATTTGTCAAACTTTTCGCTGTTTGGGTGTGCATGTCCCTTTAAATGCAAATGAGCTGCTGCCTTCCAGAAGAGGGCGGAGCCTTTGCACGCTACTCTGACACTCTGGAAACAACAAAACAAGCAAATCTAAAATAGTTATGTCAGAAATAACCCGTAGTGGATTCAAATTTAAAAGTCAATGATGATGAGGAAGAGTTTACAACTTGTAGACGGTACAAGGATGTTTTTGAACGGTTAGTTGAAACATTTTTGTAGTTTTAATATTGTTTGACTCATCAACTGTCCAGATGTGATAATCTTTGCGAATTAACATTATGCTATTAGTATTATTCTCTCATTTTTACAGAGAGCCTGATTATAAAGTGTAGTAAATGACAGTAATTATGTTTAGGATTAATCTAACAGCATGAGCTCTTTGAACACAGTGAGTGACAATGCTATCTTTGGCAACTTTAGCTATGCAACATGCTACACTCTAAAATTAAATGAATAGGACCAAAATTGACCCAGTGTTTAGGTTAGTCCATATTTGACCCAATTTGAGTTTAAATAACCCAGCATTTCTTAGAGAGTAACGATCACATTTAGTACATCGGATCCATGTAACTCTTAAAGTGACAGTGGGCTATATTCCTGCTTCCAACTTTGCTTATTATTATTATTATTATTATTATTATTATTATTATTATTATTATTATTAATCAAAGAACAAAAGACATGAATTTTTGTAGCTTTAATAGCAAACAAGTCAAGGTTAATTCTTACAGTTAAGACTATGTTAAGAGCATTGTGTTTCATTAGTTTTTTTTATTAATTGTTATTATTTATTTTATTGATTTTATTATTTATTAATTGTTTTTTGTTAATTCTTTTGCTATTATTTTATTTTTCTTGCTTTCAGTTAACCATCTGCAGTGGTATTGAATTGTGAAATGTTACGATACATGATCCTTAATGAATAGCTGCAATTGCACTCTTATATACAGAAAAAAATCTAATAATTAAAAAAAGAAAAAAAGTGTGTGTATATGTGTGTATGTATATAAATATATCTTTTAAATACAACTTTATTTAATAATAATAATAATAATATATTATATAATACATAAATACATACATTTATTGGAAATATATTTAATATTGGAAGTTGATCTTATACGTGCTGCTCAAGTATGGAAAAAAAAATCTATTATTTGGCCAATATTGTAATCACAATTTTTTACATCATATGATATTTTATCTTTAAAGGTGCAGTATGTAAGTTTGACACCCAGTGGTTGAACTAGGTATTGCACTCCTGGATCGAAACACATTTTCACTCAGCTCCTCCTCTGACGAGTTCACACAAGCGCAGGTTGCCAGATTGAAGTGAGTGTGCCTGACTATTAAGCCTAAAGGCTGATTTGAACCGTTTTCTAACTAAAAGCGATGGCATACAATAGAAGAACTATTTTCCTTATTAAAAAAGGTTTTTGATCTAACCAACACCTGAAATTTTATTTTGGAAATAGCTTTAGAAACAGTGAACAGCTGGATAAATGACATTAATCACCTCAGGTACACCTCCTGTGCTTTATTCAGTGTTAAATGCTTACAATGCGAGTAAACAAAAATATTCACTTAGCATGTTTCTTAAATATCTGCAAACATATTATGATATTTTCATGCTTTAGAGGAGATAAAAACTTGCATGCAGCAACTTTAACTAAATCCAATTAAAAAATTGTCATATATTTACATACTAATTAATATTCATAATCATGATTGTGATATTCGCTAAAATAATTGTTTTTTTCTTTTCCATAATTGAGCAGCCCCAATAAGATCAACTTCTACCACCGTCTATAAAAACTGAACCGCTTGTATTTCACATGCTTTTAGATAAAAACTCACCAAAACTGTTCTTCACCCATAAAAAGTTTTCAAATTGTGTGTTGTTTTGACAATTGACAAACCGGGGTTCTTTTTTACAGGATATTCCTGGCATGTCCCCTTTAAGTGCTGGAGATCATGTGACGTTTTAAAGCAAAGCATGCTCAGACCTGCGTGACCCTGCAGTTCAGAGGTCGTTTGAGGTCAAAGGTCAGGGATTGCAGTAGAAAGTGCCCGCAGCTGCAGAGGAAGAGGCTGTTGATGGTTGTGCTGGTCGTATTTGTCAGGATGGAGTGAAACTAAGCAGGTGTTGACGGAGTAAACTGGTCTCCGCTCGCAGATGGATCTGAGAAATCGGGATAAGGACTCTAATTGAATTACAGACCCTTTGTTCGGCTCCTAGGGCGCAGTGCTTTTGTCTCCTAAGAGGATGAATCGGCAGCCTGAGAATTTTGACCTCATTTTCTGAGACACTGGAGGGCTTTTTTCATTACTGGGGTGCTCATGTAAAATAGATCTGGCTCTGAAGAGTCGGAGACCCTCTTTAGAGGTTGAAGATGGGGCAGATGTAGAGGAAAAGCTACTGTATAATATCACATCATGCCTCTCTTCTTGACATGGAAGGGCAAATGTATGTCTTTACCTCTTTAGTTGAGCGCAATGACATTTCAGACCATTTCAGTGTGGTGATGTCATTGGCCCATGAACATTTCCTGCTTATCAAACTATTTCATAACTGTAACAAGAGGCAATTCAATCATAACTTGATGTTAGAACAGCTGTCATAACATTATTTATCAATATGTGGCTCTTTTTGGATTCTAGGAAGCTATAGAAATTAAAAATGTAAAAAAGGAAATACGTTGGAACCATTGTTTTTGTTTACATCCCTCAAAATGGTCAGTAGGTGATGTGTGTTGGTTGTTTTGAGGGTTACTATTAGTTTCTTTATACGTTTAGTGAATGGTGACTTTCACAAATATGTGAATATGTAGGTTTTTTATGCTATTATATGCAAAAGCAGAATGAAAGTAGCTTATTCTTGAGTTGTTATTGAATCAGTTTTGTTTCGGTGAGTGAAATTGTTTCAGTGATTCAATGATTTATTTATGGATCAAACTTTGGTATATGAATCTTGAGTTCAACTTGGTGGCTTAATAATCATTTTGTTCAGATGATTGTCTTTAATTAATTACAGATAAAATATAAATAATAATAGTAATAATTATAGTAATATTATTAATAACAGTAATAATAATAGTAATGAGAATAATAAATATTATTAAAATGTATTATTATTATTATTATTAATAATAATATTATTATTATACACATTATTAGTTAACAACATTTTTTATAATATATTTATTATCATTACTATTATTATTATTATTATTTATTATTATACACCGACTATTATTAGGTCTAAACAACAACAATAATACAGTAAATTTATTTTAAAAATATACAAAAACAATGTTAATATTATTGTGTCTGTTCCTTATACAAATGTAACAAGTTGCTTATATTCCTTTTAATGTATTTTTTTATTTGTTGATTAATTTGTCTGTCCCTCTGTGGTATTAAATATAAAAAGTATGTACTGTTGATATTATGATTAGCACATTTTCTATTCATTGTTGTAATACAGCTACTACAGTCAACCGCAATAAAAATATTAACTTAACTTTGATATCTGAGATATTTTGTAAATGGTTTATTTTTATAAGTAACTTTAAGTTGTTGTTGTTATCACTTAATATAAATACTGACTTTATTTCTGTTATTAATATGAATAATAATACATTATTGTTGTTAATATGAATAAAACATTTCTAAGATAATAATTATTTTAATTATATTTTATTGTTATCAATATAAATATTGTCTTTAATTTGTATTAATATGAATAATAATACATTATTATTATTATTATTATGAATATTAATAATACATTTCTAAGATAATAATAATAATAATAATAATAATATTAATACTTTTCTAATATAATAATATAGTAATAATTATTTTATTTTTATTTTATTGTTAATATAAATACTGACTTTAATTTATATTATTAATATTAACAACAATATAGTTATTATTATTATTATTATTATTATTATTATTATTATTATTAATACATTTATAAAATAATACAATAATAATATTTTTATTTTATTGTTATTACTTAATATAAATACTGACTTCAATTTCTATTATTAATAATATTAATAATAATATATTTACTATTAATATTAGTAATACATTTATAAAATAATAATATAATATTTTTTTTGTTAACACTTAATCTAAATACTGACTTTAATTTCTATTATTAATATGAATAATAATACATTATTGTTAATATGAATAATACTTTTCTAAGATAATAATAATAATAATAATAATAATAATAATAATAATAATAATAATAATAATAATAATGTTTATATTTTTATGATTTATATATATAATATCATAGTAATAATTGTTTCAATTATTCATTGTTTTCATTTTTTATTTTATTGTAATTAATATAAATACTGACTAATTTGTACTATTAATATTAATAATAATAATATATGTATTATTAATATTAGTAATACATTTATAAAATAATTATAAAATAATTATTATAATTTTTTCTTGTATTGTTATCACTTATATAAATACTGACTTTAAGTTCTAGTATTAATATGAATAATAATACATTATTAATAATATGAATAATACGTTTCTAATAATAATAATAATAATAATATTTTTTTATTGTTATCACTTAATATAAATACTGACTTTAATTTCTATTATTAATATGAATAATACTTTTATAATATAAAAATATAATAATAATGATTTTATTTTATTTTTATTTATTGTTATTAATGTAAATACTGACTTTAATTGTATTATTAATATTAATAATGGTATATTTGTTAATGTTAGTAATACATTTATAAAATTGTAATTATTTTATTTTATTTTTATTTTATTGTTATCACTTAATATGAATACTGACTTTAATTTATATTATTAGTATGAATAAAATTACATTATTAATAATATGAATAATACTTTTATAATATAATAATATAGTAATAATTTTATTTTTATTTATTGACATTAATATAAATATTGAATGTAATTTTATTATTAATATTAATAATATATTTATTATTATTATGAGTAGTAGTAGTAATACATTTATAAAATAATATAATAATTATTTTATTTTATTTGTATTTTATTGTTATTATAAATACACACTTTAATTTTTATTAATAATATTAATAACAATACATTTATTATTCATTTCAATAATAATACATTTATAAAATAATAATATAATAAAAAATCTAATTTTATTTCATATATTTTGTTATTTTATTTAACAAAATAACAATATTTTGTTAATTTTACTTTTTTTATTATTATCTTAATTTCTTTATGCTCTGCTTTTGAACGCCAAAAAGTCGGTGAAATTTCAGTCAGTGTATGTGCACTTAATGCATGGATTTGTAAGTGGAGATGGTGGAGTTGTGTTTCAGCATCTTCCTTTTAAAGTCCACGGAGGTGAAGCAGTGTTTGCCATTGACTGCAATGTAAACTCTGGCTAAGCGTCTGTTTAATGCGTCTCAGAGGTGCAGTATTTGCTCAGATGAGGAGTTTATCTTCTTCCGTCACGTCTTTGGATTCCTGCTCTCTTACTATTATAATATTCCATGTCCAAAAGAAAACAAAGTAACGTTAAACTGGGGAGCGCCTGGTACTTTGACTCAGTAAAATAACACACTTTGTGCTATGAATCTTTCCCCCGAGCCAATAAAAACATAAGCACTGCTGCGGATTACATTAAAACTAATTTTAAATGCGACCACATGTTAGCAGCTCCTGCCATTATCAACAAGCTGATGTTTGAATGCATTACACGGGGAGATTATTTATTTACTGGTCAGTTAGTTTTGTTGATTATAGAGTGTGTCTGTTTTAGCTCATTCTTGTGTTTGGAAATGTGTCTACGCTGAAAGACGAGGATAAATCCTGCGATTGTGGGATTGTTGCGTGTTCCCATTGAGTTCTCAGGACGTGCTCTTGTGCTTTTATTGAGGTGTATTGTGCCATCTCTCACTCTACTCTGTGTTTTTCTTCTGTCTTCTCACTCTTTGAAGTGTGTGATGGATGAAGCTCCTTATCCTCCTCATGTGTTGATGGTGTTCGTCAACACACCCTCTACAAGTGTCGTTCATTCAAACACATGTTGTTGTCTTTTAATTTGTAGCTTTTTTCCGCAGTTTTAAGGTGAATACGGTGTAGACTGAAAGACATCTCATTTGAGGACCTTGAAAGAAACAATTAAAAAACAATTGTGTATATATATAGTATGTGTGAAGTATTAAGGCAGTTCTGGGAGTATATATATATATAAAGGGGGTATATATATGCCTTCAGTACTGCCTTAATCCTTCATGGCATAGATTCGACAAGGTACTTGAAATATTCCTATTTTGTTTCGGACTGACATGATAGCATCACACAGTTGCTGCAGATTTGTCTGCACAGATTTGTCTGCACATCCATGATGCAAATCTCCCGTTCCACCACATCCCAAAGGTGCTCTATTGAATTTAGCAGAATTGTATTGTCTCCGTCTCTTTTGTCGCAGCAGAAATCGAGACTCATCAGACCAGGCAACATTTTTCCAATCATCTATTGTCCAATTTTGGTGAGCCTGTTTGAATTGTAGCCTCAGTTTCCTGCTCTTAGCTGACAGGAGTGGCACCCGGTGTGGTCTTCTGCTGCTGTAGCCCATCCGCCTCAAGGTTGGACGTGTTGTGTGTTCAGAGATGCTCCTCTGCATACCTCGGTAGTAACGAGTGGTTATTTAAGTTACTGTTCCTTTTCTATCAGCTGGAACAAATCTGGCCATTCTCCTCTAACCTCTTTCATCAACAAGGCATTTGCGCCCACAGAACTGCCGCTCACTAGATATTTTCTCTTTTTCGGACCATTCTCTGAAAACCCTAGAGATGGTTGTGCATGAAGATCCCAGTAGATCAGCAGTTTCTGAAATACTCAGACCAGCCCGTCTGGCACCAACAACCATGCCACGTTCAAAGTGCCTTAAATCACCTTTCTTCCTCATTCTGATGCTCAGTTTGAACTGAAGGTCTTCTTGACCAAGTGTACATTGAGTTGCTGTCATGTGATTGGCTGATTCGAAATTTGCGTTAACATGCAGTTGGACAGGTGTCCCTAATAAAGTGTCCAGTGAGTGTATATATGTATGTATATGTATACATGTATATTAGGGCTGGGCGATACAGCAAAAAAAAAAAAATCACGAAATAATGTTTTATATCATTCTGTATCAATAATTGTTTAATATTTTTTTACAATCTATTTAGGAATATAAGTGTTTTTTTTTATTTAACCACTTTATTTTAATTTACCAACATTACTAAGGCAAATAGTTTTAATAGTCAAAAACAAAAAAAATGACAAAAATATATAAAATAAACTTAAGTGTTGAAGAGACTCTTAAACCTGATAAATAAAATGTTTCAAAGTGCGTGCAATCGTAAAGCATAAATACTAAACAATGAAAGCAAGCTTTAAGGTGTGAATAATAATGATACAGTAAACCTCAAACTCTGTCAACAAAACAAATGATGATAATCAAATCTGAGCTTTTAAGTAAAAGAACCAACCATCATTACTCAAATACATACTGCAACAATACAAATTGTAAAGTTGAATGACTATTACCCCTATGATAAAAAAAATCTTTCAGATGGGGTGCTAGTGGCTGGGATGCACAAGAAAAGAAACCAAAAAGCCACTCTGGCGACATCTTTACATCCTTTTTTTTTTATTTACAATCTCTTCACTGCTGCTCGTCACGGCTCTCATTTTTGAGGGAGTTGTTATTCTGACCTGAGGTGGTGGTGATAAAATCCAACTAGAGTCCGTTCACATGTTGCATATAAAAAGCAGGTAAAAAGCACACGCACGTGGTTTCATTCATCATTTTCAATGCGCTTTGTGCTTACATTTCTCCTGGCGTCTTTCATAACTAGGTGACCATTTCAGTTTTTTTCAGAGGATGACAAATGGTCAAACTATTGCTGCAGTTCCGATACAAGTTTTTATGTATGAAGAGAATTAAAAAGGACTGCAGTGTGCGCTGTGTTTGTCTAAGGTAGTTAGTCTGCCAATATATTCGAAATTTGTATATTCCAGACAAAGTGTGAAGCAGATTGATTAGTTTTAGTTAGATTAATTGCAGTGCACTCTCAGCATTATGAAAAGTTGAGATGCCACATGCACTTCGTTATTGGTTATTGTTGTCTGTCTACAATTTTTAAAAACATAATTATTATTATTGTTAGTAGTAGTATTTAATATGATTAAAAAAAGTACTTAAATATGATTTAAAAAATGTTTTTGTAACTTAATTGCTAAACATTGTCAGTTATACTGCTCCTAAACATTTTCATCCAATTTCACTCATTTTATAGCTTAATTTTTACATTTATTTGTTGTTCTTTATTCTAAATAAAAATCTTTTGCTTCCAAACCAAATTTATTGCGCCCAGTCGAGATGCTACCATTATTTTGTTTTTGAGTCTATTATTGTGTCTCAATTATAGAGAATTACTCAAGAATTACTTTATAGCCTCTTGTTGTCTTTCGTCCTTGCAGAAGTAATCCAGCTTGAAGTATAAAGATGAACCCCCCCCCCACCCCCCCCCCCCCCAAAAGGGCATCTCTCAGTACATTATTTTTCCGAAGAGAGAGCCAGCAAACTCGAACAAGACAGAGAATGAATCCGGCTCCACTTAAGAGCTTCATTCACTCAGTCCTTGAAACCCCGGCCCTCACAAGGACTCTGAATCGATAGAAAACAAGCGTCCAAATGAGCAAAAAAAAAAAAAAAACGACCCTCCTCCATTTTTCTTCAGCTGTAGTAATTTCCTCATTCTCTTTGCCCCCTTTGTGATCGATGAGGGAAGAATTGGGCTATGATCAACCCGTCAGTCTTCCGGGACGCTCTGCACTACGACTCCACTGCAGGTTAATTAATAGATGGCTAGGCAGGCGCCGCTAGCCTAGCATCATCATCTGAGCCACAGAGAGACCGAAGGGGGGGAAGGTAATATTTATCTAAATTCCAATTACCCTCATCTGAGCTGTTTGATGTTGTCGCGGGGTCAGCTCTCGGCAGGCTGAGCAAGCACTCTGCATTTCAAACACTCAAGTGCGCCGCGAGGACATCCCCGCCTGGGGAAAAGAGTACACATCTCAAGCCTGCCCTCCTGAAAGCCATTTAAGTCCAAAACTGAAGCTTTTTTTTTTTCTTTCTTTCTGTCTTTTTTAGGCAGGAAGAAAAGTGCACCTGATTGCATGGCAGCGCTTGGCCAGTCTGAATGCTGCTGGTATTTTTGTAGACCATCGTTCCATTTGAAAGAATGAGAGATACACAGTTGAAATGAGAATTATTAGCCGCCCTGTATATTTTTTATAATAGTTTTATTAACTAAATTCTAATATCTAATTTCTTCTTTCTTTGCCATGATGACAGTACATAATATTTGACTCCATTTTTTAAGACGCTAGGATTCAGCTTAAAGTCCACTTTAAAGTCCTAAGTAGGTTTATAGGGGAAGTTAGGGTAATTAAGCAAGTCATTGTATAATGATGGATATATATATAGTTGAAGTCAGAATTATTAGCCCCCCTGTTTATTTTTTTCCCCAATTAACGGAGAGAAGATTTTTTCAACACATTTCTAAACATAATAGTTTTAATAACTCATTTCTAATAACTGATTTATTTTATCTTTGCCATGATGACAGTAAATAATATTTCACTAGATATTTTTCAAGACACTTCTATACAGCTTAAAGTGACATTTAAAGGCTTAACTAGGTTAATTAGGTTAACTAGGCAGGTTGGGGTAATTAGGCAAGTTATTGTATAACGATGGTTTGTTCTGTAGACTATCGAAAAAAAATATAGCTTAAAGGGGCTAATAATTTTGACCTTAAAATGTGTTTTGAAAAATTAAAAACTGCTTTTAGTGTAGTCGAAATAAAACAAATAAGACTTTCTCCAGAAGAAAAAATATTATCAGACATACTGTGAAAATTTCCTGAATCTGTTAAACATAATTTGGAAAATATTTAAAAAAGAAAAAAAAAATTCAAAGGGGGCTAATAATTCTGACTTCAACTGTGTATGCGTATATATATGAAGAGTTCAGATGCAAAAACTAAATGCCATCTGAAATGTTCTTCTAATAAGAGTCCTTCTATCAGGGTCCTGTGAGTAGGTTTAGTAATTTCACTTATATGCCAAAGAATAACTTTTTTTATGGTCTTCAAAATGAAATAAATTAACATCAGCAAAGGAGGCTGAGAATAATGCTTATTTTTGATGGAAATTTGAGACTGCACTTAGAGGTTTTTGCATCTGAACTCTTCATATATATATATATATATATATATATATATATATATATATATATATATATATATATATATATATATATATATATATATATATTATATATAATATATTATATATATATATATATATATATATATATATATATATATATATATATATATAGCTTAAAGGGGCTAATAATATTGACCTTAAAATGTTTTTTATTAAATTTTTTTTTATTAAGAACTGCTTTTATTCTAGCTGAAATAAAACAAAAACTTTCTCCAGAAGAAAAGCTATTAAAGGAATTACTGTGAAAAGTCCCTTGCTCTGTTAAAGATCTTTTGGGAAATATTTTGAAAAATAATAATAAAATAATAATTCACAGGAGGGCATATAATTTTGACTATCTGTGGAATTCTAGTGTATAATGACTAACAGAGCTCAGAACAATAGCTATGTTTCCATCTAAAGATGCAAATTAAATTTATTCACTAAACTAAAATATTGCATAAAACATTTGAATTTCCATCCAAAAAGTGACAGAGAACAAAATTGGCACTTCCTAAATATCTGACAGCAAATATCAAAACAAAAAACTCAATTTGCTGCGGTAGGAGAAGCTGTGTGAGTCGTCGTCTTACTTAATAAATTACTTTCACTTCAGAAGACAATGTCGACACAATTAATGTGTGGTGGCGTTTGGAGGCATGAGACCCTCTTTAGCTCAAGACAGTTCTGGAGGGGATAAAACTGAACCACTGTGATGACGGACTTTGTCTGAGGCATTTTAGAATGATCAAAACAACGTTTCAGATGGTTTACAGTGTGGTCGGCCCACTGGTTTGTCCATTAGTGCTGTCCATCTCACTTATTTTTATCATCAAATGATCTCTTAAAACAGTTTTATTTATTCGTTAAAAGTGTTTCCATTGCAGTTCATGTGCTTTTTATCTCATTGAATAAAAAGTTTATCCCACTCTTTCAAAATTTTTTGAAAAACGCTGCTTTACTCGCACGTCTTTTTTGCGATATTCCAGTTTTGCGCATAAATTTAATTAGCATCTTTGGATGGAAACATAGCTTGTGTTGCAGGGGCATGAATGAAAAGTTAGTGAATGAAATGGCAGAGGTGGCTTTACACATATCTGTTTGCATGCAGTGTGAGAATTTAACTGCAGTTGACCTTGTCAAAAAATTAAAAATGAAGCGCCCATAATCACAAATGGTGCCACAACGAAGGCAAACAGTAATTCGTAAAAAGCCGAAGAAAACTAGTGTTGAATGGTGACGTAATGGCGTTAATCAAACTATGTACTATAACATGTAAAACGAAAACATGAAAGGAACATTCAAAAAGCAACTTATGTAAACACCTTAATCATATTATTGTCTTATTCAGATTAAGGAAAATAATTTGATTACTGATGTCCAGCTTCAGTGTCGATTTTCAAAATATCTTTTGAGTTTGAGTTTAACATGAGTGTGTGTAAATGAGTAGAAAGTGTATCCGAGACACACACCATTCTTCTTTTTGCAGTGAAGATTTCCACTATATTTCTGTATTGATCAGACTCCATGAGAGCATCGCAAACAACGCTGTCGCTTGGAGTTAAAGCGATCCATTAGAACCAACTCAGAGCGAGGGCACTGTGTGGCTGAAGGCTGCGAAATGCGACACTACAGCTGGTGGCGCATGAATTGACGAATCGCAGACCGAGTCCGTCATGTTTTCTCGGCCTTCTGTCCTGCTGCCCGGGGAGACGTGGGCTCTGACTTGGCCGGCGATATGTGACACCCAATATGGCAGCCTTCGACTAATTGATGCCACCTTGTCAACCCTAATTACTGCAACTGCTGCAATGAGGAGGCAGCTAATTAACAGACTAACGATGTTTGTCACTTCAGACCGACCCAGATATTTAGGAGACGGCCCAAGTCCGCTGCCAGTGCATCTGTTTCGGTTGTGTCGCACCTACTTTTTTTTTTTTGCTTTCTCGTCATTTTTGATCTTCCAAATCATACCTTTTCTGTGGGAATTTAGTTTACTTACACAGCCTCATTTCAGTCTCCCATCACATTGCAGTCAGAATTGATTAGCGAAGAAGCGCGCGAATAGGCAAATAGGTGAGCTCTCTGACTTTAAATACGGTTGTCAGCCGCTCTCTGTGTTTTTTCCCCCCCTCAGTCGACACTTCAAAGATGTTTTGAATTTGACATATTTAGAGCTCGCTTTTTACCCAGCAAGCTCAACTACACTAATTATCAGTGTGAGGAAACAGAGGAGTCGCTAATGATGAGGCAGCAGGGGTTCGAGTGTGTGTGCGTTTGTGTTTTTAAAACGTAATTGATTTTTATCGCACATCTGATCAGATCTCGTTCATTCTGCGTTTTCTAGGTCAGCCGTATATTTCTGCATTCATGAGGAAAATGATAATACAGCATGTGTCAGTAATGATGTACTGTAAGTGATGATACGCCGCCAACCTGAAACATCGCAAGTGCTAAAATACCTGGGTTTGAAGTCGGATTAGGGATGTGTGATATTTATCTTCTATTATATTATCGTAATTGTTGTCTTAATGATGTGTGTGTGAGCTGACATCGAGTGTCACAAGCTTTGCAGAAAACAAACTAAAATGCGTCTTGAGAAACTAAAAACATTGACCGGGTGATGTCCCTGTGTGGGCTTTTGTTTATATGTTAGTTAGGCCTGTCACAATAATCAATATATCAACTTAACGCACAACACATGGACATGACCTCAGTCATTTTTGGTGATGCAATATATATCGCCCATACATAAAAAACAATTCTAACCACATTTTAGCTGATTTTGCAACATCTCCATCTCTATTGGAGGTATCAGTGTCAGTATGGTTAAAAGAACACTATAACCTCCTAAGGCTTGAGTGTCTACATATGTGGACAGCACGTTTTAGCTTTTAAGTGGCTGTTTAAAATACTTTGAATGTTTTATATTTTGTTACAGACATACAGTGTCATCCTGCAACTGTTTTGCAGCATATGAAATGTCCCAAACCCTATTTTTAACTGTCCAAAATGGACAAAAAATGCTGTTTTTAATTTCTGATAGTCAAAGCAAGTTAAAAAAAAAAAATTCTGTTATATATGCATTAAAAACATTCAGGAAAAAATGTTTAAATAAATTGGGACCACGAGTCCACATATATGAACATCATTTTTCTCTAAAAGTACATCATATCAAAGGATGATACTTAGATTTTTATTCTAGTTAGGTTTCAAAAAGCCCAAATAACAAAGAGAAATTAAAAATGCATGTAAAAAAACACCTTGGGCCGTATATTTTCCTGTGGGTGCCTGATGAGTGAAAATAAATCTGTTACTTTTTTCTAGTTCTTCTTACCTTGGACATTTTTGTTCATTCATTCATTCATTCATTCATTTTCTTTTCGGCTTAGTCCCTTTAATCCGGGGTCACCGCAGAGGAATGAACCGCCAACTTAACCAGCACATGTTTTACACAGCGGGTGCCCTTTCAGCTGCAACCCATTTCTGGAAAAGACATTTTTTTTTTTAACGATTATTATTATTATTTATTTGTTTAGGACAGGGGTGTCAACTTTTTTTTATGAAGGGCCAAAATTCAAACTTGATTGAGGGTGGTGGGCCGAAGCTGAATATACCAAACTGTATTACATTAAAGTTCCTAATTCAATAATATTAAAAACACATAGAAAAAATACTTTGATCGTATCAATAATTATATATTTTATAAGTACTTCATTCAATAAAACCATAAACAATCTCATTTATAACACATTAATTTACAAAAACAAAAAAAAAACAAAAAAAAAATCACTTGATAGTGATATGTGTGTCTTAATAGTGTTTTTAGCGATGTGCCACACATATATATCCGTCAACATCTAAAAAAAAGTGTTTTAGGGTTTCATGACTCTTTAAAAAATCAGATCAATTCACATTTAATTAAAACATTTAATTTCAGTTTTGCTTTTTTTGTAGCTCCGCAATTAAACAAACAAACAAAAGGTTTAGAAAGGTAGATTCAGAAATGATGATCTCTGTTTAAGGGATTCGCCCCAACCTTCCCCGTCATTTGTCCTTCTTCTCGGTTTGGTTGGTGGGCCAAGTCAAAGGTTACCATTGGCCAACATTGGCCCACAGGCCCTAGTTTGGGCATCTCTGGTTTAGGACATGCATTTTCACATTCTGGTTCCAGTGCCTAATTATTCAATTGTTAAAATTACTATTTAAATGAAATATTCTTAAGAAAATAAATGTGTTCACTGGAAGAGTGTACTTGGATTATGATGCTATTATATGGTCAAAATGGTCTTAAAATTACAATAATATCCTTTATCGCAATACATTTTGTTGTTATAAGTCATACCACAAAAAATGGATATCGTGACAGGCCTAATGTTAATGCCATATGTTTATATCACAAGCAAGAGTGCTGATTTTTCTGAAAATGAGTATGATGTTGACTGTGTACAGTTTAAAAAAGTAAGAAGATAATAGTGGGTTGGTTATATTTTAGACACTATGTCTGTTTTGCTGTTTTGTCAACAAAACGCATCAAAACGTTTCCTATAAAAGTGTGTATACGAGTGTGTTTCTAAATCATCACTTTAAACGTACTTTTTAGGTTAGCTTTTATGTGTATGTGTGTGTGATTTTGTTTAATGTAATTTGAAATATTTTTTGTTTCTATTACCTTGGCTATCGTGGCACACTGTAAAAATACTTGGTTCTACACAATTCTTTCATGTTGTTCCAACACAAATTTAAAAAAAATAATCGTTAACTTCATTGATTTAGGTGGGTTTGACATAAAACAATTAAGTTGTGCTTAAAAAACGCTCAAGATTTGAGTTGTTTCAGCTCATTTTACATAAGTAGTTTAAACAAGCAACAAAATTAATTCTAAGTATGTATCCTTGGATATATCTTTTACCTTTGTACTTTTTTTATGTATGTAAAGCTCTTTGAGATGCTACTTTTAAAGGTTATATATAAAATAGTGTTTATTATTAATATTAGTATTAGCTGTACATCATGCTAGACTCTAACAATGCTAGGTTATTTCAACCCAATTCTGGGTGTAAACTGACTGCTGGGTTATTTTTTTTTTATTAAATGATTATGACCTAATTCAACCCAATGCTTGGTTTAGTACATATTTTTTCCAACATGGGTTTAAATAACCCAGCATTTCTGTAAAGGGCACATTTAGTACATCAGACCCATGTGGCTCTTAAAGTGACAGTGGGCTGTATTCCTACTACCAACTTATTATTACTATTATTATTATTATTATTATTATTATTGCCAAACAAAGTAAGAGCATACAGTATTCGCGTTCATCGAAAAATGCTGTGGTGTTTTGTTTAATAAATTAATGATTGATCAATGAAAGGTCTTGGAATTGACTGTTTTGAATGAATCACTTGAGTGAATGATTCAGTGAATCACTCATTTTGTCATAATTATTCATACATGACAAACCTAAACAAGTCAAGGTATCTACACAAAAAACACACTCGGCAAAATATTCAATTATTGTTATCTAAAAAAATTCAAAAGCAGTTTGAGATATTTTGTTTTGTTTATCAGTTCTGGGTATGTTCAGTGTGGAAAAATATCAGATATTTGCTACATTTTGCGAGATTAGAGACTTTTCTTTGGAGTGCTACAATATGCGCTGATGCTTGTTCAGTTTCATTTGAGTTTATTTGTATAGCACTTTTTACAATAATTATTGTTCCAAAGCAGCTTTACCGAAGGTGTACATAATTGCATTACAATCATATTCTGAAAAGTTGCGGTTTTTAGATATTGTAGCTTTATTAGTTACTAATAACTTTAATTAACTAGCAACTAATAGCTTTTAACAGTTAAAGTTATTATGAATAATATATATAATATAATATATATAAAGTTTTATAGTATATAGGTGATGTTTGTGTACATGTTTACTGACGTGTATTTGTGTATTAAGTGTATGAGTTATTATTGATTGTCCTGTTATTTAAGGCCTGAAAGTCAGTTTTTAATTTATGAATTAAATGTCCACTTTTTGTTGTGTTTTCAGATTCGAGTGGATGGTGTTCCTCCGCCATCAGAGAACGCTCTGCTGTACGAGACTGTCACTGTGGTGGAGGGAAGCCCGATCCTGCGGGACATGGTGTTCAGTCCAGACTATCAGTACATCTACCTGCTGAGCGACAAACAGGTGAGACTCACTGAGTGATTTGATGAATGAGAAGCACTCTCAATTGAGGAGGCGACTAGTACTTTTGCATCAATACAGTAAGTCATGGGGCTCACTTTAAGGGGGTTTCAATGTAAAATGTTTTATGTTTTAGTCATTCATTTGCTTGATGAATTTACTTTTTTTTTCTGGGATGGCTTTAATGAGTATTTGCTTTAAAAAAATATATATATATATTAGAATATAATACATAATAGTTTTAATAACTCATTTCTAATAACTGATTTATTTTATCTTTGCCATGATGACAGTAAATAATATTTTACTAGATATTTTTCAAGACACTTCTATACAGCTTAAAGTGACATTTAAAGGCTTAACTAGGTTAATTAGGCTAACTAGGCAGGTTAGGGTAATTAGGCAAGTTATTGTATAACGATGGTTTGTTCTGTAGACTATCGAAAAAAATATATAGCTTAAAGGGGCTAATAATTAATTAAAAAATTTAAAAACTGCTTTTATTCTAGCTGAAATAAATCAAATAAGACTTTCTCCAGAATAAAAAATATTATCAGATATACTGTGAAAATTTCCTTGCCCTGTTAAACATCATTTGAGAAATACTTAAAAAAAAAGAAAAAAAATTAAAAGGGGGCGAATAATTTTGATTAAATTGTGTGTGTGTGTGTGTGTATATATATATATATATATATATATATATATATATATATATATATATATATATATATATATATATATATATATATATAATTTTAATAATTTAATTAAATAATATGTATATTTTTTATATATAGAAACATAAATAAATACTTTTTTTATTTTTAGGTAAAAAATTATTAAGTATTTCCTCAACATATACATACATATATCTACAGTTGAAGTCAGAATTATTAGCCCCCCTTTGAATTTATTTTTCTTTTTTAAATATTTCACGAAGTGATGTTTAACAGAGCAAAGAAATTTTCACAGCATGTCTGATAATATTTTTTCTTCTGGTGAAAGTCTTATTGGTTTTATTTAGGCTAGAATAAAAGCAGTTTTTAATTTTTTATGAACCATTTTAAGGTCAATATTATTGGCCCCTTTAAGCTAGTTTTTTTTTTTTCGACTGTCTAAAGAACAAACCATCATTATACAATAACTTGCCTAATTACTCTAACCTACCTAATTAACCTAGTTAAGCCTTTGAAATGTCACTTTAAGCTGTATAGAAGTGTCTTGAAAAATATCTAGTAAAATATTATTTACTGTCATCATGGCAAAGACAAAAGAAATCAGTTATTAGAAATGAGTTATTAAAACTAATATGTTTAGGAATGTGTTGAAAAAATCTTTTCTCCGTTAAACAGAAATTGGAAAAAAAAAAAACAGGGGGGCTAATAATTCTGACTTCAACTGTATAATCACACATCCTGACTTACTGACGCAACACACACACTATCATGAATGATGCTAACTGATATATACCATTTGTTAATAATTTCTACACAAAAACGTTGCAGTTGGCGTAAAATTGCAGTAAAATTTAATACAGATTAGTACTTTTGGTTGGTGATCTGAAAAGTAAAGCAAAAAAAAAAGTTATACATAAGTTATACTCTATCAGTGTTTATAATATCTATATATTTTTTTAAATTATAGTGTTATATTTTATTTACCATGTGCTTTATTTTCCATTCTGTCACTGTTGTTCTTGATCTTTATCTCTCATGCTTCGCTCTTCATTTCTTTCTACCGAAAACAATGACGACGTGCAGCGAGGGCAGAATAAAGGCATGTTTTGTGTTTTAAAAGAGTCGAAGCGGAATCTCAGATATGTTGTTTTAACATCTGCGAGGCAGGAAAAGTGAATGTGAAACTGCTCTGAATGGGAGCCCCAGCTGCTTGGCCCTAATAAGAAATAGTGGGGAAGCGTCTCAATCCAGAATAACAGCCCTTCCCATAATGCTCCATTATAGAGCCGGAGGAGAGGAAGGAGACATTGAAGTTCCTCAGACTCGTACAGTACAGCTGGAGCTTTTTTCTTCGCTCATTTATTTCTCTGGCAGAAAGAAATTTGTTGTCTTTGTGCGCGTTTTGAAAGCGGCCATTTTTTTGCGTTTCCTTGAGAAAGACGCTGTTGAAATGACGCACGGAAAACATTGAAGAGAGATTCAGTTTCTAGAACAGGGATGTTTTTTATATCCTTATCAGTACGATTGAGAGAAAATAACCTGATCAGATGTGCTGTTCGCTGCAGGCGTGTGGAAGCAGGAATTAGCCATGCAGATTTTGTGGTATTAATTTCAGCGGCGGTTTGTTCCGCTTGAAGCTCCAGCAGCTCAGTGATGCGTGCGATGACATCACCTCTGTGAGATCATGGAGATGTGTGGGTGTTTCTTCAACTGCTTGTTTTTAATTACATTTTTTTAATTAATTGTGAGTAGTAGATTACTTTGTTTTGCCATTTTGTTGGTTATTTAAAGGTCATTTTAAAGTTTTTTTTCAGCACATTTTAATGATAGATTTTATTGTATTTGTGGATAGTTTGAATTGGATGTTCAGTTTTCATTTGAATTGAAATCATAATTTTTTTTATTATTTTAATTTATTTTTATTATTTAATTTAATTAAAATATTTAACTTAAATATTCATTCATTTTCCTCCGACTTAGTTCCTATATTCATCAGGGTTCGCCACAGTGGAATGAACCTCCAGCTTATCCAGCATATGTTTTACACAGCGGATGCCCTTCCAGCTGCAACCCAGTACTGGGAAACACCACACACACATACAATACGGCCAATTTAGTTTATTCTGTTTGCCTATAGCGCATGTCTTTGGGCTGTGAATGTCTTTCCACCTGGGGATACTCATCCCGAGGCCCCCAAAGACTATGCAGTGCCACTGTTGCGATCCTAGACCCGCGACGAGATGATCCCAAGGTTCCCATAATCCTGGACCAGGCCGTATCCTGAACAGCTGCTGTGGTGGTCATGGAGGTGTGGAGAGCATGAGACTGATTGCTGTGACGCTCCAGGGACAGACGAGTCTCGCTGACGCCCAGCTTCTCCAGCCACCAGTGCCTAGACTGCAGCTCTGCACAAGACGTTTGGCCACAGCAGAAATGGTCGTGCCCAACTGAGCCTGGTTTCTCTCGAGGTTTTTTGATTCTTCACTTTCGCCAATTGGTGAAGTTTTTTTCCTTGCCGCTGTCGCCACTGGCTTGCATGGTTCGGGATTTGTAGAGCTGTGCATCGATGGAATTGCTCTTCAGTGTTTGGACTCTCAGCAGTGATTATTAAACCACACTGAAATAAAGGTGAATTGAATTGTGGGGGAAAGAACACAAGAAGTACATGCAAACTCCACACAGAAATGCCAGCTGGCACAGCTGAGACTCGAACCAGAGACCTTGGTGTGAGGCGACATTGCTAACCACTGTCGCCCTTACTTAACTATAAAATAAATAAAAAATTTCCTTAATAGTCAACTAATTTATTTAATTTTCATTTTACTTTAATTTGAAGTTTTATTTTATATATTTAAAAAAAAAAGTTAAATAACAAGCAGGGTGGTGCGGTTGCACAGTGGGTAGCGTTGTCGCCTCACAGCAAGAAGGTTGCTGATTCAAGCCACGGCTGGGTCAGTTGGCATTTCTATGTGGACTGGAGTTTACATGTTCTCCCCGTGTTCGCGTGAGTTTCCTCTGGGTGCTCTGGTTTCCCCCACAATCCAAAGACATGCGCTATAGATGAATTGGATAAGCTAAATTGTCCGTAGTGTATGTGTGTGAATGAATCAGTGTATGGATGTTTCCCAGTACTTGGTTGCAGCTGGAAGGGCATCCGCTGCGTAAAACATATGCTGGATATGTTGGCGGTTCATTCCGCTGTGGTGACCCCTGATGAATAAAGGAACTAAGCCCAAAAGAAAATGAATGAATGAATGAGTGAATAACAAGCAGTTTCAATATTTTAGGGGAAATGAATCTATATATTTTTTAATTATAAGTATTTATTATTATTTAGTAATTATTTGTTTTGATATTTTGAAGGTCATTTTAAAGGGTTTTTAATACATTTAGTGCATTTATAGATTTCATTGTATTTGATGTTAGTTTTAATACATTTTTAGATTTTCAGTTTTCATTTTAATTTAGTTTTATTTAAAAAAAAAATTATCATTATTATCCAAACAAATAAAATAAGCAGTTTTATTATTATCTAGTGAAAATAAATATTTATTTCATTTCATTTGTACAAAAATTTAATTAAAACAAAAATACAAACTATTAATTACTTGTAATTCAAATAATATTTAATTTTTTACATTTTTTATATTTAATTTTAATTATTTGAACGTATAACTTTGTTTTTTATCATAATTATAATTTAATCAAATAAAAAGCTGTTTTATTACTAACTATTAAATTAAAAAAAATATTGAATATATTTTTTTTTCTTAAATATGAGAAATAAAAAAGAAAATACTAAATTAATAATATTTGCTTATAATTCTAATTCTATTTTTATTTTATTTTAATTTAATTTTAAGCTTAAGTTTAATTTATATGCTTTTTATTATGTAAAATGATAAGCAGATTCAATATTTTTGTGCAAATAAATATTTAATTTATTAACTGAATAATTTTTCTTAAAAAAACAAGGTAAATATTGTTTGCTAACAGTTTGTTACTATTTTTATTTTTTATTTCTAGTTAATATGTACTTTAATAAATGGATGCAACATATCCAAATATTACTTTATGCTTTGCATTTAGAATATATATTTAAATAGAATATACTTTTAAAATAAAGATGAAATTAGTCTTGGCAAGACAAATGAGTCAACCATTTATAAATAATAATATAATAATTCAAATGCTTCTGAGGAAAAAACCTACTTTAACATATAGAGTAAATATGTTTTAGTCAGATTCAAACTTTTGATCTGCAACTAGGCATATTCATTTAATGTGAATAATATTTTAATGTTCATATATTTGAAGAAGCACCTGTACGCATATGTCGCCATGATGTGTGTGTGTGTGTGTTGATCTTGGTTGTGGACTCATTCAGAGTTTGAGAGACTCTGTAAACTGGAGTGTGTCAGTAGATTAACTGCGTCTCAGAAAAGAGTTATCGGTGTGTTAAAGCTGCACATGTCGATATCTGTGTGAAGAACTGAAGATCTTCAGACGCTCCTCAACCGATTGATCAGGACTCTGACGCTAATTAAAAGCTTTCCTCTTTATGCTCAGATCATAAATAGACAGATTGGACATATTAATCTGAAAACACCAGCTAAGAGCTTGAACTATAGGCTTTACTGTTCATGACTCCCTAGCTGCTGTAAGTCACGACTTCTCATTGAAAAGCTGTTTTGTTTTGTTTCAAGTTTTGTTTTGTTTTTATTGTGTGTTTTGTTTCATTTTGTGTTTTGTGTAATGTGTTTAGTTTTGTGTGTTTTATTTTGGTTAGTGCAATTTGTTTATTGTGTAGTGTTTTGTTTTTGGTGTTTTGTTTGGTGTGTTTTGTTTAGTGTGTTTTGTTTTTAGTGTTTTGTTTGGTGTGTTTTGTTTTTGGTGTTTTGTTTGGTGTGTTTTGTTTAGTGTGTTTTGTTTGGTGTGTTTTGTTTAGTGTGTTTTGTTTTGTTTTTGGTGTTTTGTTTGGTGTGTTTTGTTTTTGGTGCTTTGTTTGGTGTGTTTTGTTTTTAGTGTTTTGTTTGGTGTGTTTTGTTTTTGGTGTTTTGTTTGGTGTGTTTTGTTTAGTGTGTTTTGTTTGGTGTGTTTTGTTTAGTGTGTTTTGTTTTGTTTTTGGTTTTGTTTGGTGTGTTTTGTTTTTGGTGTTTTGTTTGGTGTGTTTTGTTTTTGGTGTTTTGTTTGGTGTGTTTTGTTTAGTGTGTTTTGTTTGGTGTGTTTTGTTTAGTGTGTTTTGTTTTGTTTTTGGTTTTGTTTGGTGTGTTTTGTTTTTGGTGTTTTGTTTGGTGTGTTTTGTTTTTGGTGTTTTGTTTGGTGTGTTTTGTTTAGTGTGTTTTGTTTTGTTTTTGGTGTTTTGTTTGGTGCGTTTTGTTTAGTGTGTTTTGTACGGTGGCCGAGAGAGCTTAACATGCTGCAATTTAAGAAAGCACATGCAATTACAAAAAACACCAGCAAATAAAGAAACGATTTTCATTAATTTGACAGCACACGTGTTGCAAATTCTCACAACACAAACAACTGAAGAAACGTGCAGCAAATTGGTCACAACAAAAACAACTGAACTTTTGCGCTGCAAATTGGTCAGATTTGGTGTTGTTTTGTGTGTTTTGTTTAGTGTTTTGTTGTGTTTTTTGTTAGGTGCATTTTGTTTAGTGTTTTGTTTTGCGTGTTTTATATTTGGTGTTTTGTTTGGTGCGTTTTGTTTAGTGTTTTTTATGCGTTTTGTTTGGTGCATTTTGTTTAATGTTTTGTTTAGTGTGTTTTGTTTAGGGTTATGTTGTGTTTTTTGTTTGGTGCATTTTGTTTAGTGTTTTGTTTAGTGTGTTTTGTTTAGGGTTATGTTGTGTTTTTAGTTTGGTGCATTTTGTTTAGTGTTTTGTTTTGCGTGTTTTGTATTTGATGTTTAGTTTTGTGTGTTTAAATGTCTTGTTTAGTGACTTGTTTTGTATTTATTCTTTTGTTTTGTGCATTTTGTTTAGTGTTTTGTGTGATTTGTTTTGTTTAGTGGGTTTGGTTTTGTGGGGTTGGTTTTGTTTAGTGCGTTTTGGTTAGTTATTTTTGTTTTATTGTCTTGTTTTGTATTTGGTGTTGTTTAGTGTGTTTTGTTTGGTGCCTGTTTAGTGTTTTGTTGTGTTTTTTGTTTGGTGCACTTTGTTTAGTGTTTTGTGTGTTTTGTATTTGGTGTTTTGTTTGGTGTGTTTTTGTTTTTTAGTGCTTTTTTATTATTTTGTTTTGTTTGGTGCGTTTTGGTTAGTTATTTTTGTTTTATTGTCTTGTTTTGTATTTGGTGTTGTTTAGTGTGTTTTGTTTGGTGCCTGTTTAGTGTTTTGTTTTGTTGTGTTTTTTGTTTGGTGCACTTTGTTTAGTGTTTTGTATTTGGTGTTTTGTTTTGTTGTGCTTTTTGTTTGGTGCACTTTGTTTAGTGCTTTGTGTGTTTTGTATTTGGTGTTTTGTTTAGTGTGTTTTGTTTAGTGTCTTTGTGTTTTTTGTTTGATTTGTTTTTTATAATAAAAGTTATAAAAAATAATAATAAAAGTTATTTATTCTTTTCTTTTTTGATTGTAACTGTTTTAAATGTTGTTAATTTTCATTTCAGTTTATTTTATTTCAATGCAGATATATTTTATTATTATTATTATTATTATTATTACTTTATTACTTATTTTTTTATTAATTAGTGTATTTATTTAGTATTTTATTTTGTTATTATTAATTTAATTTTAATGTATTTTTTTAGCATGGATATGTTATTATTTTACTTGATTGTTTGTTGGATTGATTGATTTGATTTGATTACAATCTAGTCACATAATCAATGCTTTCTGTTGATTTAGAGCAGATTTAGAAATCATCTCCTCTGACCATCTATATATAAGGTTATAATCTAAACACTTCAGACTGAATCTTAATACCAGGTGTAAAAATTGTGCAGTCAGGTGTTTTTAATTACTTTTAGAAACCCCTTTATTTACCATTGATACCTTGTCATCCCATACCCATGCAGATGCTCAGTTTACTAATGGATCATCACTCCACCTTCTCCACAAATCCCCATCTCAGCCCAGACACACAAGCCTCTCCTCACTTCATAAAATCAAAAAATATGAATGAGAGTCAATAATTCATAAGCTACACTGACCGCTGGAGTCGGTGCATTTGAATATTTCATTTGCGGCAGGTGCACACACAGGTGAAAGAGCGTATTTGCTGCGTGTCAGTAAAAGGTCTGCCAATGCCAACTTTTTCCCAGCACTGCCATTATTTACCATCCCGCTTCTCCAATTGCAGCGGTAATGCAGCCATTTCATTGGAGAGAAAGAGATATGAAGCCTTTCATTTATCTAACATTGTGCTCATCCATCAAACACTGACAGTTCCTGACACGATATACTGAGTGTGCACAAAAAACACTCTCCTGTGTGTGTGTGTGGGTAGAAATGTATCAAAGAAAATGTACTTTTGTTCAGCAAGAGAACTCATATGAGGGAATGTATAATGTTATAAAAGATTCTGTTTTAACTACATACTGTTTTTTAATTTCTATTTATCATAAAATCCTCAAATCAACACAGATTCTCTGTATGTTTTGTGGAACTTATCCACTCTTTGCCATGGTTTCTGTTTGGTTTATGATACTAATGATAAAACAAACCTTCATTCATTCCAGTGGAAAACATACAGTACTGTTGAAGTCAAGATTATTAGCCCTACTGTTAAATTTGTAGTCTTTTTCAAATATTTTCCCAAGGGATGTTTAAAGGTGCAGTAGGTAATCTCCCAAAATGCTAATCGTTAGCATAATAGCTTTTAAAAAAACAGTCTCTCTCCTGCCGTCCAAAGCCATTCCTCCTGAAATCACGAACGCGCACTGGAAAGATGACAGAGACACACTAGATCACATCATTCGCCAGTTAGAAAACTTTATAGTACTTTATAATACTACTATTCCCAATGAAAAACTATCGCTGGTTTCACTCTCTCACATGCTTTGTCCTAAATCAACTATGGTGCTTGGCCTGTGGGGTGCAGGAATTACACGTATTACTAAGCCACACTTACATGCTATTTCAGGCCGAATATTCAGAGTAGCGGTTAACAATATAGAGAGCGCATCACAGGTTGTCATTGTTCAAAATTGAACCAATGTGAATATAAAACTAACTTCAGCTCAGTAAAGCAGGCTAGGCGGAATAGCGATATTTACTTGTGTTTTGTTGTTAAACTAAATACAAATCTACATTATCGATGCTATAAAAGGTCCCGAATGAAACTGAAAATAGTCACATCAATTTTTCGCCTGAAAATTTCAGTGGCTGAACAACACGTCTGTGCATGTAACCCATACTCTTATTTCACGCGACCGCCATTTTAAAACATAAAAGCGAGGCTGTGGTGGGAAGAAACCCGGAAGTATAGGATCAGCACTGTAAACATTGCAACAATATGCTGTGGACTACAAACCTCCAGCTGTTGCTGCGACTTCAAAATGCAGAAATGGTGTAAACATCACTTTATTATCATTCAGTTCAGTTTAATTTAAACAATTAAAAGCATATTAAACTCTGTTTCCTACTAAAATACAAAGCAGGTTATGTTTCCCAGCTATCTTTTTCGCGCGATATTATGAACACTGCTCCGTTTAAGCCTTTGCCATAGTCATACTAACATTCAAGCTAAGAATATTTGAAATTACATATCAACAGAACAAAACAGAGATGTGAGCACAAACTGAGCACTTGCAATCAATATACTTTAACGTTACCCGCAGATGTTTTTCAGTAATTTATAAAGAGCACACAAACATACTGACAGTTATAGGTAACTTACTGTACATGCTTATGGGTCAATGTTGCTAATATTTGGTACAAATCCATCAATTTCCCCTTTCTGCCTGTTCTTTCTGTGAATAAATTATGTAGAAGCACTGTCCATGCATGTTTCCTCGTGGGTTAGTAAGGTTAACGCTATTTTCTATTGCACAACAATTAATCTATCAGGCTTTTTTTGACTAAAATAGAGAAATCACGGTTTAATTTGTTATTATTAGATTATTTTTAGATTTCACCTCTCCTGCTGTGCATGAACTTAAGCCTGGTTTATACTTCTGCGTCAAGTGATCGGCGTAACCCACGGCGCAAACCTCGCACGTAGCAGTGGATTTATACTTGTGTGCTCCGTTTCTGTTTCTCTGCAATAACACTTCCGAAACGCTTGCTGGCAGTAGGTGTTTATGTTTCTCTGTGTCGAGTTTCTTCGCTGGTGTTTAGTTTTTCCTGAACACTTCCTTAATGTACAAGTGGCTCAAATTCGCTCATTTAAGGCGGGAACCGGTGGACGTGCAACAACTTTAATCATAAAGTAAACACAAAACAACAGTCTCCATCCAGAGCTCCTTCACGGGACTCCATACTTGTAAAGACTTGCTGCATCGGGCGCGTAGCTCTCACCTCCGCCCACACTTGTCAGTGCTACCAAGCCGAACAATCACAAAGCTTGCGCTACGCGTACGCGTTACATTTTTTTGAGAGGTGCACGTCAACGACGCCGACGGCCACGGCGAGGGGCTATGCGTCACGCGTAGGCTGCGCCGTAGCATACGCGTGCGCTTGACGCTGGAAGTATAAATCGGCCTTAAGCTGTTGTATGGTCAGTGTATGAGGCGGCTAAGCTAAACTAGCTTCAATTTTGATTGAATTATTTTCTAATCGGTTTGCCTATTATGTAGTTGAATATACACCTGTAATGTATACTGCAGTCCTTATTTGTCTGGCTTTCTCGGATATCTCACCTGTTCGCCAAAAATGACTTAATATCCCTGGAATATCTGACACCAGCGCATATACTGTACAATGTAATAGACGTTGCCAGGCACGAAAGCTTGACAGGCGTAGCAGCAGTAACTAAGGAGGGCGGGGCTTAGCAAAGGGTCAATTGACCAGTCATAGAGCTGACGATACACGTCATAGTTGTATTACATTTTTTTGAGAGGTGCATGTCAGCGTCGGCATCAGCCACGGCGAAGGGTCTACAACCGCACGAAGGCTGCGGCGGACCATACGCATGTGCTTGATGCAGACGTATAAATCAGCCTTTATCTGTATTCAGACTGCAAGTTTTAAATCCAAATGTATGTTATAAATGACATTTTTACCTCTAGCTTGTAAAAAAAATTGGATAAATTCATAATAGAAGCAAAGAAATAAATGTCAAAAAATTTGTCCTTTGGCTTAGTCCCTTTATTCATCTGGGGTCGCCACAGCAGAATGAACCACCAACTTGCCCAGCATATGTTTTACACAGCAGATGCCCTTCCAGCTGCAACCCAGAACTGGGAAACACCCATACACACTCATTCACACACATACACTGCAGACAATATAGTTTCTTCAATTCACCTGTACCACATGTCTTTGGACTGTGGGGGAAACCGGAGCACCCGGAGGAAACCTACGCGAACAATGGGAGAACATGCAAACTCCACACCCTATTATTATTATTATTATTATTATTATTATTATTATTTCCTTTATTTTATATATTTCTAGTTTTTGATTTCATGTTGTATTAAAGTTGTCAATCTGATATCTATGTGGTAAAGTAAATTAACATGGACCCAAACACAAGCCTTCACCCACCCATCCTGGACATACTGATGCAACACAACACACACAACACACACACACACTTGAAGAGCCATCATCTGCACTTGAAAGCCAAGCCGGTCCCTTTTGGGTGGGTGTGTGTGTTTTTTTTTCCTCGTCTCTTGTTTTTCTCACTCCAAACTCTAATCTTGCCAGCGATCAAAGGCGATTACAACTCCACGGAATGAGCATTTTTTAGAGCTTCTGAAGGCGCTTTTCAAAAAACAACTGCTTTCGGGCTCGGCCTTGTTTCTGCACTTCAAGTAAGCCAATGATTGGGACTGCAACAGCCCACACCAACTTTGATCCGCAAAACCGCTCTTTTAGATTTAATATATTCATGTTATTTCTGTCCTAGACCTCCCACTCTCTCCAACTCTCATCATCATTTATATAAGCTGGTGTTTTGGGGAAACAGGGATGCGCTGATTTCATTACTATAACGCTGCTGTCCTGTTTGGCAAGGGTTGTTTCTTCACATCTGCTGAAGAATTTCACAATATTACTGTATTTTTAATTAAATAAATGCATCTTTGGTGAATGTAGGAGGAAACTTACATTTAAAAAAATAGATCTATTTTAAATATTTTAAAAGGCAGCCTTCATAATTTTAAATGAACACAATTAAAAATGACTTTTGTTGCTTGTTCAAACTACTTATTGCAAATGTTTAAACAGCACAGTTCTTAAGATTTTTGGGGAGACAACTTCATGTTTCATGTTCAATCCACTTAAGTTTATGAAAATTATTAAGTTAGCTTAATCGATTTGTGTTGGGACAATTGGACCCAACCAATTGGAACCAACCATGTTTTACAGTGCAGTCTGTCTTTCTAGACCTCCCTCTTTCTCCAACTCTTATCAATTTTTTTTGGGACAAACTCATTGGGAAACTTAAATGTTTCATGTTTAATCTACTTAATTTCTGAAAATGATTAGGTTAACTTAATCAATTTGTGTTGGGACAACATGAAGGAACCAAGCATGTTTTAGAGTGCAGTCTGTTTTTTCTTGGAAAGTGAAACAAATATACTGATGACTACTAACTACTGTTCAACAAGGGCTTGACAAAACCTTTTTTGACATCAGCTACTGGGCTAGTAGATTTCACTCACCATTTTTACTAGCCACAATTCTGTTGTTGGGAAAATATATTTATATGCATAAATTTCACTTCTGCATGCTAAATTACTTGATTTAGTTTTTGTGTTTTGTCCACATGCCTCCTCATCATTCACTTTTAATGTGTTATGTAGGACCTTTGCTCAATGAGCATGAGCAAATGGGCCATGGTTTCATGTGTCATATTAAATTAGTTTTTATTTCACATGACTTTTCAGAGCTCAAGATTAAGGATTTACCAAATTTATCTCTGACCAACCAAACATAAATAAATAATTATTTCTTAGCCACAAAATTCTAAGTGTCAAAACAAGCAACATATAGCTGTATGCTATACTTCTTATTTAACTAAACATTTCTTTAAAAAAAACAAAAAAAAGTCTCCTAAGAGGATGAATCGGCAGCCTGAGAATTTTGACCTCATTTTCTGAGACACTGGAGGGCTTTTTTTCATTACTGGGGTGCTCATGTAAAATAGATCTGGCTCTGAAGAGTCGGAGACCCTCTTTAGAGGTTGAAGATGGGGCAGATGTAGAGGAAAAGCTACTGTATAATATCACATCATGCTCTGCCTCTCTTCTTGACATGGAAGGGCAAATGTATGTCTTTACCTCTTTAGTTGAGCGCAATGACATTTCAGACCATTTCAGTGTGGTGATGTCATTGGCCCATGAACATTTCCTGCTTATCAAACTATTTCATAACTGTAACAAGAGGCAATTCAATCATAACTTGATGTTAGAACAGCTGTCATAACATTATTTATCAATATGTGGCTCTTTTTGGATTCTAGGAAGCTATAGAAATTAAAAATGTAAAAAGGAAATACGTTGGAACCATTGTTTTTGTTTACAATCCCTCAAAATGGTCAGTAGGTGATGTGTGTTGGTTGTTTTGAGGGTTACTATTAGTTTCTTTATACGTTTAGTGAATGGTGACTTTCACAAATATGTGAATATGTAGGTTTTTTATGCTATTATATGCAAAAGCAGAATGAAAGTAGCTTATTCTTGAGTTGTTATTGAATCAGTTTTGTTTCGGTGAGTGAAATTGTTTCAGTGATTCAATGATTTATTATGGATCAAACTTTGGTATATGAATCTTGAGTTCAACTTGGTGGCTTAATAATCATTTTGTTCAGATGATTGTCTTTAATTAATTACAGATAAAATATAAATAATAATAGTAATAATTATAGTAATATTATAACAGTATAATAATAGTAATGAGAATAATAAATATTATTAAAATGTATTATTATTATTATTATTAATAATAATATTATTATTATACACATTATTAGTTAACAACATTTTTTATAATATATTTATTACATTACTATTATTATTATTATTATTTATTATTATACACCGACTATTATTAGGTCTAAACAACAACAATAATACAGTAAATTTATTTTAAAAATATACAAAAACAATGTTAATATTGTTGTGTCTGTTCCTTATACAAATGTAACAAGTTGCTTATATTCCTTTTAATGTATTTTTTTTATTTGTTGATTAATTTGTCTGTCCCTCTGTGGTATTAAATATAAAAAGTATGTACTGTTGATATTATGATTAGCACATTTTCTATTCATTGTTGTAATACAGCTACTACAGTCAACCGCAATAAAAATATTAACTTAACTTTGATGTCTGAGATATTTTGTAAATGGTTTATTTTTATAAGTAAATTTGAGTTGTTGTTGTTATCACTTAATATAAATACTGACTTTATTTCTGTTATTAATATGAATAATAATACATTATTGTTGTTAATATGAATAAAACATTTCTAAGATAATTATTTTAATTATATTTTATTGTTATCAATATAAATATTGTCTTAAATTTGTATTAATATGAATAATAATACATTATTATTATTATTATTATTATTATTATTATTATTATTAATATGAATAATACATTTCTAAGATAATAATAATAATAATAATAATAATAATAATAATAATAATAATATTAATACTTTTCTAATATAATAATATAGTAATAATTATTTTATTTTATTTTATTGTTATATAAATACTGACTTTAATTTATATTATTAATATTAACAACAATATAGTTATTATATTATTATATTATTATTATTATTATTAATAATACATTTATAAAATAATACAATAATAATATTTTTATTTTATTGTTATTACTTAATATAAATACTGACTTCAATTTCTATTATTAATAATATTAATAATATATTTACTATTAATATTAGTAATACATTTATAAAATAATAATATAATAATTTTTTGTTAACACTTAATCTAAATACTGACTTTAATTTCTATTATTAATATGAATAATAATACATTATTGTTAATATGAATAATACTTTTCTAAGATAATAATAATATAATAATAATAATAATAATATAATATAATAATAATAATAATGTTTATATTTTATGATTTATATATATAATATCATAGTAATAATTGTTTCAATTATTCATTGTTTTCATTTTTTATTTTATTGTAATTAATATAAATACTGACTAATTTGTACTATTAATATTAATATAATAATATATGTATTATTAATATTAGTAATACATTTATAAAATAATTATAAAATAATTATTATAATTTTTTCTTGTATTGTTATCACTTATATAAATACTGACTTTAAGTTCTAGTATTAATATGAATAATAATACATTATTAATAATATGAATAATACGTTTCTAATAATAATAATAATAATAATATTTTTTATTGTTATCACTTAATATAAATACTGACTTTAATTTCTATTATTAATATGATAATACTTTTATAATATAAAAATATAATAATAATGATTTTATTTTATTTTTATTTATTGTTATTAATGTAAATACTGACTTTAATTGTATTATTAATATTAATAATGGTATATTTGTTAATGTTAGTAATACATTTATAAATTGTAATTATTTTTTTTATTTTTATTTTATTGTTATCACTTAATATGAATACTGACTTTAATTTATATTATTAGTATGAATAAAATTACATTATTAATAATATGAATAATACTTTTATAATAATAATATAGTAATAATTTTATTTTTATTTATTGACATTAATAAATATTGAATGTAATTTTATTATTAATATTATAATTATTTATATATTATTATGAGTTAGTAGTAATACATTTATAAAATATATAATAATTATTTTATTTTATTTGTATTTTATGTTATTATAAATACACACTTTAATTTTTATTAATAATATTAATAACAATACATTTATTATTCATTTCAATAATAATACATTTATAAAATATAATATAATAAAAAATCTAATTTTATTTCATATATTTTGTTATTTTATTTAACAAAATAACAATTTTTTTAATTTTACTTTTTTTTATTATTATCTTAATTTCTTTATGCTCTGCTTTTGAACGCCAAAAAGTCGGTGAATTTCAGTCAGTGTATGTGCACTTAATGCATGGATTTGTAAGTGGAGATGGTGGAGTTGTGTTTCAGCATCTTCCTTTTAAAGTCCACGGAGGTGAAGCAGTGTTTGCCATTGACTGCAATGTAAACTCTGGCTAAGCGTCTGTTTAATGCGTCTCAGAGGTGCAGTATTTGCTCAGATGAGGAGTTTATCTTCTTCCGTCACGTCTTTGGATTCCTGCTCTCTTACTCTCTATTATAATATTCCATGTCCAAAAGAAACAAAGTAACGTTAAACTGGGGAGCGCCTGGTACTTTGACTCAGTAAAATAACACACTTTGTGCTATGAATCTTTCCCCCGAGCCAATAAAAACATAAGCACTGCTGCGGATTACATTAAAACTAATTTTAAATGCGACCACATGTTAGCAGCTCCTGCCATTATCAACAAGCTGATGTTTGAATGCATTACACGGGGAGATTATTTATTTACTGGTCAGTTAGTTTTGTTGATTATAGAGTGTGTCTGTTTTAGCTCATTCTTGTGTTTGGAAATGTGTCTACGCTGAAAGACGAGGATAAATCTTGCGATTGTGGGATTGTTGTGTGTTCCCATTGAGTTCTCAGGACGTGCTCTTGTGTTTTTATTGAGGTGTATTGTGCCATCTCTCACTCTACTCTGTGTTTTTCTTCTGTCTTCTCACTCTTTGAAGTGTGTGATGGATGAAGCTCCTTATCCTCCTTATGTGTTGATGGTGTTCGTCAACACACCCTCTACAAGTGTCGTTCATTCAAACACATGTTGCTTGTCTTTTAATTTGTAGCTTTTTTTCCGCAGTTTTAAGGTGAATACAGTGTAGACTGAAAGACATCTCATTTGAGGACCTTGAAAGAAACAATTAAAAAACAATTGTGTATATATATAGTATGTGTGAAGTATTAAGGCAGTTCTGGGAGTATATATATATATAAAGGGGGTATATATATGCCTTCAGTACTGCCTTAATCCTTCATGGCATAGATTCGACAAGGTACTGGAAAATTCTTATTTTGGTTCGTACTGACATGATAGCATCACACAGTTGCTGCAGATTTGTCTGCACAGATTTGTCTGCACATCCATGATGCAAATCTCCCGTTCCACCACATCCCAAAGGTGCTCTATTGAATTTAGCAGAATTGTATTGTCTCTGTCTCTTTTGTCGCAGCAGAAATCGAGACTCATCAGACCAGGCAACATTTTTCCAATCATCTATTGTCCAATTTTGGTGAGCCTGTTTGAATTGTAGCCTCAGTTTCCTGCTCTTAGCTGACAGGAGTGGCACCCGGTGTGGTCTTCTGCTGCTGTAGCCCATCCGCCTCAAGGTTGGACGTGTTGTGTGTTCAGAGATGCTCCTCTGCATACCTCGGTAGTAACGAGTGGTTATTTAAGTTACTGTTCCTTTTCTATCAGCTGGAACAAATCTGGCCATTCTCCTCAACCTCTTTCATCAACAAGGCATTTGCGCCCACAGAACTGCCGCTCACTAGATATTTTCTCTTTTTCGGACCATTCTCTGAAAACCCTAGAGATGGTTGTGCATGAAGATCCCAGTAGATCAGCAGTTTCTGAAATACTCAGACCAGCCCGTCTGGCACCAACAACCATGCCACGTTCAAAGTGCCTTAAATCACCTTTCTTCCTCATTCTGATGCTCAGTTTGAACTGAAGGTCTTCTTGACCAAGTGTACATTGAGTTGCTGTCATGTGATTGGCTGATTCGAAATTTGCGTTAACATGCAGTTGGACAGGTGTCCCTAATAAAGTGTCCAGTGAGTGTATATATGTATGTATATGTATACATGTATATTAGGGCTGGGCGATACAGCAAAAAAAAAAATCACGAAATAATGTTTTATATCATTCTGTATCAATAATTGTTTAATATTTTTTTACAATCTATTTAGGAATATAAGTGTTTTTTTTTATTTAACCACTTTATTTTAATTTACCAACATTACTAAGGCAAATAGTTTTAATAGTCAAAAACAAAAAAAATGACAAAAATATATAAAATAAACTTAAGTGTTGAAGAGACTCTTAAACCTGATAAATAAAATGTTTCAAAGTGCGTGCAATCGTAAAGCATAAATACTAAACAATGAAAGCAAGCTTTAAGGTGTGAATAATAATGATACAGTAAACCTCAAACTCTGTCAACAAAACAATGATGATAATCAAATCTGAGCTTTTAAGTAAAAGAACCAACCATCATTACTCAAATACATACTGCAACAATACAAATTGTAAAGTTGAATGACTATTACCCCTATGATAAAAAAATCTTTCAGATGGGGTGCTAGTGGCTGGGATGCACAAGAAAGAAACCAAAAAGCCACTCTGGCGACATCTTTACATCCTTTTTTTTTATTTACAATCTCTTCACTGCTGCTCGTCACGGCTCTCATTTTTGAGGGAGTTGTTATTCTGACCTGAGGTGGTGGTGATAAAATCCAACTAGAGTCCGTTCACATGTTGCATATAAAAAGCAGGTAAAAAGCACACGCACGTGGTTTCATTCATCATTTTCAATGCGCTTTGTGCTTACATTTCTCCTGGCGTCTTTCATAACTAGGTGACCATTTCAGTTTTTTTCAGAGGATGACAAATGGTCAAACTATTGCTGCAGTTCCGATACAAGTTTTTATGTATGAAGAGAATTAAAAAGGACTGCAGTGTGCGCTGTGTTTGTCTAAGGTAGTTAGTCTGCCAATATATTCGAAATTTGTATATTCCAGACAAAGTGTGAAGCAGATTGATTAGTTTTAGTTAGATTAATTGCAGTGCACTCTCAGCATTATGAAAAGTTGAGATGCCACATGCACTTCGTTATTGGTTATTGTTGTCTGTCTACAATTTTTAAAAACATAATTATTATTATTGTTAGTAGTAGTATTTAATATGATTAAAAAAAGTACTTAAATATGATTTAAAAAATGTTTTTGTAACTTAATTGCTAAACATTGTCAGTTATACTGCTCCTAAACATTTTCATCCAATTTCACTCATTTTATAGCTTAATTTTTACATTTATTTGTTGTTCTTTATTCTAAATAAAAATCTTTTGCTTCCAAACCAAATTTATTGCGCCCAGTCGAGATGCTACCATTATTTGTTTTTGAGTCTATTATTGTGTCTCAATTATAGAGAATTACTCAAGAATTACTTTATAGCCTCTTGTTGTCTTTCGTCCTTGCAGAAGTAATCCAGCTTGAAGTATAAAGATGAACCCCCCCCCCCCCCCCCCCCCCCCCAAAAGGGCATCTCTCAGTACATTATTTTTCCGAAGAGAGAGCCAGCAAACTCGAACAAGACAGAGAATGAATCCGGCTCCACTTAAGAGCTTCATTCACTCAGTCCTTGAAACCCCGGCCCTCACAAGGACTCTGAATCGATAGAAAACAAGCGTCCAAATGAGCAAAAAAAAAAAAAACGACCCTCCTCCATTTTTCTTCAGCTGTAGTAATTTCCTCATTCTCTTTGCCCCCTTTGTGATCGATGAGGGAAGAATTGGGCTATGATCAACCCGTCAGTCTTCCGGGACGCTCTGCACTACGACTCCACTGCAGGTTAATTAATAGATGGCTAGGCAGGCGCCGCTAGCCTAGCATCATCATCTGAGCCACAGAGAGACCGAAGGGGGGGAAGGTAATATTTATCTAAATTCCAATTACCCTCATCTGAGCTGTTTGATGTTGTCGCGGGGTCAGCTCTCGGCAGGCTGAGCAAGCACTCTGCATTTCAAACACTCAAGTGCGCCGCGAGGACATCCCGCCTGGGGAAAAGAGTACACATCTCAAGCCTGCCCTCCTGAAAGCCATTTAAGTCCAAAACTGAAGCTTTTTTTTTTCTTTCTTTCTGTCTTTTTTAGGCAGGAAGAAAAGTGCACCTGATTGCATGGCAGCGCTTGGCCAGTCTGAATGCTGCTGGTATTTTTGTAGACCATCGTTCCATTTGAAAGAATGAGAGATACACAGTTGAAATGAGAATTATTAGCCGCCCTGTATATTTTTATAATAGTTTTATTAACTAAATTCTAATATCTAATTTCTTCTTTCTTTGCCATGATGACAGTACATAATATTTGACTCCATTTTTTAAGACGCTAGGATTCAGCTTAAAGTCCACTTTAAAGTCCTAAGTAGGTTTATAGGGGAAGTTAGGGTAATTAAGCAAGTCATTGTATAATGATGGATATATATAGTTGAAGTCAGAATTATTAGCCCCCCTGTTTATTTTTTTCCCCAATTAACGGAGAGAAGATTTTTTCAACACATTTCTAAACATAATAGTTTTAATAACTCATTTCTAATAACTGATTTATTTTATCTTTGCCATGATGACAGTAAATAATATTTCACTAGATATTTTTCAAGACACTTCTATACAGCTTAAAGTGACATTTAAAGGCTTAACTAGGTTAATTAGGTTAACTAGGCAGGTTGGGGTAATTAGGCAAGTTATTGTATAACGATGGTTTGTTCTGTAGACTATCAAAAAAATATAGCTTAAAGGGGCTAATAATTTTGACCTTAAAATGTGTTTTGAAAAATTAAAAACTGCTTTTAGTGTAGTCGAAATAAAAACAAATAAGACTTTCTCCAGAAGAAAAATATTATCAGACATACTGTGAAAATTTCCTGAATCTGTTAAACATAATTTGGAAAATATTTAAAAAAGAAAAAAAAATTCAAAGGGGGCTAATAATTCTGACTTCAACTGTGTATGCGTATATATATGAAGAGTTCAGATGCAAAAACTAAATGCCATCTGAAATGTTCTTCTAATAAGAGTCCTTCTATCAGGGTCCTGTGAGTAGGTTTAGTAATTTCACTTATATGCCAAAGAATAACTTTTTTATGGTCTTCAAAATGAAATAAATTAACATCAGCAAAGGAGGCTGAGAATAATGCTTTTTTGATGATGGAAATTTGAGACTGCACTTAGAGGTTTTTGCATCTGAACTCTTCATATATATATATATATATATATATATATATATATATATATATATATATATATATATATATATATATATATATATTATATATAATATATTATATATATATATATATATATATATATATATATATATATATATATTATATAGCTTAAAGGGGCTAATAATATTGACCTTAAAATGTTTTTTATTAAATTTTTTTTATTAAGAACTGCTTTTATTCTAGCTGAAATAAAACAAAAACTTTCTCCAGAAGAAAAGCTATTAAAGGAATTACTGTGAAAAGTCCCTTGCTCTGTTAAAGATCTTTTGGGAAATATTTTGAAAAATAATAAAATAATAATTCAGGAGGGCATATAATTTTGACTATCTGTGGAATTCTAGTGTATAATGACTAACAGAGCTCAGAACAATAGCTATGTTTCCATCTAAAGATGCAAATTAAATTTATTCACTAAACTAAAATATTGCATAAAACATTTGAATTTCCATCCAAAAAGTGACAGAGAACAAAATTGGCACTTCCTAAATATCTGACAGCAAATATCAAAACAAAAAACTCAATTTGCTGCGGTAGGAGAAGCTGTGTGAGTCGTCGTCTTACTTAATAAATTACTTTCACTTCAGAAGACAATGTCGACACAATTAATGTGTGGTGGCGTTTGGAGGCATGAGACCCTCTTTAGCTCAAGACAGTTCTGGAGGGGATAAAACTGAACCACTGTGATGACGGACTTTGTCTGAGGCATTTTAGAATGATCAAAACAACGTTTCAGATGGTTTACAGTGTGGTCGGCCCACTGGTTTGTCCATTAGTGCTGTCCATCTCACTTATTTTTATCATCAAATGATCTCTTAAAACAGTTTATTTATTCGTTAAAAGTGTTTCCATGCAGTTCATGTGTTTTATCTCATTGAATAAAAAGTTTATCCCACTCTTTCAAAATTTTTTGAAAAACGCTGCTTTACTCGCACGTCTTTTTTGCGATATTCCAGTTTTGCGCATAAATTTAATTAGCATCTTTGGATGGAAACATAGCTTGTGTTGCAGGGGCATGAATGAAAAGTTAGTGAATGAAATGGCAGAGGTGGCTTTACACATATCTGTTTGCATGCAGTGTGAGAATTTAACTGCAGTTGACCTTGTCAAAAAATTAAAAATGAAGCGCCCATAATCACAAATGGTGCCACAACGAAGGCAAACAGTAATTCGTAAAAAGCCGAAGAAAAACTAGTGTTGAATGGTGACGTAATGGCGTTAATCAAACTATGTACTATAACATGTAAAACGAAAACATGAAAGGAACATTCAAAAAGCAACTTATGTAAACACCTTAATCATATTATTGTCTTATTCAGATTAAGGAAAATAATTTGATTACTGATGTCCAGCTTCAGTGTCGATTTTCAAAATATCTTTGAGTTTGAGTTAACATGAGTGTGTGTAAATGAGTAAAGTGTATCCGAGACACACACCATTCTTCTTTTTGCAGTGAAGATTTCCACTATATTTCTGTATTGATCAGACTCCATGAGAGCATCGCAAACAACGCTGTCGCTTGGAGTTAAAGCGATCCATTAGAACCAACTCAGAGCGAGGGCACTGTGTGGCTGAAGGCTGCGAAATGCGACACTACAGCTGGTGGCGCATGAATTGACGAATCGCAGACCGAGTCCGTCATGTTTTCTCGGCCTTCTGTCCTGCTGCCCGGGGAGACGTGGGCTCTGACTTGGCCGGCGATATGTGACACCCAATATGGCAGCGACTAATTGATGCCACCTTGTCAACCCTAATTACTGCAACTGCTGCAATGAGGAGGCAGCTAATTAACAGACTAACGATGTTTGTCACTTCAGACCGACCCAGATATTTAGGAGACGGCCCAAGTCCGCTGCCAGTGCATCTGTTTCGGTTGTGTCGCACCTACTTTTTTTTTTTGCTTTCTCGTCATTTTTGATCTTCCAAATCATACCTTTTCTGTGGGAATTTAGTTTACTTACACAGCCTCATTTCAGTCTCCCATCACATTGCAGTCAGAATTGATTAGCGAAGAAGCGCGCGAATAGGCAAATAGGTGAGCTCTCTGACTTTAAATACGGTTGTCAGCCGCTCTCTGTGTTTTTTCCCCCCTCAGTCGACACTTCAAAGATGTTTTGAATTTGACATATTTAGAGCTCGCTTTTTACCCAGCAAGCTCAACTACACTAATTATCAGTGTGAGGAAACAGAGGAGTCGCTAATGATGAGGCAGCAGGGGTTCGAGTGTGTGTGCGTTTGTGTTTTTAAAACGTAATTGATTTTTATCGCACATCTGATCAGATCTCGTTCATTCTGCGTTTTCTAGGTCAGCCGTATATTTCTGCATTCATGAGGAAAATGATAATACAGCATGTGTCAGTAATGATGTACTGTAAGTGATGATACGCCGCCAACCTGAAACATCGCAAGTGCTAAAATACCTGGGTTTGAAGTCGGATTAGGGATGTGTGATATTATCTCTCTTATATTATCGTAATTGTTGTCTTAATGATGTGTGTGTGAGCTGACATCGAGTGTCACAAGCTTTGCAGAAAACAAACTAAAATGTCTTGAGAAACTAAAAACATTGACCGGGTGATGTCCCTGTGTGGGCTTTTGTTTATATGTTAGTTAGGCCTGTCACAATAATCAATATATCAACTTAACGCACAACACATGGACATGACCTCAGTCATTTTTGGTGATGCAATATATATCGCCCATACATAAAAAACAATTCTAACCACATTTTAGCTGATTTTGCAACATCTCCATCTCTATTGGAGGTATCAGTGTCAGTATGGTTAAAAGAACACTATAACCTCCTAAGGCTTGAGTGTCTACATATGTGGACAGCACGTTTTAGCTTTTAAGTGGCTGTTTAAAATACTTTGAATGTTTTATATTTTGTTACAGACATACAGTGTCATCCTGCAACTGTTTTGCAGCATATGAAATGTCCCAAACCCTATTTTTAACTGTCCAAAATGGACAAAAAATGCTGTTTTTAATTTCTGATAGTCAAAGCAAGTTAAAAAAAAAATTCTGTTATATGCATTAAAAACATTCAGGAAAAAATGTTTAAATAAATTGGGACCACGAGTCCACATATATGAACATCATTTTTCTCTAAAAGTACATCATATCAAAGGATGATACTTAGATTTTTATTCTAGTTAGGTTTCAAAAAGCCCAAATACAAAGAGAAATTAAAAAATGACATGTAAAAAAACACCTTGGGCCGTTATATTTTCCTGTGGGTGCCCTGATGAGTGAAAATAAATCTGTTACTTTTTTCTAGTTCTTCTTACCTTGGACATTTTTGTTTTCATTCATTCATTCATTCATTTTCTTTTCGGCTTAGTCCCTTCCTTTAATCGGGGTCACCGCAGAGGAATGAACCGCCAACTTAACCTAGCACATGTTTTGACACACAGCGGATGACCCTTTCAGCTGCAACCCATTTCTGGAAAAGACATTTTTTTTTTTAACGATTATTATTATTATTTTGTTTAGGACAGGGGTGTCAACTTTTTTTTATGAAGGGCCAAAATTCAAACTTGATTGAGGGTGGTGGGCCGAAGCTGAATATACCAAACTGTATTACATTAAAGTTCCTAATTCAATAATATTAAAAATACATAGAAAAAATACTTTGATCGTATCAATAATTATATATTTTATAAGTACTTCATTATAAAACCAAAACAATCTCATTTATAACACATAATTTACAAAAACAAAAAAAAACAAAAAAAAAATCACTTGATAGTGATATGTGTGTCTTAATAGTGTTTTTAGCGATGTGCCACACATATATATCCGTCAACATCTAAAAAAAGTGTTTTAGGGTTTCATGACTCTTTAAAAATCAGATCAATTCACATTTAATTAAAACATTTAATTTCAGTTTTGCTTTTTTTGTAGCTCCGCAATTAAACAAACAAACAAAAGGTTTAGAAAGGTAGATTCAGAAATGATGATCTTGTTTAAGGGATTCGCCCCAACCTTCCCCGTCATTTGTCCTTCTTCTCGGTTTGGTTGGTGGGCCAAGTCAAAGGTTACCATTGGCCAACATTGGCCCACAGGCCCTAGTTTGGGCATCTCTGGTTTAGGACATGCATTTTCACATTCTGGTTCCAGTGCCTAAATTATCAATTGTTAAAATTACTATTTAAATGAAATATTCTTAAGAAAATAAATGTGTTCACTGGAAGAGTGTACTTGGATTATGATGCTATTATATGGTCAAAATGGTCTTAAAATTACAATAATATCTTATCGCAATACATTTGTTGTTATAAGTCATACCACAAAAATGGATATCGTGACAGGCCTAATGTTAATGCCATATGTTATATCACAAGCAAGAGTGCTGATTTTTCTGAAAATGAGTATGATGTTGACTGTGTACAGTTTAAAAAGTAAGAAGATAATAGTGGGTTGGTTATTTAGACACTATGTCTGTTTTGCTGTTTTGTCAACAAAACGCATCAAAACGTTTCTATATAAAAGTGTGTATACGAGTGTGTTTCTAAATCATCACTTTAAACGTACTTTTTAGGTTAGCTTTTATGTGTATGTGTGTGTGATTTTGTTTAATGTAATTTGAAATATTTTTGTTTCTATTACCTTGGCTATCGTGGCACACTGTAAAAATACTTGGTTCTACACAATTCTTTCATGTTGTTCCAACACAAATTAAAAAAAAATCGTTAACTTCATTGATTTAGGTGGGTTTGACATAAAACAATTAAGTTGTGCTTAAAAAACGCTCAAGATTTGAGTTGTTTCAGCTCATTTTACATAAGTAGTTTAAACAAGCAACAAAATTAATTCTAAGTATGTATCCTTGGATATATCTTTTACCTTTGTACTTTTTTTATGTATGTAAAGCTCTTTGAGATGCTACTTTTAAAGGTTATATATAAAATAGTGTTTATTATTAATATTAGTATTAGCTGTACATCATGCTAGACTCTAACAATGCTAGGTTATTTCAACCCAATTCTGGGTGAACTGACTGCTGGGTTATTTTTTTTTATTAAATGATTATGACCTAATTCAACCCAATGCTTGGTTTAGTACATATTTTTTCCAACATGGGTTTAAATAACCCAGCATTTCTGTAAAGGGCACATTTAGTACATCAGACCCATGTGGCTCTTAAAGTGACAGTGGGCTGTATTCCTACTACCAACTTATTATTACTATTATTATTATTATTATTATTATTGCCAAACAAAGTAAGAGCATACAGTATTCGCGTTCATCGAAAAATGCTGTGGTGTTTTGTTTAATAAATTAATGATTGATCAATGAAAGGTCTTGGAATTGACTGTTTTGAATGAATCACTTGAGTGAATGATTCAGTGAATCACTCATTTTGTCATAATTATTCATACATGACAAACCTAAACAAGTCAAGGTATCTACACAAAAAACACACTCGGCAAAATATTCAATTATTGTTATCTAAAAAAATTCAAAAGCAGTTTGAGATATTTTGTTTTGTTTATCAGTTCTGGGTATGTTCAGTGTGGAAAAAATACAGATATTTGCTACATTTTGCGAGATTAGAGACTTTTCTTTGGAGTGCTACATATGCGCTGATGCTTGTTCAGTTTCATTGAGTTTATTTGTATAGCACTTTTTACAATAATTATTGTTCCAAAGCAGCTTTACCGAAGGTGTACATAATTGCATTACAATCATATTCTGAAAGTTGCGGTTTTTAGATTTGTAGCTTTATTAGTTACTAATAACTTTAATTAACTAGCAACTAATAGCTTTTAACAGTTAAAGTTATTTATGAATATATATAATATAATATATATAAAGTTTTATAGTATATAGGTGATGTTTGTGTACATGTTTACTGACGTGTATTTGTGTATTAAGTGTATGAGTTATTATTGATTGTCCTGTTATTTAAGGCCTGAAAGTCAGTTTTTAATTTATGAATTAAATGTCCACTTTTTGTTGTGTTTTCAGATTCGAGTGGATGGTGTTCCTCCGCCATCAGAGAACGCTCTGCTGTACGAGACTGTCACTGTGGTGGAGGGAAGCCCGATCCTGCGGGACATGGTGTTCAGTCCAGACTATCAGTACATCTACCTGCTGAGCGACAAACAGGTGAGACTCACTGAGTGATTTGATGAATGAGAAGCACTCTCAATTGAGGAGGCGACTAGTACTTTTGCATCAATACAGTAAGTCATGGGGCTCACTTTAAGGGGGTTTCAATGTAAAATGTTTTATGTTTTAGTCATTCATTTGCTTGATGAATTTACTTTTTTTTTCTGGGATGGCTTTAATGAGTATTTGCTTTAAAAAAAATATATATATATTAGAATATAATACATAATAGTTTTAATAACTCATTTCTAATAACTGTTATTTTATCTTTGCCATGATGACAGTAAATAATATTTTACTAGATATTTTTCAAGACACTTCTATACAGCTTAAAGTGACATTTAAAGGCTTAACTAGGTTAATTAGGCTAACTAGGCAGGTTAGGGTAATTAGGCAAGTTATTGTATAACGATGGTTTGTTCTGTAGACTATCGAAAAAAATATATAGCTTAAAGGGGCTAATAATTAATTAAAAAATTTAAAAACTGCTTTTATTCTAGCTGAAATAATCAAATAAGACTTTCTCCAGAATAAAAAATATTATCAGATATACTGTGAAAATTTCCTTGCCTGTTAAACATCATTTGAGAAATACTTAAAAAAAAAGAAAAAAATTAAAAGGGGGCGAATAATTTTGATTAAATTGTGTGTGTGTGTGTGTATATATATATATATATATAATATATAATATATTAATATATATATATATAGATATATATATATATATAATTTTAATAATTTAATTAAATAATATGTATATTTTATATATAGAAACATAAATAAATACTTTTTTATTTTTAGGTAAAAATTATTAAGTATTTCCTCAACATATACATACATATTCTACAGTTGAAGTCAGAATTATTAGCCCCCCTTTGAATTTATTTTTCTTTTTTAAATATTTCACGAAGTGATGTTTAACAGAGCAAAGAAATTTTCACAGCATGTCTGATAATATTTTTTCTTCTGGTGAAAGTCTTATTGGTTTTATTTAGGCTAGAATAAAAGCAGTTTTTAATTTTTTATGAACCATTTAAGGTCAATATTATTGGCCCCTTTAAGCTAGTTTTTTTTTTTTCGACTGTCTAAAGAAAACCATCATTATACAATAACTTGCCTAATTACTCTAACCTACCTAATTAACCTAGTTAAGCCTTTGAAATGTCACTTTAAGCTGTATAGAAGTGTCTTGAAAAATATCTAGTAAAATATTATTTACTGTCATCATGGCAAAGACAAAAGAAATCAGTTATTAGAAATGAGTTATTAAAACTAATATGTTTAGGAATGTGTTGAAAAAATCTTTCTCCGTTAAACAGAAATTGGAAAAAAAAAAAACAGGGGGGCGAATAATTCTGACTTCAACTGTATAATCACACATCCTGACTTACTGACGCAACACCACACTATCATGAATGAATGCTAACTGATATATAACCATTTGTTAATAATTTCTACACAAAAACGTTGCAGTTTGGCGTAAAATTGCAGTAAAATTTAATACAGATTAGTACTTTTGGTTGGTGATCTGAAAAGGAAAGCAAAAAAAAAAAGTTATACATAAGTATACTCTATCAGTGTTATAATATCTATATATTTTTTTAAATTATAGTGTTATTTTTATTTACCATGTGCTTTATTTTCCATTCTGGTCACTGTTGTTCTTGATCTTTATCTCTCATCTTCGCTATCACTTCTTCTTCTACCGAAAACATGACGACGTGCAGCGAGGGCAAATAAGGCAATGTTTTGTGTTTTAAAAGAGTCGAAGCGGAATCTCAGATATGTTGTTTTAACATCTGCGAGGCAGGAAAAGTGAATGTGAAAACTGCTCTGAATGGGAGCCCCAGCTGCTTGGCCCCTAATAAGAAATAGTGGGGAAGCCGTCTCAATCCAGAATAACAGCCCTTCCCATAATGCTCCATTATAGAGCCGGAGGAGAGGAAGGAGACATTGAAGTTCCTCAGACTCGTACAGTACAGCCTGGAGCTTTTTTCTTCGCTCATTTATTTCTCTGGCAGAAAGAAATTTGTTGTCTTTGTGCGCGTTTTGAAAGCGGCCATTTTTTTTGCGTTTCCTTGAGAAAGACGCTGTTGAAATGACGCAACGGAAAACATTGAAGAGAGATTCAGTTTCTAGAACAGGGATGTTTTTTTATATCCTTATCAGTACGATTGAGAGAAAATAACCTGATCAGATGTGCTGTTCGCTGCAGGCGTGTGAAGCAGGAAATTAGCCATGCAGATTTTGTGGGTATTAATTTCAGCGGCGGTTGTTCCGCTTGAAGCTCCAGCAGCTCAGTGATGCGTGCGATGACATCACCTCTGTGAGAATCATGGATGATGTGTGGGTGTTTCTTCAACTGCTTGTTTTTAATTACATTTTTTTAATTAATGTGAGTAGTAGATTACTTTGTTTTGCCATTTTGTTGGTTATTTAAAGGTCATTTTAAAGTTTTTTTCAGCACATTTTAATGATAGATTTTATTGTATTTGTGGATAGTTTGAATTGGATGTTCAGTTTCATTTGAATTGAAATCATAATTTTTTTTATTATTTTAATTTATTTATTATATTTAATTTAATTAAAATATTTAACTTAAATATTCATTCATTTTCCTCCGACTTAGTTCCTATATTCATCAGGGATTCGCCACAAGTGGAATGAACCGCCAGCTTATCCAGCATATGTTTTACACAGCGGATGCCCTTGCCAGCTGCAACCCAGTACTGGGAACACCACACACACATACAATACGGCCAATTTAGTTTATTCCTGTTTGCCTATAGCGCATGTCTTTGGCTGTGAATGTCTTTCCACCTGGGGATACTCATCCCGAGGCCCCCAAAGACTAGGCATGCCACTGTTGCGATCCTAGACCCCGCGACGAAGATGATCCCAAGGTTCCCATAATCCTGGACCAGGCACGTATCCTGAACAGCTGCTGTGGTGGTCATGGAGGTGTGGAGAGCATGAGACTGATTGCTGTTGACGCTCCAGGGACAGACGAGTCTCGCTGACGCCCAGCTTCCTCCGCCACAGGTGCCTAGACTGCAGCTCTGCCACAAGACGTTTGGCCACAGCAGAAATGGTCGTGCCCAAGCTGAGCCTAGGTTTCTCTCGAGGTTTTTTGATTCTTCACTTTCGCCAATTGGTGAAGTTTTTTTTTCCTTGCCGCTGTCGCCCACTGGCTTGCATGGTTCGGATTTGTAGAGCTGTGCATCGATGGAATTGCTCTTCAGTGTTTGACTCTCAGCAGTGATTAGTAAAACCACACTGAAATAAAGGTGAATTGAATGTGGGGGAAAGAACACAAGAGTAACATGCAAACTCCACACAGAAATGCCAACTTGCACAGCTGAGACTCGAACCAGAGACCTTGGTGTGAGGCGACATTGCTAACCACTGTCGCCCTTACTTAACTATAAAATAAAAAAAAATTTCCTTAATAGTCAACTAATTTATTTAATTTTCATTTTACTTTAATTTGAAGTTTTATTTATATATTTAAAAAAAAAAGTTAAATAACAAGCAGGGTGGTGCGGTTGCAGTGGGTAGCGTTGTCGCCTCACAGCAAGAAGGTTGCTGATTCAAGCCACGGCTGGGTCAGTTGGCATTTCTATGTGGACTGGAGTTTACATGTTCTCCCGTGTTCGCGTGAGTTTCCTCTGGGTGCTCTGGTTTCCCCACAATCCAAAGACATGCGCTATAGATGAATTGGATAAGCTAAATTGTCCGTAGTGTATGTGTGTGAATGAATCAGTGTATGGATGTTTCCCAGTACTGGTTGCAGCTGGAAGGGCATCCGCTGCGTAAACATATGCTGGATATGTTGGCGGTTCATTCCGCTGTGGTGACTCCTGATGAATAAAGGAACTAAGCCCAAAAGAGAATGAATGAATGAATGAATGACCGTGAATAACAAGCAGTTTCAATATTTTAGGGAAAATGAATCTATATATTTTTTAATTATAAGTATTTATTATTATTAGTAATTATTTGTTTGATATTTGAAGGTCATTTTAACGGGTTTTTTAATACATTTAGTGCATTCATATGATTTCATTAGTATGTGATTGTTAGTTTTAATACATTTTTAGATTTTCAGTTTTCATTTTATTTAGTTTTATTTAAAAAATTATCATTATTGATCCAAACAAATAAAATAAGCAGTTTTATTATTATCTAGTGAAAATAAATATTTATGTCATTTGATTTGTACAAAAATTTAATTAAAACAAAAATACAAACTATTAATTACTTGTAATTCAAATAATATTTAATTTTTACATTTTATACATTTAATTTTAATTATTTGAACGTTATAACTTTGTTTTTTTATCATAATTATAATTTAATCAAATAAAAAGCTGTTTTTATTACTAACTATTAAATTAAACAAATAGGAATATCTTTTTTTTTTTCTTAAATATGAAGAAATAAAAAGAAAATACTAAATTAATAATATTTGCTTATACATTCTAATTATATTTTTAGTTATTTTTAATTTAATTTTAAGCTTAAGTTTAATTTATATGCTTTTATTATGTAAATATAAGCAGATTCAATATTTTTGTGCAAATAAATATTTAATTTATAAACTGAATAATTTTTCTTAAAAAAACAAGGTAAATATTGTTTGCTAACAGTTTGTTACCATTTTTATTTTTATTTCTAGTTAATATGTACTTTACATAAATGGATGCAACATATCCAAATATTACTTTATGCTTTGCATTTAGAATATATATTTAATAGAATATACTTTTAAAATAAAGATGAAATTAGTCTTGGCAAGACAAATGAGTCAACCATTTATAAATAATAATATAATAATTCACAAATGCTTCTGAGGAAAACAATCCTACTTTAACATATAGAGTAAATATGTTTTAGTCAGATTCAAACTTTTGATCTGCAACTAGGCATATTCATTTAATGTGAATAATATTTTAATGTTCATATATTTGAAGAAGCACCTGTACGCATATGTCGCCATGATGTGTGTGTGTGTGTGTTGATCTTGGTTGTGGACTCATTCAGAGTTTGAGAGACTCTGTAAACTGGAGTGTGTCAGTAGATTAACTGCGTCTCAGAAAAGAGTTATCGGTGTGTTAAAGCTGCACATGTCGATATCTGTGTGAAGAACTGAAGATCTTCAGACGCTCCTCAACCGATTGATCAGGACTCTGACGCTAATTAAAAGCTTTCCTCTTTATGCTCAGATCATAAATAGACAGATTGGACATATTAATCTGAAAACACCAGCTAAGAGCTTGAACTATAGGCTTTACTGTTCATGACCCTAGCTGCTGTAAGTCACGACTTCTCATTGAAAAGCTGTTTTGTTTTGTTTCAAGTTTTGTTTTGTTTTTATTGTGTGTTTTGTTTCATTTTGTGTTTTGTGTAATGTGTTTAGTTTTGTGTGTTTTATTTTGGTTAGTGCAATTTGTTTATTGTGTAGTGTTTTGTTTTTGGTGTTTTGTTTGGTGTGTTTTGTTTGGTGTTTTGTTTTTGTGTTTTGTTTGGGTGTTTTGTTTTTGGTGTTTGTTTGTGTGTGTTTTGTTTGTGTTTGTTTGGTGTGTTTGTTAGTGTGTTTGTTGTTTGTTTGTTGGTGTGTTTTGTTTGGTGTGTTTTGTTTTTGGTGCTTTGTTTGGTTGGTGTGTTTTGTTTTTAGTGTTTTGTTTGGTGTGTTTTGTTTTTGGTGTTTTGTTTGGTGTGTTTTGTTTAGTGTGTTTTGTTTGGTGGTGTTTTGTTTAGTGTGTTTGTTTTGTTTTTGTGTTTTGTTTGGTGTGTTTGTTTGGTGTTTTTGTTTGGTTTTTTGTTGTTTTTGTTGTTGGTTTTGTGTTTGTTGGTGTGTTTTGTTTAGTGTGTTTTGTTTGGTTTTTGTTTGTTGGTGTTTTGTTTAGTGTGTTTTGTGTGTTTTGTTTTTTGGTGTTTTTGTTTTTGGTGTTTGTTTTGGTGTTTTGTTTTGGTGTGTTTTGTTTTGGTGTTTGTTTGGTGTTTTGTTTAGTGTTTTTGTTTTGTTTTTGGTGTTTTGTTTGGTGCGTTTTTGTTAGTGTGTTTGTGTAGTGGCCGAGAGAGCTTAACATGCTGCAATTTAAGAAAGCACATGCACCTTACAAAAAACACCAGCAAATAAAGAAACGATTTCATTAATTTGACAGCACACGTGTTGCAAATTCTCACAACACAACAACTGAAGAAACGTGCAGCAAATTGGTCACAACAAAAACAACTGAACTTTTGCGCTGCAAATTGGTCAGATATTGGTGTTGTTTTGTGTGTTTTGTTTAGTGTTTTGTTGTGTTTTTTTGTTTAGGTGCATTTTGTTGTAGTTTTTGTTTTGTTTGGCGTGTTTTATATTTGGTGTTTTGTTTGGTTGCATTTTGTTTAGTGTTTTTTATGCGTTTTGTTTGGTGCCTTTTGTTTAATGTTTTGTTTAGTGTGTTTTGGTTTAGGGTTGTGTTGTGTTTTTTGTTTGGTGCATTTTGTTTAGTGTTTTGTTTAGTGTGTTTTGTTTAGTGTTTTGTTTAGTGTGTTTTGTTTAGGGTTATGTTGTGTTTTTAGTTTGGTGGCATTTTGTTTAGTGTTTTGTTTTGCGTGTTTCGTATTTGATGTTTAGTTTTTGTGTTGTTTAATATGTCTTGTTTAGTGACTTGTTTTGTATTTATTCTTTTGTTTTGTGGATTTTTGTTTAGTGTTTTGTGTGATTGTTTGTGGTTGTGTTTGTAGTGGGTTTGGTTTGTGGGGTTGGTTTTGTTTAGGTGCGTTTTGGTTAGTTATTTTTTGTTTTATTGTCTTGTTTTGTATTTGTGTTGTTTAGTGTGTTTTGTTTGGTGCCTGTTTAGTGTTTTGTTTTGTTTTTGGTTTTGGTTTAGGCACTTTGTTTAGTGTTTTGTGTGTTTTGTATTTGGGTGTTTTGTTTTGGTGTGTTGTTGTTTTTGCTTTTATTATTTTGTTTTGTTTGGTGCGTTTTGGTTAGTTATTTTTGTTTTATTGTCTTGTTTTGTATTTGGTGTTGTTTGTGTGTTTTGTTTGGTGCCTGTTTAGTGTTTGTTTTGTTGTGTTTTTTGTTGGTGCACTTTGTTTAGTGTTTTGTATTTGGTGTTTGTTGTTGTGCTTTTTGTTTGGTGCACTTTGTTTAGTGCTTTGTGTGTTTTGTATTGGTGTTTTGTTAGTGTGTTGTTTAGTGTCTTTGTGTTTTTTGTTTGATTTGTTTTTTATAATAAAAGTTATAAAAATAATAATAAAAGTTTTTATTCTTTTCTTTTTGATTGTAACTGTTTTAAATGTTGTAATTTCATTTCAGTTTATTTTATTTCAATGCAGATATATTTTTTATTATTTTTTATTATTATTACTTTATTACTTATTTTTTTTATTAATTAGTGTATTTATTTAGTATTTTATTTTGTTATTATTATATTTAATTATATTTTTTGTAGCTGGATATGTTATTATTTACTTTGACTTGCTTGTTGTGATTGCTTGATGATTGATTGATGATTTGATTTGATTACAATCTAGTCACATAATCAATTCTTTCTGTTTGATTAGAGCAGATTTAGAAATCATCTCCTCTGACCATCTATATTTAAGGTTATAATCTAAACACTCCAGACTGAATCTTAATACCAGGTGTAAAAATTGTGCAGTCAGGTGTTTTTAATTACTTTTAGAAACCCCTTTATTTACCATTGATACCTTGTCATCCCATACCCACGGCAGATGCTCAGTTTACTAATGGATCATCACTCCACCTTCTCACAAATCCCTATCTCAGCCCGACCACACAAGCCTCTCCTCACTTCATAAAATCAAAAAATATGAATGAGAGTCAATAACTCATAAGCTACACTGACCGCTGGAGTCGGTGCATTTGAATATTTCATTTGCGGCAGGTGCACACACAGGTGAAAGAGCGTATTTGCTGCGTGTCAGTAAAAGGTCTGCCACTGCCAACTTTTTCCCAGCACTGCCATTATTTACCATCGCCGCTCCTCCAATTGCAGCGGTAATGCAGCCATTTCATTGGAGAGAAAGAGATATGAAGCCTTTCATTTATCTAAACATTGTGCTCATCCATCAAACACTGACAGTTCCTGACACGATATTACTGAGTGTGCACAAAAAACACGCTCCTGTGTGTGTGTGGTGTGGGTAGAAATGTATGAAAGAAAATGTACTTTTGTTCAGCAAGAGAACTCATATGAGGGAATGTATAATGTTATAAAAGATTCTGTTTTAACTACATACTATTTTTTAATTTCTATTTATCATAAAATCCTCAAATCAACACAGATTCTCTGTATGTTTTGTGGAACTTATCCACTCTTTGCCATTGTTTCTGTTTGGTTTATGATACTAATGATAAAACAAGCCTTCGTTCATTCCAGTGGAAAACATACAGTACGTTGAAGTCAAGATTATCAGGCCCTCCTGTTAAATTTGTAGTCTTTTTCAAATATTTTCCCAAGGATGTTTTAAAGGTGCAGTAGGTAATCTCCCAAAATGCTAATCGTTAGCATAATAGCTTTTAAAAAAAAACAGTCTCTCTCCTGCCGTCCAAAGCCATTCCTCCTGAAATCACGAACGCGCACTATAAAGATGACAGAGGACACACTAGATCACATCATTCACCAGTTAGAAAACTTTATAGTACTTTATAATACTACTATTCCCAATGAAAAACTATCGCTGGTTTCACTCTCTCACGCTCTTTGTCCTAAATCAACTATGGTGCTTGGCCTGTGGGGTGCAGGAATTACACGTATTACTAACCACACTTACATGCTATTTCAGGCCGAATATTCAGAGTAGCCGGTTAACATATAGAGAGGCGCATCACAGGTCGTCATTGTTCAAAATTGAACCAATGTGAATATAAAACCAACTTCAGCTCAGTTAAAGCAGGCTAGGCGGAAATAGCGATATTTACTTGTGTTTTGTTGTTAAACTAATACAAATCTACATTATCGATGCTATAAAAGGTCCCTTATGAAACTGAAAATAGTCACATCAATTTTTCGCCTGAAAATTTCAGTGGCTGAACAACACGTCTGTGCATATAACCCATACTCTTATTTCACGCGACCGCCATTTTAAACATAAAAGCGAGGCTGTGGTGGGAAGAAACCCGGAAGTATAGGATCAGCACTGTAAACATTGCAACAACATGCTGTGGACTACAAACCTCCAGCTGTTGCTGCGACTTCCAAATGCAGAAGAAATGGTTGTAAACATCACTTTAATATCATTCAGTCAGTTTAATTTAAACAGTTAAAAGCATATTAAACTGTGTTTCCTACTAAAATACAAAGCAGGTTATGTTTCCCAACTATCTTTTTCGCGCGATATTATGAGCACTGCTCCGTTTAAGCCTTTGCCATAGTCATACTAACATTTCAAGCTAAGAATATTTGAAATTACAATCAACATAACAAAACAGAGATGTGAGCACAAACTGAGGCACTTGCGATCAATATACTTTAACGTTACCCGCAGATGTTTTCAGGAATTTATAAAGAGCACCACAAACATACTGACAGTTATAGGTAACTTACCTGTACATGCTTATGGGTCAATGTTGCTAATATTTGGTTACAAATCCATCAATTACCCCTTTCTGGCTGTTCTTTCTGTGAATAAATTATGTAGACGCACTGTCCATGCATGTTTCCTCGTGGGTTAGATAGGTTAACGCTATATTCTATGCACAACAATTAATCTATCAGGCTTTTTGACTAAATAGAGAAATCACGGTTTAATTTGTTTATTATAGATTATTTTTAGAGTTCACCTCTCCTGCTAGGTGCATGAACTGAAGCCTGGTTTATTACTTCTGCGTCAAGTGATCGGCGTAACCCACGGCGCAAACCAGCAGTCCCCGTAGCAGTGGATTATACTTGTGTGCGACGTTTCTGTTTCTCTGCAATAACACTTCCGAAACGCTTGCTGGCAGTAGGTTGTTATGTTTCTCTGTGTCGAGTCTTCTTCGCTGGGTGTTTAGTTCTTTCCTGAACACTTCCTTAATGTACACAGTGGCTCAAATTCGCTCATTTAAGGCAGGGAACCGGTGGACGTTGCAACAACTTTAATCATAAAGTAAACACAAAACAACAGTCTCCATCCAGAGCTCCTTCACGGGACTCCATACTTGTAAAGACTTGCTGCATCGGCGCGTAGCTCTCACCTCCGCCCCACACTTGTCAGTGCTACCCAAGCCGAACAATCACAAAGCTTGCGCTACGCGTACGCGTTACATTTTTTGAGAGGTGCACGTCAACGACGCCGACGGCCACGGCGAGGGGCTATGCGTCCACGCGTAGGCTGCGCCGTAGCATACGCGTGCGCTTGACGCTGAAGTATAAATCGGCCTTAAGCTGTTGTATGGTCAGTGTATGAGGCGGCTAAGCTAAACTAGCTTCAATTTTGATTGAATTATTTTCTAATCGGTTGCCTATTATGTCGTGAATATACACCTGTAATGTATACTGCAGTCCTTATTTGTCTGGCTTTCTCGGATATCTCACCTGTTCGCCAAAAATGACTAATATCCCTGGGAATATCTGACACCAGCGCATATACTGTACAATGTAATAGACGTGCCAGGCACGAAAGCTTGACAGGCGTAGCAGCAGTAACTAAGGAGGGCGGGGCTTAGCAAAGGGTCAATTGACCAGTCATAGAGCTGACGATACACGTCATAGTTGTATTTACATTTTTTTGAGAGGTGCATGTCAGCGTCGGCATCAGCCACGGCGAAGGGTCTACAACCGCACGAAGGCTGCGGCGGACCATACGCATGTGCTTGATGCAGACGTATAAATCAGCCTTTATCTGTATTCAGACTGCAAGTTTTAAATCCAAATGTATGTTATAAATGACATTTTTACCTCTAGCTTGTAAAAAAAATTGGATAAATTCATAATAGAAGCAAAGAAATAAATGTCAAAAAATTTGTCCTTTGGCTTAGTCCCTTTATTCATCTGGGGTCGCCACAAGCAGAATAGACCACCCCAACTTGCCCAGCATATGTTTTACACAGCAGATGCCCTTCCAGCTGCAACCCAGAACTGGGAAACACCCATACACACTCATTCCACACACATACACTGCAGACAATATAGTTTTCTTCAATTCAACCTGTACCACATGTCTTGGACTGTGGGGGAAACCGGAGCACCCGGAGGAAACCTACGCGAACAATGGGAGAACATGCAAACTCCACACCCTATTATTATTATTATTATTATTATTATTATTATTATTTCCTTTATTTTATATATTTCTAGTTTTTGATTTCATGTTGTATTAAAGTTGTCAATCTGATATCTATGTGGTAAAGTAAATTAACATGGACCCAAACACAAGCCTTCACCCACCCATCCTGACATACTGATGCAACACACACACACACACACACACACACTTGAAGAGCCATCATCTGCACTTGAAAGCCAAGCCGTGTCCCTTTTGGGTGGGTGTGTGTGTTTTTTTTCCTCGTCTCTTGTTTTTCTCACTCCAAACTCTAATCTTGCCAGCGATCAAAGGCGATTACAACTCCACGGAATGAGCATTTTTTAGAGCTTCTGAAGGCGCTTTTCAAAAAACAACTGCTTTCGGGCTCGGCCTTGTGTTTCTGCCACTTCAAGTAAGCCAATGATTGGGACTGCAACAGCCCACACCAACTTGATCCGCAAAACCGCTCTTTTAGATTTAATATATTCATGTTATTTCTGTCCTAGACCTCCCACTCTCTCCAACTCTCATCATCATTTATATAAGCTGGTGTTTTGGGGAAACAGGGATGCGCTGATTCATTACTCTAACGCTGCTGTCCTGTTTGGCAAGGGTGTTTCTTCACATCTGCTGAAGAATTTCACAATATTACTGTATTTTTAATTAAATAAATGCATCTTTGGTGAATGTAGGAAACTTTACATTTAAAAAAAATAGATCTATTTTAAATATTTTAAAAGGCAGCCTCATAATTTTAAATGAAACACAATTAAAAATGACTTTTGCTGCTTGTTCAAACTACTTATTGCAAATGGGTTTAAACAGCACAGTTCTTAAGTTTTTTGGGGAGACAACTTCAATGTTTCATGTTCAATCCACTTAAGTTTATGAAAATTATTAAGTTAGCTTAATCGATTTGTGTTGGGACAATTGGACCCAACCAATTGGAACCAACCATGTTTTACAGTGCAGTCTGTCTTTTCTAGACCTCCCTCTTTCTCCAACTCTTATCAACTTTTTTTGGGACAACTCATTGGGATAACTTAAATGTTTCATGTTTAATCTACTTAAATTTCTGAAAATGATTAGGTTAACTTAATCAATTTGTGTTGGGACAACATGAAGGAACCAAGCATGTTTTAGAGTGCAGTCTGTTTTTTTCTTGGAAAGTGAAACAAATATACTGATGACTACTACTACTACTGTTACAACCAGGGCTTGACATTACCTTTTTTGATCATCAGCTACTGTGGCTAGTAGATTTCCACTCACCATTTTTACTAGCCACAATTCTGTTGTTGGGAAAATATATTTTATATGCATAAATTTCACTTCTGCATGCTAAATTACTTGATTTAGTTTTTGTGTTTTGTCCACATGCCTCCTCATTCATTTCACTTTTAATGTGTTATGTATGACCTTGCTCAATGAGCATGAGCAAATGGGCCATGGTTTCATAGTGTCATATTACAATTAGTTTTTATTTCACATGACTTTTCAGAGCTCAAGATTAAGGATTTACCAAATTTATCTCTGACCACACCAAACATAAATAAATAATTATTTCTTAGCCACAAATTCTAATGTGTCAAAACAAGCAACATATAGCTGTATGCTATACTTCTTATTTAACTAAACATTTCTTAAAAAAACAAAAAAACAATTGACATTTAAAAAATAATTATTGTCGTGTATCTAAAACTGCACAATAATCTGTCCTGGCTAAGGATCATCAGTTAACCACACATAAACAGGGATTAATCTCCCATTAAAGCTATGTTATTGTAAAAAAAATGATAATTAAACCATATTAACAAAAATAACTGTAAACAAAAGAAAACAGGTGAAAAGCATACCGTGTGTGATAATAAAAGGATGATCACACGGACACGGTTAACGTTAGACCAATTACTAATCTGACCAAAGAATGGTTAAAGCGAAAGCAACCAGTGCTGCTTACAAAAAGACAAACCTGGAGCTATTGAAAGCTGCAGGACTGTGTGTGTGTGTGTGTATGAGCATAACTTTTTGTCCAGTCTATTTGAAAGAGAACCAATCACACTAGTTGTGTTTCTAGGCACGGTTGCTTCACGCAAGTAAACGGGAGCATGCACATATTTAAACTGTCGCACGCATCATATCAGCGTATCACCAGTGATCATCCTCTCATTCGGTACTTATCTTTCTTTTGCTCGCGCGAACAGTTATTTTTGTCAGTCGTGCTGCTTTTCGATTCTAAGACGCATTTGCACGAATATTGGGCCATCGTTATTGTCAAACCCTGCTTTTAAGAAAACTACAACTTAAAAATTATTTTTAACCAGCCAAAGTGGCTAGTGGGGGTGGCTGTCTAACCCGCTGCCACCGCTGAAATCTACCCGCATTTGGCGGGTGTTAATGTCAAGCTCTGGTTACTACTACTACTACTACTACTACTAATAATAATAATAATAATAATTACAACAAAAACAACAACAATAATAATAATAATAATATATTAATAATAATATTAATAATATTAATACTAATTATTATTATTATTATTAGTAGTTGTAGTGTTGTTGTTGTTGTTGTTGTTGTTGTTGTTGTTATTATTATTTGTATTGTTATTATTGTAAATGCTTTATTAGATTTAATATATTTCTGTTATCTAGACCTGCCTCTCCCACTCTCTCCAACTCTCATCATCATTTATATAAGCTGGTGTTTTGGGGAAACAGGGATGCGCTGATTCATTTTTCTAATGCTGCTGTCCTGTTTTGGAGCGGCTGTTTTTTCCGCATCTGTGCTGCTTATATTACTGTCCCCTGGACATGTTGTTCTTTTATGAGTTTCCCTTGTGCTGGTTTCTAATATTTTCTGTCCTCCTCTTGAGTTGACTGTGGCGATGTGCGCTGCATTATTCTGTAAGGAAAAGCTGGAGTGTTTGAGAGTGTTTACCAGCAGCTCAGCTGTATGAAGGCTTGTGTTGAGAACTGATGGATCTGCTGTTTTCTGACTGGGCTGGTGTGGAATACATGCACATGACTCAGATCACTAAACCTGATTGGTTGGATTTTGAATAGAAATATTAAGAAACCAACCACAATTAAATTAAATTAAATTTTTTGTTATTTTAATTTTTAATAAATAAAAATATTAAAGAACAAATCACAATTAAAAAAACACAATAAGCCATTAATTTACAGTAGTTGCATACAATCTAAAACTGTATTAGTTATGTATTCATTTTCTTGTTTGTGTGAGACTAGGGATATAGATTGTCCAATAAAAAAAAAGAATATAAAAACATTGGGTCTCATTCATTAAGTTCTAGTCTAATTTCGATGTTATTTAAGATGGTGTACCACAAGGCTCAGTACTCAGAGCATTGTTTTTACATTTTACATGCTAACCCTAAAAGATAAAGTGTCTTAATTTAAAAAATTATTTAATTTAGGACTAAATTAACAAATAGCTAGACATAAGTTATTTAGACATAATTTTAAGTTAAGTGATTGTAAACAATTTATTTGGGCAGAATTTAAACGAACAAATTAAGTTTAACATTACTTAATTTAATTTATTTAAATTCAACACATAAATTGTTTGCAACAATTTTGCAGACATCATTTGTTTAGTGTATATATATATATATATATATATATATATATATATATATATATATATATATATATATATATATATATATATATACATATATATATATATATATATATATATATATATATATATATATATATATGTATATATATATATATATATACATATATATACATACAAACACACACACAGTTGAAGTCAGAATTATTAGCCCCCCTGAATTATTAGCCCCTCTGTTTATTTTTTCCCCAATTTCTGTTTAACGGAGAGAATATTTTTTTCAACACATTTCTAATCATAATAGTTTTAATAAGTCATTTCTAATAACTGATTTATTTGATCTTTGCCATGATGACAGTAAATAATATTTGACTAGATATTTTTCAAGACACTTCTATACAGCTTAAAGTGACATTTAAAGGCTTAACTAGGTTAATTAGGTTAACCAGGCAGGTTAGGGTAATTAGGCAAGTTATTGTATAACGATGGTTTGTTCTGTAGACTATCGAAAACAATATATAGCTTGAAGGGGCTAATAATATTGACCTTAAAATGGTTTTAAAAAATTTAAGAACAGTTTTTTTTCTAGCTAACATAAAACAACTAAGACTTTCTCCAGAAAATAAAATATTATCAGACATACTGTGAAAATTTCCTTGCTCCGTTCAACATCATTTGGGAAATATTTTAAAAAGAAAAAAAATCAACGGGGGGCTAATAATTCTGACTTCAACTGTATATACATATTTTTAATATTAAAATGTAAGATCTTTACATTTTGTGTAATAATTATTTATAAATCGCTGTAAACATGCTGGGTTCCACATAATCAATTTGTATTGGGACAACATGAAATAGTTAAGTTAACTTATGAGTTTTTACAAATTTACGTGGATGAAACATAAAAAAATTTAGTTGTCCTCCCCCCCAAAACAAATCAAGAACTGTGTTGTTTCAGCTCATTTTAAATAAGTAGTTTGAACAAACAGACATAATTTTTTGAGTGTAATAAAGAACATTGTTAATAGCTCCTTTCACACATACAGACTTTTCCGGGAAATGACCGGAAAGAGGGCGTTCATGCTTAGAACGCGCTGACGTGAGACGCCTACTTCAGCCAATCAGAACATTCAGACGCATTCACATCCGTGCTGTTTATGAAAATAAAAACCTTTGAATGTTTTTCTAGAAACATTTAGCTGCTAGATGTTAGTCAGATAACGTTTCTATGTTCCTTCTTAATGCCAACTGTGTACAAAAATATCAATAAAATGCTAAGCTCTGCTTCAGTTGCTTGACTCTTATGTAGTATTATGAACATCTCGACATCTGAAAGTGTTCCTGCTTATGTTTCACTAAAGTTGTTCACAATACTTATTCATCCACAGAATTTGTAATGTAGTCAAATATGTAAACATTTAGCTGTGGTTCGCGCTTCTGCCTTTGGATGTCTCTGGGACAAAGCAGCTGCATGAATGCTAAAGCTTTAGGTAAAAGTGGAACCATCAATAAAAGCTCGACCCCTTCTATGTTTACAAATACAAGCGCCGCTGTTTAGAGAATATACCGGTATTTGGAATGTATGTGTGAATGGTCTTTTCCGGAAAAATTCCAGAACGTTCTTGCCTGTGTCAGGGTTTCTGCGGAGTCTTAAGAAGTCTAAAATTTAAAAATCAAAATTTAAGGCCACAAAAAGTCTTAAATTCGCTGTTGTAGGTCTTAAATAATTTGCCACAGGTCTTATTTTCCGCTGTCTATGTAACGCTAAATCTAATGCTCATTTAAAATCTTTTTTGTTGCTGTTGCTTGGTTTTCGTGGTGTTGTGGTTCTTTATTTCAGGTTGTCCAATTGTAATTTGCGGTATTACACTTACATTTGCTGGCGGAGCTCACGTAATGTTTTGAGACTCGAGTGAATAGTTCGCTGCGCCGCATTTGATTTGAGTTGAATATGAAACACATTGCAGAGATTTTGTCTGAAACAGGTACGGCTGTACACACATCTTCTTTATGATCCGTCCATGCATGATCATAGAGATAACCAGATGACCAATAATTCTTGGCTAGAAATTGCAACAGCCGTGGGAAAGGAGGAACGTTTTTGTAAAAGTTTGGAAAAACCTGAGGGATTAGTTTGTTAAAACAAAAAAAGAGGCCATGCAAAAGTTGAGACCCAGGAGGTTTTAATATTACAGAATATGTTTTTCCACCATTCATAGGTTTTACACTCATGTATATGTTACAATTTTGAATTTAAATCAATTTACAAGTTACAAACTAAAATTAAGTAACAAATTATGTCTTTGATACTTATTTGTTTTATTTCGGCTAGAATAAAAGCAGTTTTTAATTTTTGAAAAAACATTTTAAGGTCAATATTATTAGCCCCTTTAAGCTATATATTTATTCAATTGTCTACAGAACAAACCATCGTTATACAATAACTTGCCTAATTACCCTAACCTGCCTAGTTAACTTAATTAACCCAGTTAAGCCTTTTAAATGCCACTTTAAGCTGTATAGAAGTGTCTTGAAAAATATCTAGTCAAATATTATTTACTGTCATCATGGCAAAGATAAAATAAATCAGTTATTAGAAATGAGTTATTAAAACTATTATGTTTAGAAATGTGTTGAAACAAATCTTCTCCATTAAACAGAAATTGGGGGAAAAATAAACAGGGGGGCTAATAATTCTGACTGTAGTCAGAATCAGTTTACAATATATTGATGCCCAATTTCTAGGCTTTATTGGTGGTAATGGTCACAAATGTTTTACCATTATTGCCTTTTTAGCTTATAAGTAGAGGACAGAAACTAGCCACACAGTAATGTGTTGAGTGAAAAAAAAAAAAAACGTCAGTATTTTTAGTAAGTGTACTTCTTTTTTGTTTTTATTCTTGCCATAATAAAAAAAATTAATTGTATAGCAACCCAAGTTCTGTTGCCATTAATATTTAACTTTAATAGGTAGAACTGTCCGGGATATGAACAAAAGCAAGTGATGCATCATTTAGATTTAAAACATTTTAGATTTAAAAAATCTTGAATGGTTATAAAAATCTTTATAATAAATAATAAAAAACAATTATCTTGAATGATATTAATGATATGACCTAGTTCCGGAAACTTTCTACTTCTCCATTTATCCGTCTGATTTTACTGTCTGTTTCTTTTGACCGCCCCCTGTCATTTACAAGAACATCTTAATGGCGAACACGTCAAGTATAAAAGCCTCGTACGTTTTGTGAGGTGCTCGATGTGGCGCCAGGCGAAAGTATAAATCAGACTTAAGATGTTTGTTTGTTTGTTTGTTTGTTTTTTCTGTACTTCAATGGTGCTTCTAACCAGTCTTTAGTACTGTTCAATTTGAATACATTTATTTTACCACTGATTTTGTATTTTCTCTTTATATGCATGTGTGTTTTTGATATTGTGATATAGGTCTTAAATTTAATACTTAATGGTCTTAAAAAGTCTTAAATTTGACATTATGATATCTGCAGAAACCCTGCTGTGTGAACAACACTCTTTTTAATTTATTGGTAAAGTCGTTCTGGAAATTTTCTGGTATCACTGTGTGAAAGGGGCTAATGTCTAGCTATTAGTCATTTTACGCGTAAATTTAAATAATTGTTTTTAATTAAGACACTTTATCTCCTAGGGTTAGGATGTAAAATGTAAAAACAATGCTCTGAGTACTGAGCCTTGTGGTACACCATCTTAAATAACGTCAAAATTAAACCAAAACTTTGTGAATGAGACCCAATGTTTATATATATATTATTTATTTATATATTATTATTTTTTTTTAGACAATCTATATTCCAAGGCCTCACAAAAACAAGAATGCTCTTTTCCAAAAAAAATTCTGCAAAATTTCTTGCTTGTGTGAACAGCACCTTTGTGAATTTACCGATAAAATATCGTTCCCGGATATTTACCGGTATCACTCTGTGAAAGGGACTAAAGCAGAGGTGGGCAAACTACGGCCTGCGGGCCAGATGCGGCCCGCTGAACACTTTCATCCGGCCCGCGAGGGAGTTTTTAAAATGCTACTTCTGAGTGGTTTGGTTTCAGAACTAGTAAATTAATGATGCAATACAAGTGAACGCCATTTGGTGGCAGTATTGCACGCAGTACAGTTAGCGCAACCAGTAGAATTAGAACACACTCTCGGATATTAAAATGCACTTTCACGCAAAATGCGCTTCTCTTTTTTTTTTTTTTGCGAGAGCGCTTCTTAAACTGAACAGCGCATCATCGATAAAGCAAACGTGCTCAGGCCCGAATGTAATGTGAGTGCGGGCCGTCGGGGGAGACGGGAGGGGGGACAAGCATGCTTCGGCACGGTTTAATGCCACTGTACATAGTGTGAGTACGCCCTCAGATTGTTCTTCCGTTTTATTTCATAAGTTTTATGATTGATATGAGCATATTAATACAAGCTCAAATAAGATTGTTTTGAATTTGACTCAAATTGTATAATAATTGCTGGTTAAATGTATTAATTTTTGTCATAGAATATATTTTCCATGCATACATCCACTTAAAGTTCTTTTATCAAAGATTTGTGGTTTCATCAAGTTTTATGATGATTGATCTCTATATTCTAAAAGCAGTGCAAAGTAGATTAATGTACATTTGACTGAATAGTAAACTTTAAGAATTATTTTTAATGTGTTAACAGGAGATTTTTTCTATCAAACAATATCTTTTCTATTCTCCACTGTAAAAATTATTACATTATTATTATTATTGATAGTACTATTATACTTTATAGTTTTATGATGATTAATAAGTAAATTTAAATAGCAGTGCAAATTAATTTGACTTGTAAATTTGACTCAATTATAACTATTATTAACATAATCAGTTTTGTATTAATGTGACATGATTCTGTCCGATATTACATATTATTCCATGCATACTGCCACTATAAATAAAAGTTATATTTTGAAGGATTTGACATGTGGCCCTTCACTTGGTTTGCAAAACTTGATGTGGCCCTCGGGTCTAAAAGTTTGCCCACCACTGGACTAAAGTCACCAGTTTCTATAACATCTGGTAGTTATTTTCACGCATAATCTATTTGTAAGTTTCCTCCAGAATCAGTATCAGTGATATATGTGTGCAGATGTGATGTTGATGTCAGCTGGATGTTTGTGCTGTGTTTCAGGTGAGTCGTCTGCCGGTGGAGAGCTGTTCTCAGTACAGCAGCTGTAAGACATGTCTGGGCTCTGGAGATCCTCACTGCGGCTGGTGTGTCCTGCATAACAAGTGAGTCAATGTCATGCCTTTTACAAGCACTACAACTGCTTCTCTGTGCACTGCTATATGCTGCCTGTGTGCTGGTTCAAGAAGGTTAAACAGCATTGCTAGACATTTACATTTTAAACTGTATGCATGCAATATGGGTTGATATGAAAAGCCGTTTTCTGTTCGGTGCTTATGCAATCTCGTTGATATAAAAAGTTTGTGATTGACATGGTTTTAGCCAGTTGATTTTCTTAATTTTGTGCCTAGACTAGTGTACTTTGAGGAGCTGCTGATTAGTCGATTGGTTGCTAGGGATTGACATCATCATCTGGTGGAGATGATTTGATTGAACAGCAATCTTTGTAGTGCAGGATGAGTCATCAGTAGGCCCACACGGAATCTGTGCGCGCAGAATTCCGCAGATTTTCTGTAGATTTCCGCAGATTTTTAGCCCATCATTAATTTTGTTTATGAATTGAGTACATGTGAGTAAATCTATATTTTTTCTGATTTTTTATTTAATTACAGTAATATTATTGACTAATATAAAAATGTTCACCTGATTTATGTACAATGCAGTTTGTACAGTCATATTTTCTGTCTATTAGTAGATATATTTTAGGAGAGACTTGCTTTGTTTACCAAATAAAGTGTATCTAATTGGATTTGCGTTTTAAACATTAAATAAAAGTTAAAAAGACATTATTTTTTATTTCACATATTAAGGTTTTAGTTTTGATACTCCCAAAATAATTCTGCAGAAATCCGCAGATTTTTACCAAAATTGTCTGCAGAAATAGCAAAAAACGTCCGCAGACTCTGTCTGGCCCTGGTCATCAGTTTTTTGTTTTATTTTCAGAGAAGAGAGAGAATGAATTATATAAATGCACAAACTACATTTTAAAAGTTTTGCTCACAACGGCTGCATTTATTTGATCAAAAATGTAGTAAAAACTGTAAAATTTAGTGTTTTAATGTATTTTTAAAATATATCTTTTAGAAATTATTTATTTTTGTATAAATCTTGATAAATTCGCATTATAATTGTGAAAAATGTATAATATAAATACAGCATATATACAGTTGAAGTCAGAATTATTAGCCCCCCAGTTTATTTTTTTTCCCAATTTCTGTTTAAAATTTCTAAACATAATAGTTTTAATAACTGATTTCTAATAACTGATTTATTTTATCTTTGCCATGATGAGAGTAAATAATATTTTACTAGATATTTTTCAAGACACTTCTATACAGCTTAAAGTGACATTTAAAGGCTTAACTAGGTTAATTAGGTTAACTAGGCAGGTTAGGGTAATTAGGCAAGTTATTGTATAATGATGGTTTGTTCTGTAGACTGTCTGAAAAAAATTAGCTTAAAGGGGCTAATAATTTTGTCCTAAAAATGGTGATTAAAAAATTAAAAACTGCTTTTATTCTAGCCAAAATAAAACAAATATTTTCTCCAGAAGAAAAAATATTAGCAGACATGCTGTTATAATGTCCTTGCTCTGTTAAACGTCATTTGGGAAATATTTAAAAAAGAAAAAAAAAATCAAAGGGGGGCTAATAAATCTGATTTTAACTGTATGTGACCAAAAGCTTCAATTATTGTGAAGTTTTTGAATTTTTTTGTTTAAAATAATAATTATAAAAATACTTAGTTTGATCAAATAAATGCAGTATCACAGTTGCATTTATTTTATCAAAAATGCAGTAAAAACAGAAAACTTGTGACACATTATTACAACTTAAAATTACTGTTTACTGTTTTAATATATTTTAACATCTAATTTATTTCTGATCCAATTCAGAATTTTCAGCTTTTATTCAGTCTTCAGTGCCACATGATCTTTCAGAAATGATTTATTGTTGTGTAATTCTTGATAAAATCACATCATGTTTGTTAAAAAAGTAAAACATAAATATATACACTAAAACCTAACAATTTTATCAAATGTAATGAGTGTCATTAACTCAAAATTCACTGAAAGTTCATTCTACTCATTTGAAAAGAAATTTGAACTCAGTGTTGAAGGTAATAAGTTAATTAAACACCTCATTACTTCAACTTAAATGGAGTAAGTTCACAGTACTCATATAGATCAGTTTTTTTAACTCAAACGGTTTGTTGCAATCGGTTTCCTCAAATAGTTTGAGTTGCCTCAACTTATTGGATTTACAGTAACAAAATATATGTTATGTTGAACATTTCAGAAGTATACTAATTGCGACACATACATAAAAAAAGCTATTTATGTGATATTATAAATGTTCGCTTAAATTGCATTCTTGCTTAAAAATATTATAAAAAATAATATATATTTTTAAATATTATATATTACTATTATATTGAACTATTTAATTATATTTTAAAAGCTATACAATTATTTTTTACGTATTTTTTATTTATATTTTTATATTTAAAAATGGAATTACACCACCAAAAATGTTGACAGTCATTCTGCGTCCGCTGCAGGCAGACGTTTCTGTATTTTGTTGCTCTCCTCTTGGGATTCACATATGAACTCTTTAAGTCACCTCAGGGAGTTGTGGCACTCAGCCAGCCAATCAGAGCTCTGCATCACTGGTGGCTGCCATTTCAACTACCTCATGCAGCACTTGGCAGGTGACAGGCCTCCCCACATGTTCACTAGTCTTTTTTTTTTTCCCTCCCCTTCTTTCCGCTCCCGTCATTTCTGCCTCTTACCTCCGGTTGATCCCCAGGCAGCAGCTGGTCATGGGGGCTGTTTCTGCCGTCAGGAAGTGTCTGGCTATTGCTGGCTCTCCGCCACCCTGCGCTGCCTATCCGCTGTCATCAGGGCTTTTCTGCTGAACTCCTGTCTCAGAGTGAGCTGTTTTCAGTTGGAGCATGTGTGATCGCTGAACACACGCTTTAATTTATGGAGTGTTTGCTGGAGAGATGGGAAAGGTTTTGACATAAGTATGTGTGCGAGGACCGGTCAAGATCGTAAGGCCTCGGGATTCAGATTGTCAAAACGGAAGAAATTAAAAACATTTGGTCTCATTTACTAAACATTTGTTCGCACACATTTGTGTGTGAAATTAGGTAAATTAATTAATAAATATTAATAATAATCATTTTTATTAATAATAATAATATTATTGTCTTTATTAATATTATTTTTGCACACATTTGTATAATAAATAAACAAATAAATAAATGAATAAATAAATAATAATAATTATCATTATTTATAATATTGTTGTCGTTATTATTGTTGTTTTTCAGACATTTGTGCATGTAAATAAGTGAAATTCACAATCAAAACTAAACATTTGTATGCGCACATTTGAGCCAAATGAGTGAAATTTATTAATAAATAAATAAATAAATATACAAACAAATAAATTAATAAATGATTATTATTGTTGTTGTTATTTTTATTAATATTATTATTATTATTATTATTATTATTATTTTCATTATTATTGTTGTCGTTATTGTTATTTTTTTACACACAATTGTGTGTGAAAATAGTGAAATTAATTAATAAACATAATTAAATGAATTATTATTGTTATTTTTATTAATATTGATGTCATTGTTATTATTTTTCAGACACATTTGTGCATAAAATGAGTGAAATTCAAAATCAAAGCTCATTCACTAAACATGTGTATGCGCACATTTGAGCCAAATGAGTGAAATTTATGAATAAATAAATAAATATACAAATAAATAAATCATTAAATGATTATTGTTGTTGTTATTATTATTTTTTATTATCATTATTATTATTAATATTGTTTTTGTTGTTATTTTTCAGACACATTTGTGCGTGAAAATAGTGAAATTAATTAATAAATAAACAAATAAATGAATTAATTAATATTGTTATTATTATTATTATTATTATTGTTGTCATTATTATTGTTATTTTTCACCCACATTTGTGCATGAAAATAGTGAAATTAATTAATAAATAAACAAATAAATAAATGAATTACTATTGTTATTATTATTATTATTATTATTATTAATATTGTTGTCATTATTATTGTTATTTTTCACCCACATTTGTGCATGAAAATAGTGAAATTCATAAATAAAAGTATGATATAAAAAATATGATATAAATTAATAATAATAATAATAATAATAATAATAATATTGTTGTTATCGTTGTTATTTTTCACACACATTTGTGCGTGAACATTGTGAAATTAACAAATAAATAGTGATTCATCAAAATCTTTTGCAGTAAAATGTATTCTAAATGTATGAAAAAGTCAAGAGCAACTTCTATCACATGTTCGCAATAATCCTGTACACCCGAGGTCTTCTAATGTATAAAGCAGTGTTTCCCAACCTTGTTCCTGAAGGCACACCAACTGTACACATTTTCAACCTCTGCCTAACCAAACACACCTGAATCAACTCATCAGAACAGAAGAAGAGGCTCCAAACCTGATGTTAATGGGTCAGATAAGAGAGACATCCAAAATATGTACAGTTAGTGTGGCTTCAGCAACAGGGTTGGGAAACACTGGTATAAAGATCCCTACGTATAATAAGATTTTATTTACAGGATGGCTGAAAAATTATTGACATTAAAAACTTATAATACAGTCTAATTAGAGGTCCAATAATATAAGCATGATAATACAGTATATACAGACAGTCCAGTTGTGCAGTCACTGTTAGGCAGAAAAAGAACACATCAGAGCAACAACTGAAAGTGTATTCACAAGGAATGTGTCTTTGCGTCTAAAAATGAGCACTTCTTGTGTGTATTGCCTCGTCTTGTTGAATCACTGAATTCCTCCTCAATTGTAAATTGCTTTGGACAAAAACATCTGCTAAATGACCAAATGTAAATGTAAAATGCAAGATGCAGGGTTTAGAAATGCTTCCACTATGTTGCCGTTGACGTACCAACTTGATACATTGAAGCTCGCAATGCTTGCTTGAATCAGTTTAATACCGACTCATTTAGGGAACAGTGTTCATTTTTAGAAAATTCATCATTTACAAATTCACCCAGTTAATGGAAGTAGATTCAATTAAAGCAGGGATGCAGAACTCAATAGAGTAGTTATTGAGTACAATTCAGTTCAGTCTTGATTCAGTTCAGTCTGTTTACAGTATGAATGGTACAGAATCAATCTAATCAGCTTGAATCAGTCTGATATTGAATCAGTTAGGGAATAGGGATTATAAAAAAAATCTTCAATTAAAAATTCACTTGATTACTTTGAAGTAGATTCAATTAAAGCACCAATCCAAAAGACTGGGGTCTTTATTGAGCTTAATTTAGTTGAGTCTTGATTCAGTTCAGTTTGTTTACTGTATGAATAGTACTGAATCGATAAACTGTGAAACAAAATGTAAAAAAAGCAACTCTAAATAGGTAATATTGTCATTATAATTCAGCTTGAATCAGTTTGATAATGAATCAGTTAGGAAACCGTGATTATATGAAATTAAAAATACACTTAATTACATGATGTAGATTCAATTGAAGCAGCTATACAGAGGAGTGATGTCATTATTGACCTTAATTCAGTTCAGTCTTGATTCAGTTCGGTTTGTTTACACTATGAATGGTACAGAATCAATCTATTAAGCAGCTCTAAATGGGCAATATTGTCATTATTTAACTTGAATCAGTTTGAAAAGGAATCAGTTATGTAACAGTGATTCAATAAAATATAAAATAAAAAAGTAACTTAATTACTTGATGTAGATTCAGTTAAAGCAGTGATACAGAAGACTGTGATGTCATTATTGAGCTTAATTCAGTTCAGTCTTGATTCAGTTAGTTTACACTAATGGTACAGAATCTATCTAAGCAGCTCTAAATGTGTAATATTGTCAATATTCAGCTTGAATCAGTTTAAAAAGGAATCAATTAGGGACTAGTGATTCAATAAAATATAAAATTAAAAAAGTAACTTAATTATTGAAGTAGATTCAGGTAAAGCAGTGACACAGAAGACTGTGATGTCATTATTGAGCCTAATTCAGTTCAGTCTTGATTCAGTTCAGTTCGTTTACATTATGAATGGTACAGAATCTATCTACTAAGCATCTCTAAATGGGAAATATTGTCATTATTCAGCTTGAATCAGTTCAATAAGGAATCAGTTATGTAACAGTGATTCAATAAAATATATAAAAAATCACTGAAGTTGATTCAGTTATAGCAGTCATTGAACACTGTGATGTCATTATTGAGTTCAGTCTTTACAGTATGAATGGACAGAATCTACTAAGCAGCTCTAAATGGGCAATATTGTCATTATTTAACTTGAATCAGTTTGAAAAGGAATCAGTTATGTAACAGTGATTCAATAAAATATAAAATAAAAAAGTAACTTAATTACTTGATGTAGATTCAGTGAAAGCAGTGATACGGAAGACTGTGATGTCTTTATTGAGCTTAATTCAGTTCAGTCTTGATTCAGTTCGTTTACACTAATGGTACAGATTCTATCTACTAAGCAGCTCTAAATGCGTAATATTGTCATTATTCAGCTTGAATCAGTTTGAAAATGAATCAATTAGGGACCAGTGATTCAATAAAATATAAAATTAAAAAAGTAACTTAATTACTTGAAGTAGATACAGGTAAAGCAGTGACACAGAAGACTGTAATGTCATTATTGAGCTTAATTCAGTTCAGTCTTGATTCAGTTCGTTTACATTATGAATGGTACATAATCTATCTACTAAGCAGCTCTAAAATGGCAATATTGTCATTATTCAGCTTGAATCAGTTCAATAAGGAATCAGTTATGTAACAGTGATTCAATAAAATATATAAAAAATCACTGAAGTTGATTCAGTTACAGCAGTCATTGAACACTGTGATGTCATTATTGAGTTCAGTCTTTACAGTATGAATGGACAGAATCTACTAAGCAGCTCTAAATGGGCAATATTGTCATTATTTAACTTGAATCAGTTTGAAAAGGAATCAGTTATGTAACAGTGATTCAATAAAATATAAAATAAAAAAGTAACTTAATTACTTGATGTAGATTCAGGTAAAGCAGTGATACAGAAGACTGTGATGTCATTATTGAGCTTAATTCAGTTCAGTCTTGATTCAGTTCGTTTACACTAATGGTACAGATTCTATCTACTAAGCAGCTCTAAATGCGTAATATTGTCATTATTCAGCTTGAATCAGTTTAAAAATGAATCAATTAGGGACTAGTGATTCAATAAAATATAAAATTAAAAAAGTAACTTAATTACTTGAAGTAGATTCAGGTAAAGCAGTGACACAGAAGACTGTAATGTCATTATTGAGCTTAATTCAGTTCAGTCTTTATTCAGTTCAGTTTGTTTACATTATGAATGGTACAGAATCTATCTACTAAGCATCTCTAAATGGGCAATATTGTCATTATTCAGCTTGAATCAGTTTGATAGTTTGATCAGTTACATAACTGATTATATAAAATATTAAATAACAACAATCACTTAATTCCATGAAGTAGATTCAATTAAGCAGTGATACAGAAGACTGTGATGTCATTATTAAGCCTAATTCAGCTCAGTCTTGATTCAGTTCAGTTTCCTTTTCAGTGTGAATGGTGCAAAACCCATTAAATGTTTATATAAATTGATCAAAGTAGCTCTGGAAAGCTAGTATTGCCATTATTCGGCTTAAATCAGATCCGTTCAGCTGTCAAATCAGATCATTACTGAATTTTAAATGTCTTTCAAGCCACAACTAAGAAGTGAATCCAAACTCCAAATTGCAATTGAATTTTTGAGCTTTTAACAGCTGCATATAGACTCAAAAGTTCTTCGAGGTGATAAAGCAGCTTTGTTCTGCCTTCCTGTATCTCATTGTTGAGTTTCACACACAAAAACCCCTTTCTATCCGATCTATTTTCCACCGTCGCCATACCTTCGCCGAGATAGAGATCTTTAATTAAGATGTAAATCTGGGATTGATGGAATAATTAGCTCAAGCATTTACCCGCACCCCATTGGAAAATGACATTTGTTTGCATATTAATGGCATATCCCCAGACTTTACATGACCTTGTGACAGCCACTGCACAGCGCAATTAGCAGCAGATCAAGCAAAGCAATGGATTTAATGGTCGACGTGTTCGTCGCGCACAAATTTGCGTACTAAATGCCAAAAAAGCACAACCTTTGACCTCAACTACTTCAGCATCTGCCTGTAGATGATCTTTATTTGTAAATCAGTGATTGATGTGTGTGAATGAAAAAATATATACAGTTAAAGTCAGAATTATAAACCCTCCTGTATATTTTTCCCCAACTTCTGGTTAACGGAAAGAAGATTTATTTAACACATTTCTAAACATAATAGTTTTAATAAGTCATTTCTAATAACTGATTTATTTTATCTTTGCCATGATGACAGTAAATAATATTTTACTAGATATTTTTTAAAGATGCTAGTATTCAGTTTATGCAATTTAAAGGCTTAAAGGCAATTTAAGGTTAATTCGGCAAGTCATTGTATAACGATGGTTTGTTCTGTAGGCAATCGAAAAAAAAAGTCAATAATATTGACCTTAAAATGGTTTTAAATAAATTAAAAACTGCTTTTAATTAAAACAAATATGACTTTCTCCAGAAGAAAAAATATTATAGGAATTACTGTAAAAAAAACTCCTTGTTCTGTTAAAGGGTCATGAAACCCCCCTCTTTCGGTTCAATCTACCTCTGAATTTAAAAAAAAAAAAAAAATGCTCCAAGATGGGCGTGGAGATCTGCGAGCAGAGGGAGGGGTGGGTGTGGCCAGCAGTGAAAAAGAGAGGAGCGAACAACTGTTGTCAGTTGGCCCACAAAATGAGACACAAACCCTGAGGAGACCCATGATTTTACAGCTTACAAAGTTAAAGTAATTTAATGTCCTGCTACATTTGATATTCGTGATTATATATACACATAACAACAATTTGTTATATCATTATAAAGATAATCGTGTTTATATAAACACTATAAATGAGGGGGACTTCTCTCCTCCTCAATTCCTGGGTCTGAATGCAGACAAAGTGGGTAGCAGTGCAACAGGTCTCTTGCCATGTCTATTTCAACCATAAACCCTGCAGGTAATCTGGAGATTTTAAACATGTGCGAACACAGCAGCACGGATATAGGCGATGTGTCTGAATGGTAACAAATTCAATTGATAAAAGACAAAGTTTGGCATTCTCCAATTCTCGTACAGCTCACCCTACAGAAATGCTTGCTGCAAACCAACAGCTTTGCTGTATCGGCCCTGACAGAATCGCGGGGAAAAAACATGCAACAAACCCTGTGGATCATGGAAACAAACACATATGACCCTTCATGAATGACTCAATACTGCTTGCCCTGCGCAGACGTGGTCTCACCCAGTCATTGGGTCTCATGGCTTGGCAGGTCCGCCTTGCCTTTGGAAAGCATGTACTCTCATGAGTAATTAAGAAGCAGGATCTTGTCTGCGCCAATAGCCTACTGGTTAAGTGCGCCGACATATAGCACCATGGTGCTCGACGTGACCCAAGTTCAATTTCCAGCTCGAGGTCCTTTGCCGACGCTTCCCCTCTCTCTGCCCCCAATACTTTCCTGTCTGCAACCTCTACTGTCCTTTCCAAATTAAGGTGAAAATCCCCTCATTAGATAAGAAAACTCCACTATGAATAGTAATAAGAAACTGATGTGTCTTCACTCCACTAGCAGATCCGCGCTACGTCACCAATTTTGATCCCACCCCAAAAATGATTTTAAACTCGGAAGACGAAATTAGCTGACAAAAGCTCAAAATTATCCAGTTTCCCCACAAATAAAGCTAACAGCTGCTAACGTTGTCTTAATTGATGCTCAACACACACAAATATGTTAAAGTCTCAAAAAAAGTACTCCTGGGTGTCTTGAACCTATAAGCATCATTTGGGAAATATTTAAATTAGAAATAAAAATTCACAGGAGGGCTAATAATTTTGACTTCAACTGTATATGTACAGAGAAACCTGACAGTACCTCATCAGGTCACACACCGTCTACTGTGTGGCTTTGTGTCTCTCAGACTGGAGCGACTTTGGAGAGTCAATGGAAACTGTTTGCTTTGACAGTGAAAAGGCGACCTTGAGACACACCAGCGCACGAGTGTCTCTGCCGCTCAGGGCTGTCGAGTCTGTTTTATTAAAGTAAAGCTCCGAGTATTTCAGTATATTAACTCAGATTGCATGGTGATAGTTTAACTCCCACTGGTTAGATATACAGAAAGTGACCTTTGGCGAGTTCCTGTTTTGTACTAATGAAATTAAACAATGCCGTATAGCTCATAAATGACTGGTGCGCTATTGCATTGTCAGGATAATTAGCAGTACACAGATGGCAGGTCATACAAACAAGGTTTCTATCAAAAATAATTGCGCAGTCTTTGAGATCTCAGACATCGGTGTTGGTTATTAGAGCTTTGCTTTAATATTGCTTTGAATATAGAGCATTACTGAGGTAATTACTGGGGCTTTTGGATTAGATTGGATGGAATATGTATATTTAGTCAGCCAAATGTGTGTGTTTTCTGAAATAAGTGAGAGGTGGTAGCACCTTTAAACTCCTTAGCTTAATAAACCGCTTTGATTTTTGTTATGTTTTTTTTTTTTTGTATTGTGCATTTCATTCTCTTTGGGGCCATTTGTTCTGCAGCGTAATAGATGCATCCATCTGTCTGTTCATCCATCCATTGGTCAATTTGCCTGTCCGTCCATCCATCCATCCATTTATCAATTTGCCCATGCGTCCTTTGTTCGTCTATCCATACATGCATACATGCATTCATTCATTCATTCATTGGTCAATTTGAATGTCCGTCTGGCTGTCCGTTCATTCATTCTTTCATTCATTGGTCAATTTGCTCATTTTGTCAGTTTATTCATTCATTTATTGGTCAATTGCCTGGCCGCCCATTCGTTCATTCATTCATTAATTCATTCATTCATTGGTCATTTTGGCAATTTTGTCAGTTTATTCATTCATTCATTGGTCAATTTGCCCATCCATTCATTCATTTATTTATTCATTTATTTATTCGTTTATTGGACAATTTGCTAATTTTGTCCATTTATTCATTCATTCATTCATTCATTGGTCAATTGCCTATCCATCCGGTTGTTCATTCATTCATTGGTAAATTTGACTTTCTGTCTGGCTGTCCGTTCATTCATTCTTTCATTCATTGGTCAATTTGCCCATTTTTTCAGTTTATTCATTTATTCATTGGTCAATGTGCCCATCCATTCATCCATCCATCCGTTCATTCATTAATTTATTCATTCATTGGTCATTTTGCCCATCTGTCCATTTGTTCATTCGTTCATCCATTGGTCAATTTGCCTGGCCGCCTGTTTGTTCATTCATTCATTCATTAGCTCATTTGTCATTTTTCCCATTTTGTCTGTTTATTCATTCATTCATTCATTCATTGGTCAGTTTGCCCATCCATCCGTTCGTTCATTCATTTATTCATTCATTGGTCAATTTGCTTATTTGTCCATTCATTCATTGATTGGTCAATTTCCTCATCCATCCCTTTAATTCATTCATTGGTCAATTTGCCCATCTGTTCATTTGTTCATTCATTCATTTATTAGTCATTTTGCCCATTTGTCCGTTCATTCATTCATTTATTAATCAGTTTCCCCTCCATCCCTTTGTTCATTCATTCATTCATTCATGCGTCAATTTGCCCGTCCGTCAATCCATTCATTGATTCAATTGTCAATCTGCCCATTCATTTGTTTGTTCGTTCATTCATTCATTCATTCATTCATAGGTCAATTAGCCAGTTGTTTGTTCTGCAGTGAATGTGCATGTGGAAGTTTTGGGATGGCTTAGAAATTGTTTCCATTTCGCACAGATACATTCATATTTGGATATTACATTTTTTTTCCTCACTCTGTACTTTCCAATTACAGCTGGTTTTATCAGTTTGAAATTCTGTTGAGGAGAATGAAATTGGATCTGGTGTCAGTTTACAGATGGATGAGGTTAGACAGACATATGGTTTCACATCGTTGTGTTTTATAGCAAGAACGTGAAGTAAAATAAAATGAAAAGAACAGACAATCCCACAATGCACTGCTCCTCGTGTATATGCGTGTGAGCCTGTGGTTTGACCTTCAGTCGTGCATGTTGTGCTTTATTCTCCGTATTTGATGTGCATTTTTTTTCCTCTCCAGTGGCACAGAGAGGTGATCATCATGCGAATGTCACGAGCCATTGTTCGTTTTGAAAGCCGTTAATGTATATTATTAGTGTATGACAGTAACGCTTACAGTTACGGATATGAATAATACCTCAAATCACACAGCTTGTTGTAAAATCGATTTAAAACTGTGGATTGTTGTTGCTTTTGGAAATGTAGGGGGAAAAAAACTGTTTTCCATCTCGTTCTTTCATTCGCATCAGTTTCATTGTCTTTCTCTCGCGTCAATGACAGCCAACACGAAGAGCCTTCAAAAAATTACGCCCGTCCCTCCCATCTCACCATAACACGCTTTATAATTACTGGAACGATTGCTCTTAACCTTTTGTGTTCGTTTATTTCAGCTTCACAAATCCAGATAGCCTTTGTAGTGGGTGTCCTGCGAATCTATCGTCTTTTATCAGCGCACATAATGCCAAATAATGACTGGCACACCCCACGGTTTTGTTCGCTGGTTATTACGTTCTTTTGTTGACAAGACAGAACCCTTCTCCATATAATTAATATTTGGACATGTGCACGTATCTCAATTTCTCCCGTTGCGATGACGCCCGTGTTTTCACTGTGATATAAAAGCCGGTCGAAACAGATGTTCAGGGTCTGACCTTTTTATCATAAAAACAAGCTTTTTTTGTGCTGTTAAGTGATTTAAAACATCTAGTGATGTATGCGGAGTGTTACGCTCAAGTTTTCTGATAAATGTTAGATTTACATTTGCCATTGTAATATTCTTAAAAGTGTTTATTTATTTGTTTATATATTTTGGACAATTTTATCTTGTGTTTTATTTAAAAATACACATTTAATTTATCTGTCTATCTTTTTATCTATCGTTCTTTCTATCTATCGCACTATCCATCTATCCGTCTATCTATCTGTCCATCTATCGTTCTATCCATCTATCCGTCTATTGTTCTATCCATTTATCATTCTATCTACCCGTCTGTCTGTCTGTCTGTCATTCCATCCATCCATCGTTGTATCCATCCATCCATTGTTGCATCCATCCATCCATTGTTGCATCCATCCATTAATCCACCATCGTTCTCCCCATCGTTCCATCTATCCATCGTTTTCTCCATTGTTACATCCATCCATCCATCAATCCATCCATCCATACATCCTATCCATCCATCATTCTATCAATCCATTGTTCTAACCATCCATCCATCCTATCCATCAATCATCCTATCATTCCATCATCCTATCCATCCATTGTTCTACCCATCCATCCATCTATCATTCTGTCCATCCATCAATCGTTCTACCCATCTATTGTTCTACTCATCCATCCATTGTTCTATCCATCCATCGTCATTGTATCCATCCATACATCATTCCATCCATCCATCATTCTGTCAATCCATTTTTCTACCATCCCTCCATCGTTCTATCCATCCATCCTATCCATCCATCATTCTATCCATCCATCCATCATCGTTGTATCCATCCATACATCATTCCATCCATCGTTCCATCCATCCATCCATCCATCCATAATTCTATCCATACATCGTTCTACCCATCTATTGTTCTACCCATCCATCCATCATCCATCATTGTATCCATCCATACATCATTCTGTCCATCCATCCATCCATTATTCTGTCAATCCATTTTTCTACCCATCCCTCCATCGTTCCATCCATCCATCCATCCATCATAGTTGTATCCATTCATCTATCTGTTCGTTCGTCCGTCCGTCCAACCTTCCATCCATCCATCCGTCCATCCATCTGTCCATCAATCTATAAAATACTATTGTATCGTCTATAGACATATGCATTGTATTTACAGATTATTATCGTAAGTAATAATAAAAATTTTAATGTATATAATATAAATGTTTTGATAATTACTAAGTGTAATTATTGTATGTAATATAATGTGCAATACAATAATTAAAAAAATAATTTGTTTAAATTTAAATCCTGTATATGAATTATAACAATTTCATATAGTTGTATAAACACTCAATAAAATATGCAAAAAGTAATTCAGTGAGAAAATATGATTACAAATTTTATAATGTAATTTTGTAAATTTAATAAAACAAACATGTAAAAAATAAATGCTATGTGGTTTCTTTTTAGAGATAATCATGAATTGGTGGTTGTTGTTTTTTTTTTCCTACAATTGGCAAGTCCCTTTTTTGTTTGCCCTTCTTATATTTCAGGGTTCATGGACAGTTCGAGCAGCTCATAAAGGCGTGCGGCCAGGTTTTGTTAAACACACATATGTAACCCCATGTTTCTGAGGCCTTTCATTGCATCCGTGTCCTTCTGTCTGCCAATGGCTGCTCTTCTGTTCTCCTCCAGGGAAAAACGCCACACACCGTTGCCATGAGAGATGCCTTTCACCACAACCGCTGCCAAACATCGACTCGCTTTTTTTTCTGGCTCGGGAGGCGGTGGAGGGTGGCTCTGACCTGCATCTTATTCTCCTCAATGTTGTCTTGGCTTTGTGTTCAATTCCCTGAGAGCTCTTTAGCCTCCAGCCACTGACACAGACTAGCCAAAGAGAGACAGAGAGACACAGTGCACTTAAATGGATAAAAATAATCCAACATTAACATGATTAATGCAGTACTCTTATTAACATTCAACCATGTCAACAGAGGTTTTTGATTGCGTTTATTTAGGCTACAGTCATTTATATTTTAGTATAGACTTGCCAAAGTTATTATAGTTTGCATTTTTACCTTTATTTCTTCAAAACAATTTTTTGTCAATTTGATGTATATTTCTGTTTAGTTTAAATTTTGTTTATTTTATTAGTGATAAAATAAAATAATGGTTTGAACGGACACTGAACCCCAATACTGACTCAACATTGGTCATTTCGGTGTGCTAATTTAAAGAGTCATCGGTGCAAATTAAATTTTACAGTGCAGAAGAATTATAAATCTCATAATGAAGCATATCTTGAACTCAAGAGTAGCTAAGCTGAGTCAGAAAGTATGTCTGCATACAGCAAATAAAAGATACGCTAATTTCTAAAATAGGTTAGTTGCATTAGAAAAGCAAATGTATTTGGTCTATGATCATTTTAAGCAAAGGGAAACTCACCTTTTAAGAAAATAAAGATGATGGAACTCCTGCGCACTTAAAATCAGTTCAGATAAAATACTGGACAGTAATGTTTTATTTAATTTGAGGAATAAATATAGGAAAACGCCCTTATAATATGTGCACATTACACCAATATGTTATGTACTGCTTTTGAACATAACAGAATTATACTGTTGAAATTCTGCTGTAAATTAACAGCAATTTCCAACCATGTACATGTACTTCTATAAACAATCACAGGTCAGATTTTCCAGAATGAGTTCTTATTAAATCTTAAAACTGTTTTTATTTATTTATTTATTTATTTATTTATGTACTTATTTATTTATTTATTTATTTATTTATTTATAATCAATTTTATAAATGTATTTATTATTAAATATGTGTTTATTTATTATTTTTATTTATTTATTACTTTTACTATTTGTTTTTTAATTTTTGTTTGTTTATTTATTTATTTAGTTTAGTTTTAATTGTTTTGGGGTCAGTTTTTTTCATGTTTTTTTTAACAAGAAAATCAATTTGTTTATCAAGGTGGCATTAATTATGTAAAAAAAAAAAAAGTTAAATTCTTAAATATTTATTTATTACTTATTGAATGTATTTTCAAATGGAGTTATTAGTCTATTCATTGCTTTTATTACTTTTACCAATACTAATAATAATAATTATTATTATTATTATTAATATTAGAGTGATTTTTGGAGGATCATGTGACTCTGAAGACTGGAGTAATGAAGCTGAAAATTCAACATTAAAATCACTGGAATAAATTATTAAATTAAATTATAAACTACTTTTTGTTATTTTATTTGTATCTATTTGTGATTTATTTTTATCTTTGCCATAATTATCGTAGATAATATTTTACTAGTTATTTTTCAAGACACTTCTATACAGCTTAAAGTGACATTTAAAGGCTTAACTAGGTTAATTAGGTTAACTAGGCAGGTTAGGGTAATTAGGCAAGTTATTGTATAAGGATGGTTTGTTCTGTAGACTATCAGAAAAAAATATAGCTTAAAGGGGTTAATAATATTGACCTTAAAATGGTTTTAAAAAATTAAAAACTGCTTTTATTCTTGCCGAAATAAAACCATTAAGACTTTCTCCAGAAGAAAAAATATTATCAGAAATACTGTGAAAATTTCCTTGCTCTGTTAAACATAATTTGGGAAATATTTAAAAAAGAAAAAAAAATCAAAGGGGGGCTAATAATTCTGACTTCAACTGTGTGCATGTATATTTATATATAGTTTTAGTCTTTCCTTAATCACACTATTAGCATTGAAACTTTTCATGCTTTTCGTGACAGATAATCACATCAGTGGTGAAAAGATTGACAGCAAACAAAAAAAGCAATCAATGCATTATAACATGTAAAACAGTAACAGAAATATTTCAAAAGCAGCTCATATAAACATAACTACAATCGTCTCTTATTCAGAATAAAATTAGTGATTAGATTACTGATGTGCATGTAAGTGTACACACACGTGATTGTAAAAACAATTTTTTTTTTTCACATATTGATGTTTTTGCAAAATAGTTTCATTATTTGAAGACTAATGGAAACATGCCTAGAGAAAAAGAAGGACTGAGAGAGATTACTTGCATTCTTCCCCATGTTTTTGAACTGATTTATTCTGGTAAATTGATGCCTCTCACAAACAGAGGGAGTAGACCAATAAAAACATCAGTGACAAACACGCACTGAATTCTAGATTGTTAAACGATGTTGACTCTTAAATATACAGTTTTTATTAGATTTATTTTTATCATTACAACTGTCTAGTTTGTTTTCATCCATTCAGTTCAATGTAAACATCAGAAATGCTTAATAATAATATACAATTGAATAGAGAGAGACAGAGAGAGAGAAGGTAGTTGAAGGGGGTCGGGGTAAAAAATAAAACGCCAAAGTGAGGCTGTGGAAATGGTTGTGTCCATGGCAACGAGGGGAAGCTGGAAGATGGATTTGCAGTGTAATTCAAATCAGCCCCATTTGGTGGAGTTTGTATTGTGTTTCTGTTCCTGCGGAGGGGCTCTTGTGGATTCGGGAAAATTAGTAGTACCATGTCGGGTAGAAAGGACCGTGGTTAAAAGCTTTAGTAGGGGCTATTATTGTTCGCTCAGGCTGGTCTGATGTGATGGATCTGCCGAGGTTTGGTTGGTGTTTGTTAAGAGAGCGTGGGTCTCTGTAGACTCTCTGCACTTGTTCGTTAATGCTCTATTCATGCTTAGCTCTTTTTCTAGGTGAACTCACTGCTAGTATGCTAGGAGACTGTGCTAATTGAGCTCATGGACGTCATTAGGAATGATGTCCATTCATCTGAAATATGTTTAGAGCATCTTCAGCTCTGGAAATAATGCAGTCGCTTTTTATATACATCCATGGAAGCATTACATGCAATTCAACGTTTGTAGTGTTTGTGAATGGGATGTTTTTAAGAGCTTTTTCATGTTTATATACAAACATGCCATGCGTTGTGTTCAAAAACATTCATTATGTAAAAAGCCCAATACTGTTGTATTATATAAATATTATAGTATTAAATAATAAGCTGAGAAATAAGATTTTTCTATTTTTATATATATATAAATATAGGTGGGCATAGATTTATTTTATTAATCTAGATTAATCTCACTGTAATCTTGGAATTAATCTAGATTAAAATGCCTCATTTGAATTCTGCCGAAGGTATTCAGAATATGTGTGCTACCCAAATAATGACTAAAAGTAAGTCTTTGAGAATGGGTTTCTCAAGCCAGGTGGCACATTAGACCAGGGGCTCATCCAAAATGCATCACAAACTGTTCTACTATCATAATTGGTGATGAAAATAAATTATGTTCAATAAGATGTACTTGTGTTTACTGTTTATTCAGTTAAACATGAATTTTGAACTGTAGGCCTACATAAGCTCGAGACAGCGATTTTAGAGTCAAGTCATAACTGAACTAAACAGAAATGGAATTAGGACGTGGAGTATGCATATATTAGTGGCAGTATTGAAGTAAACACCGCAATCAAACTAAGAAGGGCACTTTTTTTGTCAGACGGCTTACCGGTTTGACTTTCATTGACCATCATTCATTTTAAAAAGCACCCGCTTCATTTTTTAATTGTTTTACTTCAACGCATTAACTCTATATGTGCCTGATGGTTTGACGTGGAGCTAACATTAATCAGATTCACTGCATCCATGTTAGCACGTCACCTTTGATGTAGTAATTTCACAGTAGGAATACACCCAGGGTCAAAGACTCGTTCTTGCCACCTACAGGTATACATCCGCGCTAAAATATCAAGGTGAAAGTCATCATAGCTTGCGTAGAGTAGACCCAGCTCCCAACACAACTTTGAGAATAGATTAAAGGTGCTTTTTTTTCATTGCCCGATAAGAGTCTCGCGTTAACTTAGCACGTTAACACCGATAACGGCCCACCACTAATATATATATATAAAATTTGAGTACAGTGAAATCCTTGTCATGTTCAAGAAACCATTCATGCTTTATGACATGGTGCGTTATCCTGGTGGAAGTAGCCAATGGGTACACTGTGGTTATAAAGGGATGGACATGGTCAGCAACAATACTCAGGTAGGTTGTGGTGTTGATACAGTGCTCAATTGGTACTAATGGGCCCAAAGTGTGCCAAGAAAATATCCCCCACTTCATTACACCACCACCACCTACCTGAACCATTGATGAAAAGGCAGGATGGATTCATGCTTTCATGTTGTTGACGCTAAATTCTGAACCTACCATCCAAATGTTGCAGCAGAAATCGAGACTCATCAGACCAGGCAACGTTTTTCCAATCTTCTATTGTCCAATTTTGGTGAGCCTGTGCCAATTGTAGCCACAGTTTCCTGTTCTTAGCTGACAGGAGTGGCACCCGGTGTGGTCTTCTGCTGCTATAGCACATCCGCCTCAAGGTTGGACGTGTTGTGTGTTCAGAGATGCTCTTCTGCATACCTCGGTTGTAACGAGTGGTTACTTTAGTTACTGTTGCTTTTCTATCAGCTCAAACCAGTCTGGCCATTCTCCTTTGACCTCTGGCATCAACAAGGCATTTGCACCCACAGAACTGCCGCTCACTGGATGCTTTCTCTTTTTCGGACCATTCTCTGTAAACCCTAGAGATGGTTGTGCGTGAAAATCCCAGTAGATCAGCAGTTTCTGAAATACTCAGACCAGCCCATCTGGCACCACCAACCACGCCACATTCAAAGTCACTTAAATCCCCTTTTCTCCCCATTCTGATGCTCGGTTTGAACTGCAGCAGATCATCTTGACCATGTCTACATGCCTAAATGCATTGAGTTGCTGCTATGAGATTGACTGATTAGAAATTTGCGTTAATGAGCAGTTGGACAGGTGTACCTAATAAAGTGGCCGGTGAGTGTAGTTTACGTGTCATTCATAATGCTTTTCTAAAATGTAGTATGCTAAAAATATTCTTTTGTGCCATTTTTTGGATAATTAAAAATGTAAAATATTTTTCAACATTTCTGATAAATGTTTGTTCAGAATTTGATAAATAAGGATATACATTGTACTTTATTATGCTCGTTTGTACTTTTGTTATTTTGTGCTGTGTTTATATTATTTGTCATGCATGTAAAAAGTGTTTTAGACTGAAACCAAGTTGGAAAGTCAAGTGAAAGAAAAGCGTCCTTTGATGACTGATGTCTGCAAGCTGTAAAGGTCGTGCGCCAGACAGACTTCATGAAAGGCACCAAGAAAAACTGTTTTCTTGTCAATACGCCCTCAGTCAAACAGGTGGACGCTTCTCCCATTGTTCCTCACTAATCAAAGTCAAAGACACAATTGACCCAGACTTTCAGAGCACTTAGGCCTTCACGTATATCAATTAATGCACGCCATCGATTTTTCACCGCCCCGTCTTTCACCCCTCACTCGATCTTAACAATCTGTCCACCCAGTCGCCTCAGACCGCCGCTATCGGAGTTCTCCATCACTAAAGGCCACTGGAGTTTCAAGGTTTTTCTGGCCCACTTCATTTACACATGGTTCAGTGTGACCTTAGAGATAATAAAGCAATATTACTTGGGCTGGAATGAGGGCACCACTGGAAACCATCCTGGAATTATCCTCATAAGAAGGACACCGAATATGGAAGCGTAATAGATTTCTTAGAAATTGGAAAAGCTAAGCCGGTGCTCTGAGAGTGAAGCGCTCAGCTGGAGAGAAATGAGTCCGGATTCAGTTGCACAACCAGTTCTTTAAACTAGTTCAGGTGGACTGAAAAGAGTCATGAAAGAGCCAAACCAAGGAAGCTTGGACTTCAGCAGAAGATTGAAGTTTTGGTTTAACCCAAAATTCTCACTGTGATGTCTTTGCCAACTTTTATAACTGTAGGTGCTTTTCAGCTGCATGGTACAGAGCTAGGGTGTAAATTACAGGGCTGTTTGACCCCGATAATTAATGCTAGAACCCCCCCTAAAGGATGTCAAAACTAAAAGTGTGTGTGTGAGGATCTGGAAAGTAGTTTGCACTAATATGTATCTGGAATAATAAAAATAATAATTTTATTTAATAATAATTAATGATTTAATAATTTCATAATAATAATATTTTTTGTATAATAATAATAATAATAATAATAATAACAATAATAAGTTTATATAAATTTGGACCTAATATAAATAAGCGTCCTTCTCATACTTCAGCCTCCACATCAAAGTTCCTGAAAGCAAAGAACGTCAAGGTGCTCCAGGATTGGACAGCCCACTCACCAGAATTAAACATTATTGAGCATGTCTGAGGTAAGATGGAGGAGGAGGCATTGAAGATTAATCCAAAGAATCTAGAGCGAGTACTAAGCTCAAGTCTGCATTCAAATCATCCTCAATATTAAGAACACATCTGAGTCCTTTCAAGCGTCCTCCATTCTTGCAGTCTTGCGTTTTGGAACCGAACGTTGTCTGTTGATAATGATGTACATGAAAACATAAGGACGCAAGATCGGTTAAGAACGCATATTGAGAAACGGCCTGAAACAGGCAGATTTGGTGTAAAAAAAGACAATTTGTCTTGTAATATAGGTGTTTGCATCTACAGTTGAAGTCATTTGTAAACATAATAGTTTTAATAACTCATTTCTAATAACTATTATCTTTGTCATGATGACAGTAAATAATATTTGACTAGATATTTTTCAAGACACTTCTATACAGCTTAAAGTGACATTTAAAGGCTTAACTAGGTTAATTAGGTTAACTAAGCTGGTTAGGGTAATTAGGCATGTTATTGTATAACGATGGTTTGTTCTGTAGACTATGGAAAAAAATATAGCTTAAAGGGGCTAATAATTTTGTCCTTAAAATGCTTCATAAAAAATTAAAAATTGCTTTTATTGTAGCCGAAATAAAACAAATAAGACTTTCTCCAGAAGAAAAAATATTATCAGACATACTGTGAAAATTTCTTTGCTTTGTTAAACATCATTAGGGAAATATTTAAAAAAAGAAAAAATTCAAATTGGGGCTAATAATTCTGACTTCAACTGTACGTATAGCCTAAAAGTGAAGTCAATTAAACTGTGTTGTGTATTTTAATACACCCCTATGCCTTCACATGAAAGTTCTAGTAAGCAATAAGTGCGATCTTTTATGATCATCTGTTTATTGATGCAGGGATGCAAAGTTGTTCCTGTCTGGCCAAATTAACCATTTTATATAAAACAAATCATCTTTGATAATCGATTAGCCCCCATCACAGGTTACTCTATTTTAGACTCCACTCATTATTCGTTAAAATCACAGAAAAATAAGATTGATTAATAAATGAGATTTAATTGAAATAAATATATGAATTTGATTCATTGAGGCATGCAAATATATAACACAAACTGGAAAAAACAGACATCCTTGATATTCAGTAAATAATTTGCACACTGTACAGCTCACTTTTGGGGCTTTTCCACTGCATTTCATACCTATTACTAGGGCTTGACAGAAACTGCAGACATTTTTTGCTATTTCTGCTGAGAATTATGTAAAAAATCTGCAGATTTATGCGTAATGATTTTGGAAGTATTGTAATTAAAAACTTAATATATGAAATAAAAAAATAATACCTTTTTAACTTGTATTTAATGTTTTCAATGCAAATTCAATTAGATTCACTTATTTAGTAAACAAAGCATGTCTCTCATATAATATATCTATTAAGAGACAGAAAATATGACTTTACAAACTGTATTGTACATAAATCATATGAACATTTTTCATTTTAGTCAATAATATTACTGAAATTATATTAAAAGCTGAATAAATATAAATCTACACACATTTACACAAGTAAATAACTCAATAATGGGCTAAAAATCAGCGAAAATCTGCAGATTTTTGTGCGCACAGATTCCGTGTGGACCTACCTATTACATGAGGTTTCCAGCAGGCCGTACCTTATCAAAACAAGACGTACAGACATTGCTGATCCCCGATTGGTCTGAGAAAGTCATCACTACTAGCATCACTATCCGAGACACGAGACCCCAAACCTGCTATATTGTAACCACAAAAACTACTGTATTGTTGGGTCTCACAGTTAAACTGTTTTTATACCACCTCATGAAAAAGACCCCTGAAACAGCAGCATTGTTGTCAGTAGAAGAGCTCCAGACTTTCTGCTCATTGGTAGCCAAGGAGCGGATTCTGCTTTTTTAGGAAGTCACAACAGTAGAGGAAGCTATAGCAATAATACCAATAATTTTAAAGTTCCTGTGAAATCAAAATGTACCATGGTTATTTTGGCTAGCGCATATTATTATTATTTAGGTGAACAATTAATCCATGCAAGTTAATCCACTGAAATTTTTTTTTTTGGTAATCTTCAAATCTGACCGTTTGCTTCTGCGTTTGGAGTGGTGGTCCTTCTTTGTTTAATGCCAGTTTGATGACTTCAGCCACAATATTCATAATCACCCTCCTTTTACCTTTGCTATGAGGGAATGATGTGCAAAAATGGCCCGTTTCCACTGAGTGGTACGGTACGCTTTTATGGTCGTTTCCACTGTCAAAAAGCGTATCGAACCGTACCGTACCCCTTTTTTGGCACCCATTCGAAAGGGTACCAAACACGAGAAAGGGTACCAAAAGGCGGAGCTGGACGTGCAACTGAACGCTATTGGTTTACAGAGATACGTCATTCGCTCATGCAACAAGCCAGAATGAAAACAAAGAAGCCGCCATGTTTTTATACACAGGCGAGAGATTACAGCGTAATTATATATATTTATAATAACGAGCCACGGTCGACCAGGGCTCAAATGAACCTTGTCGTCGTCTTGATGAACAGCTACAAAGCCAAAAAGAAGAGCAGATTTTACCCTGTGCCCCGTATCTTTTTACGAGCCAGGTTGAAGCGCAAGCGGTTTCGCTTTCTTGCTTGCGCTCGCCGCACATCTATATTTGAAATAAACTTCTTGAGCTGATGATAATAACGTGCACTTGATTATTGACGTGCTTTTGAAACCTGATCCTGTCAGAAACTGACAAACGCGGAAGTGTCGCGCGAAAAAACAAAGGAGAAGCCGGAAAAAAAGGAGCACATTAACAGACTGCCATGTTTAACTACTATCACCTTTTGGACTATCATGAACTCGGAATGATGGAATTACTTTCTAACAAGAGGCTACACGTGTTGCTGAAGATTAAAGACACATTTAATCATGAGAGGTTTGCACTGATTGTGGGCTATATTTCGTGTTGTTTTGAACCTAAATAAGGACTAAATGTATGCTGTGTGTAGTTTTTCTGTAATTGGTAACATATCGGAGACTGTAAGGGTCTGTATGTGTTCATATATGTTGCATTCATTTATTTATTTTATATAATTGCAGACGTTACAGTAGGCTATTTCGCACTGTCATTAATCTGCAGTTATAATCAAATTATGTTCATAGAAAAGTTAGTAATAAACATTTATACAGAAGTATTTATGTGTATAAAGCATCTGTTTTGTGAGAAGTGCTTCTCATATTAAATGTGAGCGACCCGTACAGCTTTACTTTAGACATTTTCTCGAGTGAAAATGACGTTGACTGCAACTTTCTGTCGTACACCACACCCACCAAAAGAGTACCATTGGTACCCTTTTAGCAGTGAAAATGCAAGCCTGATAAAGGTGACCCGTACCGACCTGTACCATACCGTACTGTACCAGTCAGTGGAAACGAGCCATATGAAAACCCTGACCCCTACTCAATATTCTGTTTCAGATGGAAATACAAAAATACTGAAAAAAGGTCTAAGCAGCTTCTGGTTCACGTAGATTTTAAGCAGTACAAACCTGCTGTTAAACCGCAAACCAAACTGAGCAAAACCAAACTGAAATGAGGCAATTTGTGCCGAAAAGTGCCATGCAATACAGTGAAAAAGTGGGTTTTGTTTCCTCTATGTCCAGATGGAGTTATTTTGAAGATCATCTAAGCAGCTGTTTTCCAATAATTGACATTAAAGTAGCCCATATGACTCATGCAATATTTCTTCCAAGTCTTCGGAAGTCAAACAATAGCTTTGTGTGATGAACAGACCAGATCTCAATAGCTCTTAAATGTAATTTACCTCCTCCTCAAAGAATCTGTGAGTTGGATGAGTTTCCTAAATGAATAAATGTGAAATGTGTCATTAATGCACGCACATATTCAGACCTGGTTTGTCAGGAATGCATTTCGCCAGGCTTGACGTCAGTGACAGCAAACGTCATTGGATTTCTAAATATGTGCAAATTAGATTTACCAAAGTACAGCTTACATATGATTTCTGCAGTACAGTAAAATAGGGGGGAAATGTAATGCACAAGTCATGGTGTGCTGCAATGAGAAATGAGGAGTTCAGAATTCAAAAAATCCAAAATTCTCTTAATTCTAATTAGTTGCCTTTTATTATTGAATGGATGATCTGTGAGGAGAATAATGACACCTTATCGTACACCATTTTAAAGGTATCATAGAATGCATGAATGCACTATGTAGAGCTCTACATAGAAAGTATGTGTTTTAGTTGAGAGCAGAAAATCTCCAGCGACAAGTCTATTTAGAAGCTAGAACTTATTTATAGTTGTTCTTTGTAGGTCAACCATGTTTTCACTCCAGAAGAAGCATAGTAAGAGCTGAGTGATATGACATGATGCATAAATGTTCATTAAACGCTTCTACTCAGCAGTTTACATGTGTTTGTTTCCTCATTACAAAAATAAATGGCAAATTTCACACTATACACATTAAACTAACAAAAGACACTGTTAAACTGAATGTATGTTCCATCAGGCTGTTGTTTAATAAACTTTGCATTTTGCTTTCTGATGAGATGTAAACTGATGAGATAACATTCTCCCATGGCAATGTATGGTGTCCTACTGTTTCTTCAGGCCTCTAAAGTTTTCTAAATAAAAGTTTCACATACATTGGAAATATACTAAGCTTTTTTTAAGCTTTCAAAATAAGTAGCATTGTTGTAATCTCACTAGGAAACATTGTGACCAATCGAACTGTTAGGGCATGCATATTTATGATTCCATCTGGATCGTTAGAGTCAGTGTTTTGTTCCAATTGGCCTGATTTTCACTGGGATTTTACACTTAAGGGATATACATGAGAATGAGGAAACAATAGTTTTAGATGCTCACAGTATATAATTTTCTAGTACTGGACTCTTATTATTCAGATATGCCTATAGTTTTTTTTTTTTTTTTCCAGATTTTCATTCTAAGGCATCTTTTACTGAAAAAACATTTCATTTTTACTGGTAATTTCTCCCACAATTCATGCAGAGTATCATGAGGCAAGAAGAAGGTGGATGGAACCCCTTTAGGATGTGGTTAAACAAGATATGCATTGTTGTAATATCATTAGGAAACACTGTGGCCCATCAACCTGTACTGGGGAATGCATATTATTGATCGCATCTGGATTGTCAGAATCAGGGTTTTGTTCCGATTGGCCTGATTTTCACCGGGATTTTACAGTCACGGGATAGGACAGGGGTTCTCAAACTCGGTCCTGGAGGTCCGGTGGATGGAACACCTTTGGGATGTGGTTGAACAAGAGATGCATTGTTGCAATCTCACTAGGAAACACTGTGGCCAATCAACCTGTGCTGGGAAATGCATATTATTGACCCCATCTGGATCGTCAGAGTCAGGGTTTTGTTCCAATTGGCCAGATTTTCACCAGGATTTTACACTCATGCGATAGGACAGGGGTTCTTAAACTTGGTCCTGGAGGTCCGGTGTCCTGCAGATTTTAGCTCCAGCTTGCCTCAACACACCTGCAAGGATGTTTCTAGAAAGCCTAGTAGGAGCTTGATTAGCTAGCCCAGGTCTATCTGATTGGGGTTGGAGCTAAAATCTGCAGGACACCAGACCTCCAGGACCGAGATTGAGAACCCCTAGGATAGGATATACATGAGAATGAGGAAACAATGGTGTTGGAGGCTGAGCTCTAATTATGCAGCTATGCCTAGGTATATCCAGATCTTTAATCTATGGCACCTTTAAAAACATTTCACTCATTGTTTACGGTTTACTGGACATTACTCCCATGATTTATGCAAAGCATCTTGAGGTATAGGAAGAAGGTGGATGAAACATGTTTAGGATGTAGTTGAACAAGAGATGGGATGGCATGCATATTAATGACCCCATCTGGATCGTCATAGTCAGGGTTTTGTTCCGATTGGCCTGATTTTCACCAGGATTTTACACTCATGTGATAGGACAGGGGTTCTCGGTCCTGGAGGTCTGGTGTCCTGCAGATTTTAGCTCCAGCTTGCCTCAACACACCTGCAAGGATATTTCTAGAAAGCCTAGTAGGAGCTTGATTAGCTAGCCCACGTGTGTTTGATTGGGGTGCACCTTTAAAAACATTTCACTCATTGATTATGGTTTACTGGACGTTATTCTCATAATTCATGCAAAGATTCATTGGGCATAGGAAGAAGGTGGATGGAAAACCTTGTGGGATGTGGTTGAACAAGAGATGGGAATGACTTCAATCCCCGAACTTCTCCACATTGTTTGTCCCTGTAACCTTTCCCCCACCCCCAAAGTCACTTTAAACAAAGGCGTCCGCTAAACGACTGCTTGCTTACATCGAACATTGTTTCACTTTATGCCTGCCGTCATGGCCAATTTACAGCCCTCGTTGAGTTCCTGTCCCGGTACATGCTGTGTGTTAAGAAGGATCAATACGGTCTTCAAAGAACATTCCGGCTGCCACACAACAAGGGATCGTTTTATTGTCGTCACATGAGTGTTCGTGTCCCGGGGACCACCTTACCTGCGAAAAGTGGCCATGTATCATAAATCACATTAGTTCCAGTTTAGCAACAAGACAAGTGTGCTTTAATTGGACAAAAACTCATTTGGCGAAATCAAGAGTAGGTAATAAACTCAAAGCAAACCCCAAAAAAAAGGCGCAGGAAGGCCTTGAAGGTGCATGTAGCGAGAGATATCCTTTTCTATCTCTTTAATTAAGACTGCTCCCATTTCTTTTTTCTTCCCTTAGACATATGGGCATAATTAAGGGAAAACAAATCATTACTGCTGTGTGCATTGCTGGTGAATAATGGCATTGTCAGTATCGACTGCGCTTGCTTGGTTTCCCAGACAGACAGGCGCGCTGGAGGTAAAAATGCGGCGTTTTGTTGCTACTGATGGAAAATGATGCCATCTTCGACATCATGATGAATTAGATACCTTGGCTTTTGGTAAATATTTAGCTTCCCCCTCTCCTAGTTTTGATGCAATCCGGGGAGGCTGTGCTTTTAAAAGCTTCCATCTCTCCTCAGTGTGGGTTTTTCATTACAGTCTCTCCGGCGCGGCCTCAAAATTAAAGCACTTTTAATTTACTGCGCCTTGTTATGCATCATCAGCTTCTACTGTACCTCTCGCCGCTGACATATAACAGTAATCAACAATAGCCGATGAAGTCGCTAATATATGACTTGATTTTTGGGTGAGGATCACATATTTTAATGCGCAAACACTGTTATAATGGATGATCTGGGTCGCGGCGTTATGAGGCTTTGTGTACATTAGCGTAACCCATCCTCATTCACGGTCTAACACAGGCACGGGGCGACTTTTAACTCCACTTAACACGTCTAACGAACATGCCAGTTTTATGAATGCTTTAATAGCTGGCAGCTTCCCTGCAGATGTACTTACTGTGTGAGGAAAGCAGGCCAGCTATTTCGCTCATGGAAAAAAAAAACAAATGACAGTGTCTGTGGCATTTGTTGTTGCTGCTGGGACATGCACGCATTTCTGTGATTGTGTCTTTTGCTGTAGGAGATTATCAGTAGCATTAATGTGTCCACTGTAGTTTAGGTGCTGAAAATAAGGTTGTTTGTTGTGCCATAACACACTGTCGGCCGAGTGACCATATCGTGGCGGTGTGACTATATTGAAAATAAATGGTTGAAACAAATGGTGTCACAAAGAAGCCCAGGTGTACTTGTGTGTGTAAAATAAAGTGGTATAAACAAACAGATAAATAATTCTGTTGTTGTTGTTATTTTTATTTTTATTATTGTTATTATTATAATTATTGTTATTATTACTATAATTGTTTTTATAAATTTTATTATTATTATTATTGTTGTTGCAGTTGTTATTATTACTGTTGCTATTATTATTATTTTTTGCTATTGTTATAACAATATTAATAACAATAATTTTTATTGTTATTGTTAATTTTATTATTAATGTTGTTGTTGTTGTTGTTGTTATTATTATTGCTGTTGTTATTGTTATTATTATTATTATTATTATTATTAGTAGTAGTAGTAGTAGTAGTATTGCTCTTGTTATTATTATTATTATTAGTATTATTATTGCTCTTGTTATTATTATTATTATTATTATTATTATTATTATTATTATTATATTATTGATGTTGTTGTTGTTGTTGTTAATATTATTATGAATGTTGTTGTTGTTGTTATTGTTACTATTACTATTATTATTATTATTATTAATCTTATTAATATCGTTGTTATTGTTATTTTTGTTATTATTGTTATTATTATTATTAATATTATTATTATTATTAATGTTGTTGTTGTTAATATTATTATTAATATTGTTGTTATTGTTACTATCATTATTATTATTATTGTTATTGTTATTATTATTATTATTATTATTATTATTATTATTATTATTATTTATATTATTTATATTATTATTATTATTTATATTATTATTGATATTTTTGTTGTTAATATTATTGCTATTAATATTATTAATATTATAATTTTTTGTTATTATTATTACTATTGCTGTTGTTGTTGTTGTTGTTGTTGTTGTTGTTAAAGTTGTTATTATTATTATTGCTATTGTTGTTATTGTTATAGTAATATTATTAATACTACTAATAATAGCAATAATAATTATTATTACTATTATCATTATTATTATTATTATTCATATTATTATTATTGCTATTGTTGTTGTTGTGATTATTATTATTATTATTATTATTGTTGTTGTTGTTGTAATTATTATTATTATTATTATTATTATTAGTCATGTTTAAACTATGTTTGTGCGTGATGTATATTATATTGTGTTGTAATTTTACATTTATTATATATACACACATCAAACATATCACAGTGCTAATTTTACCAAAAAAAAGTAATTGCAATAATGTTCCAAATATGTTCAAGTAAATATGTGTAAATAAAAAAAGTGTAATATATAGTTAAAGTCAGAATTATTAGCCCCCATTTGAATTTTTTTTCTTTTTTAAATATTTCACAAATTATGTTGAACAAAGCAAAGCAATTTTCACAGTATGTCTGATAATATTTTTTCTTCTGAAGGAAAGTCTTATTTGTTTTATTTTGGCTAGAATAAAAGCAGTTTAAAAATTTTTAAAAGCCATTTTAGGGACAAAATTATTAGCCCCTTTATGCTAATTTTTTCCCGATAGTCTACAGAACAAACCATCATTATACAATAACTTGCCTAATTACCCTAACCTGCCTAGTTAACCTAATTAACCTAGTTAAGCCTTAAAATGTCACTTAAAGCTGTATAGAAGTGTCTTGAAAAATATCTAGTCAAATATTATTTACTGTCATCATGACAAAGATAAAATAAATCAGTTATTAGAAATGAGTTAATAAAACTATTATGTTTAGAAATGTGTTGAAAAAAATCTTCTCTCCGTTCAACAGAAACTGGGGAAAAAAAAACAGGGGGGCTAATAATTCTGACCTTAACTGTACAGTATGTAAATTAACATTACCTTTTTTATTTGCGCTATAAAATATTGCTTACTGTCTTTGACGTTATTGCTTATGAATATATATAATGCCTCCGCTTGAGTCACTAAATGTGGTTATTTACTGTGATTTGGATTAAAATGGCTTATTTTGTCAGCTTTTTTTGTCAGCGATTTTTCTTTTGCAACTAAAAGTTAATCTCATTTAAAACCAATTATTGATGATTTTCACAATATTTAGCACCTAATTTAAAAACATGCTCACATTGCTATAATACACAGTTTGCATTGTAACAATAACATTTTTAAACGTGTCAAATTCGAAGCTAATACATACAGTACAGTTCAGTTCTATATAAATGCCTCTGAATGCGGTTGCAGCGTTGCTTGAAAATTACTTACACACGTTTTGCCCTGAGATATTTGCTCCACATGTGTCACTATCACATATGAATAATGACCAGCAGATATGAATCCTCCACATTTCTGTCGCTGCACGCTATATGAGCTCTTTCCAGCATATCAGCCGCATCAGAAGTGTTTTGTGCTGTGGATATCAGTGGATATTTGACATGCATTGGTCTGAGTGGACAGGGGAAAAGGAAAATCATGCTCGCTGAAGCCTAAACTCTTATCAGGCGAGCGCCGTCGACCGCAGGCTCTATTGTGCATGCTGGGATCTTTCTGTTTACTCATGTGTTTGTTTGTTTGTTTGTTTGTTTGTTGTTTCCAGGTGCTCCAGAAAAGAGGCCTGTGAGAAGTGGGCCGAGCCGCTTCACTTCAGTACGGAGCTGAAGCAGTGTGTGGACATTACAGTCACTCCGGATAACATGTCTGTGACCTCCGTGTCTACACAGGTGACTTTATATTCAAAGCTTTATCATTTTATAAAGCTTCATAAGACTGGGGTTTATAATCTCTATAGGGTTGTGCTGTTACTGTCTTTGTGATGCGTTTTTGTCATTGATGCTCAAAACAGCAGGGCTATTTTTCTGTACGCTATGATGAATGCTTTGATTTAAAAAAAGAAGAAAAAATACATCTTATGAACGAAAATATGAATATCAAAGGACAGGGGAAATGGACCAGGGGTTTGTTTGTAATATTTATTTTAGGTTTTAGTGTTTTATTCTTGATCATTACAGTGATGATGATGATGATGATGATGATGATGATGATGATGATGATGATGATGATGATGATGAAAAATTATTTTGTGGCAAAGCGGGTAGCGCTGTTGCCTCACAGCAAGAAGGTCGCTGGTTCGAACCTCGGTTGGATCACTTGCTGCACTGCGTAAAACATTTGCTGGATAAGCTGATTAATAAAGGGACTAAGGCAAAAAGAAAATGAATGAATTAATAAATTATTATTATTTTTATTATTATTATTATTATTATTATTATTATTATTATTATTATTATTATTATTATTATTACTTCTACAAGAAACACCTAAACTAATATGTTTTAGGGGTAATAATAATAATAATAATAATTATAAATGATTATTATTATTATTATTTTTTTTTTATTAATTCAATAATATTAATATTTTTATAATATAATAATAATAAAAATAATTATGATTTATAAATAATAATAATAATGCATAAACTATTATTATTTTTGTCCTTATTATTATTATTATTATTATTAATAATAAATAATAATAATCATCATCATCAGCAGCAGCATCATTATTAATATTAATTGAATTAAATTATGTTATTGTTTTTATAATATATAATTATATAATAATAATATTACATAAATAAATAATAAATTATTGTTATTATTACTTCTACTACAACAGACACCTAAACTGTTTTGTGGTAGTAATAATATATAAATAAATAAGTGAGTGAGTGAGTGAATGAATGAATGAATGAATGTTATTTTTACTACTTTACCAGTATGTCTTAGGGGGGAAATAATAAAAGCAACAAGTAAAACAAAGAATAAATAAATGAATTATTTAAATTTCATAATTTTCATATTTATTTAACTTAAACATACTAAGTGATTTTTACACAGTTTATTTTAAAATCCCAAATCGGAGATTCACTCTACTATTATTCCATTCTAAACTCATTAGCCTTTAGCAATGAAGAATATTTTTTAGTAAATAAAGGTTTAAAATCATCCATTTATACAGATCTGTCAGATGGCTTCAGAAGACTTTTATTATGCCTTGATGGTGTTTTTATTTTTGCGTCTTGGAGCTTGATATACTTTCATTTATACAGTTAAAGTCAGAATTATTAAACCCCCTGAATTATTAGCCTCTCTGTTTATTTTTTCCCATTTTCTGTTTAACAGATAGCAGATTTTTTTCAACACATTTCTAAACATAATAGTTTTAATAACTCATTTCTAATAACTTTGCTATGATGTCATTACATAATATTTGACTAGATATTTTTCAAGACACTTCTATACAGCTCAGAGTGACATTTAAAGGCTTAACTAGGTTAATTAGGTTAACTAGGCAGGTTAGGGTAATTAGGACTGTTATTATTGTATAATGATGGTTTGTTCTGTAGATATCGAAAAAATATAGCTTAAAGGGGCTAATAATTTTGACCTTAAAATGGTTTTTAAAAAATTTAAAACTGCTTTTAATCTAGTCGAATAAAAACAAATAAGACTTTCTCCAGAAGAAAAAATATTATCAGACATACTGTGAAAATTTCCTTGCTCTGTTAAACATCATTCGGGAAATATTTAAAAAAGAAAAAAAAATTCAAAGGGGGGCTAATAATTCTGACTTCAACTGTATGTAAAATAATTACTCAGATTTATTACATCGGCATAATTATTATCTATTATATTTTTTATCTAAAACAACTTAAAACAAGAATATTTGTGATTTATAGAATCATAATTTAATTAACAACTTCATAAGTAAGCAAGCTGTGATGGTCTCTGTGTTAAATATTATTTATTCATTGACTATGATAATCTTCATTTTTATCTTTTTAATTTCTTGGGTAAAATACAACATGCCAGTGATTAAATGATGTCAGGATTTTCTATTCCAGTTGATTTTCCCTCCTTCATTTCTGACAGAATCGTGACAAAATGCTGCTTTCACACATGTTAATCACACAGGTCACGTGATCATGTAGCGTGTCTGACAGAAGCGTGCGTGTGTGTGTGTGTGTGTTTTGTGCTCCAGCTGAGTGTGAAAGTGGCGAATGCCCCGAACCTCTCTGCGGGGGTGACGTGTGTGTTTGAGGAGCTCACCGAGAGTCCAGGAGAAGTGCTGGCTAAGGGACAAATCCTCTGCATGTCCCCTTCCCTTCGGGACATCCCGTCTGTCACTCAGGGATACGGTAAGACACCATTCAGATTGCAATTGACAGCTGTAATGCGATGTGTTTATTAGTGAAAATGAACAAAAACAAAAAAGAGCTACACTATTAATCCTTAAAGATCACACTCTTGTTTCAATTAACATATACTTATAAATGAATTAACATATATTGTTATGTTGCCAGTACACTGCAAAAAAATATTTTCATAGTTTCAGAGTTTTTGTCTTGCTTCTAGTCCAAATATCTAAAAATATCTAGCTTTCTGCAACTCTCACATTGTCGCCCACCGAAACTAAGCAGGGCTGCGCCTGGTTAGTACCTGGATGTGAGACCACATGGGAAAGCTAGGTTGCTGCCAGAAGTGGTGTTAGTGAGGCCAGCAGGGGGCGCTCAACCTGCACTCTGTGTGGGTTCTAACGCCCCAGTATTGTGAAGGGGACTCTATACTGCTCAGTGAGCACCGTCTTTCGGATGAGAAGTTAAACTGAGGGCCTGAGGCCAAATTTGCCCACTGGCCTCTGTCTATCATGGCCTCCTAATCATCCCTAACATAACTGACTTCATCACACTGTCTCCTTTGCACCAATCAGCTGGCGTGTGGTGTGCGGTCTGGTGCAATATGGCTGAGGAGGAGATTCCCCCCAATTTGAGTGTCCAGAAAAGTGCTATAATAATGTATAGAATTAATGTTATTATATATTATTTTCTTTATTTCACTCTGAAAAACAACAAGGTTATTTTACTTGACTTTTTGGCTGATTATTTAGCATTTTTTAAGGAAAAAACTCACTTAATTTTGACTTATTACTTCGGAAAATGAAACAATATTTTGTAATCAAATAGAAAATGCTTCTTAATTTAAGAATGTTTGGATATTTGGACTAGAAACAAGACAGACTGTAAGCAGTTTTTGAAATGTAGATGGCGATGAGAATCATGTCACTTAGTAATTCAAGTAATTCTTCAAAAATGCAGATTTATCCAATAATAAAATTTAAATTGAATTTGAATGAATTAAAGATTTTATAAGTAAGTTATTTATTAATATTATTATTATTGAATCTATCCATTCAAACTTCAGATAATAAACATGTAGATTAAAGCCATTACATTTCAGCAAAAGATAAATGCAAATTCTAACCTCTATTTTGTTTTGTCTTTTAATTTAAGCAAAAAACAATAATTCTGAGTTCATCCAGAATCATGCAGCTTTAGTAAAAAAAAAGATTGATTCCTCAAAAGATTTAATATCATTGGATAATATGATTTTTTAATCTATACTGTGTATCAGCTAAATTGAGATAAGTAGACTGAATGTTATCCATATTTAAAATAGTTTTTTTATTATTTTTGTCACATCACCAGTGCATAACATCAAACCAAATAAAAAGCAAAAAAAAAAAAAGTTTTAGGATATTTGCACTAGAAACAAGACAAAAACTCTTAGTAAGAAAAGCAGTTTTTGCAATGCAGATGCCGATAAGAATCATTTTAAACGTGTCACTGAGTAATCAATTTAAGCGATTCTTCAAAAATGCTGATTCATCCAATACTGAAATTTAAATTGAATTTGAGTGAATTAAAGATTTTTTCAGTCAGTTACTTAGTTATCCATTCTAACTTTAGATAATGAAAATGTAGATAAAAGCTTTTACATTTCAGCAAAAAAAAATATCTAACCTCTGGTATTATTATTATTATTTTTACGTTTTCTATTTTCTTCTAATTTAAACAAAGGTTTGTCCAGAGTTTATCCAGAATCATACAGTACATCTTTAGGAAAAAAAAAAACTATTGTTTGGATCTTTAAAAGATTTAATATTGTTGGATAATCTGATTGTTTTGGTCAATATTGTGTATCGGCTAAATTGAAATAAATAGACTGAACGTCGTCTATATTCTATACTATCTTTTATTAGTTTTGTCACATCATCAGTGCACAACATCAAACCAAATAAAAAGCAAAAAAAAAAAAAACAGCAGGAAAGGCCAGCCTACAATTAAAAATGACTTTAATGCCTAAAATATTAAATGAAAAAAGAGAAGGATAAAACACAATAAAGGGCAATATGTCAATAGAAATCAACAGTTTGTGTATACAATGCAAAACACAATGTGTCATCCACACAATCCATGTTTACGATATATTTCTTCCACTAGAAATGTGGATATTTTTCAGTGCAACATGGAGCAGGGCCGATATTGATTGATGTTAAATTGAATATGGCATTTACTCTGATAAGATCCAAACAGCAGAGGATGTTTTCCTGTCCTCCAGACTCAAAGCTGACTTTCCCAGACAAGATCAACTCTTTCCCTTGACATACTGACAGCACTAATGGCTGCTTTAATCATTATAATATCATAGAGCCAAATATTGTAAATAATTTAGCACGGGATTAGATCACCCCAATGTTTCGATTGAATTTTTGCTTGGAATAAAAAACATAATAATTTTAATTAATAAAATAAAATACTAAATAAAATAAATAAAAATATTTAAAAATAATAGATTTAGATCCACCCAATGTTTCATTCTTATTTTTGCTCAGAAAAAAATTAAGTAATATAAATATAAATTTTAATCAATAAGTAAAATAATTTAGCACAGGCTTAGATCCTCTCAATGTTTTATTCTTATTTTTGTTTAGATGAAATAAAATAAATATAATAGGTATATAAATAAACAAAATAAGTTAGCACGTTCTTTGATTCTCCCAATGTTTCGTTCTTATTTTTGCTCAGAAAAAATTAAATTAAATAAATATAAATAAAATAATTTGGCACAGGCTTAGATTCTCCCAATGTTTCATTCTTATTCTTGCTCAGAAAAAATAAAATAAAACAATAAAATAAAATAAATCTAAAATAATTTAGCATGGGCTTAGATCTTCCCAATATTTCATAATTATTTTTGCTTAGAAAAAAAAAAAAAATTAATAATAATAAGAAGAATTTAAATTGAATTTTTGTTTAAATAAAATAAAATAAATATGAAAAGTATATAAATAAATAAAATAATTTAGCATGCACTTGTTTCGTTCTTATTTTTGCTCAGAAAAAAAAATATAAATAAATAAAATAAATAAATAAATAAAAGGAAAGAAAAGAATTATTAAAAATATATAAATAAAAAATGTTTCGTTCTTATTTTTGTTTAGATAAAATAAAATAAATCTAAAAAAGTATATAAATAAACAAAATAATTTAACACAGGCTTAGATCCTCCCAATGTTTCGTTCTCATTTTTGCTCAGAAAAAATTTAAATAAATATAAATAAATAAAAATGCTCAGATAAAATAAAACAAAAATAAAATGAAATGTGTGTGTGTGTCTGTATGTGTATATGTATAATGTATAATATATATATATATATATATATATATATATATATATATATATATATATATATATATATATATATATATATATATATATATATATATATATATATATATATATAAATAAATAAAATAATTTAGCATGCACTTAGGTCCTCCCAATGTTTCCTTCTCATTTTTGCTCAGAAAAAGATTTATTAAAATAAAATTAATAAAATAAAATAAATCTAAAATAATTTAGCATGGGGTTAGAGACTCCCAATATCATAATTATTTTTGTTAAAAAAAAAATTAAAATAAGGAGAAGAATTTGAATTGAATTTTTGTTTAGATAAAATAAAATAAATATAATAAGGATATAAACAAAGTAATTTAGCATGCACATACATTCCCCCAATGTTTCGTTCTTATTTTTGCTCAAAAAATTAAATAAAATTATTAAATAAATAAATGTTCAGAAAACAATTAAAGAAAAATAAATGAAAAAATATTTGAAATATATAAATAAAAAAAGGTTTCGTTCTTATTTTGTTTAGATAAAAATAAAATTAATATAAAAAGTATATAAATAAACAAAATAATTTAGCACAGGCTTAGATCCTCCCAATTTTTTGTTCTTATTTTAGTTCAGAATAAATAAAATTAAATAAATATAAATAAATAAAAAAGCTTAGAAAAATAAAATGAAATAAATATATATAAATAAATAAAATAATTTAGCATGTACTTAGATCCCCCCAATGTTCTGTTCTTATTTTTGCTCAGGAAAAAAAAACAATAATAAATCTAAAATAATTTAGCATGGGCTTAGATCTTCCTAATATTTCACTATTATTTTTGCTCAGAAAATTTGAAGTTGAATTGTAGTTTAAAAAGCTGTAATATTATTGCTTATAATTTTTTGCTGCATACATGGGGTTATCAGTGTTCGATAAAACTAGTTAAATGAAATATTTCATAATTCTTCTTGATGTCCATCTGTTTTACACAAGCCATGTTTTACTGACTCATTTGTCCACTGGAAGTTTATAAAAACACATTTTCCATCTCTCAACAATCATCCAGACACATCTGTCACTCTCAACCTCGTTTTCATTTACGTCAAAATTAAATACATCTGCTCTGACCAAGTCTATTAAGCTGCTCTGGAACAATTTGTGCTTTAGAAATAAAATTTAATTTGATTTAATTTAATCCCATCCTTCCACGTTGCCAATTTTGTGCCAGTCTTTTTTCCCCTTCTTTTTGTGATGACTGATAATTACACAAATCTCTTTTGAGCCCCCCTTTTTTTGCATTTTAAGGTACTCTAAGAATTCAAAATCTCCTGATGGCAACTTTAAGACTCCGGAAACCTGGTATTCCCATTAATAACAATTATTGCATGTCCAAATGGAAATATTATGTCAATTATAGTGAAGAGAGACCCACAAGTATAATTTGATGGGCAGAGATGTAGTCATTATGGAACGCAAAAGGGCTGCCGAGTTTGAAACGTAAGTGCATTTCGCTCACAGATGGAAGAAGTGGATAAATGGTCTCGCAATCAAATATATTAGGAACGTGAGCATTACTGAGTATATGTGCGGAGCGGGGGTCCGGAGTCTGCATTAGAGCGTCAGTGCCAGCTCAAACGGCCCTAACTTCATTTCTGCCGCATTTTCTCCTTCATTACCGTCTCTTTCTGTTCTTTTTCCAGGAGATAAACGGGTCGTGAAGCTTTCTCTGAAGTCCAAAGAGACGGGGCTCAAATTCATCACCACCGACTTCGTCTTCTACAACTGCAGCGTCCTGCAATCGTAAGAGTGACAGTCAAAAATGTCTTTAAGACATGTGAAACTTCAAGCTGGGTTTGAATGGATTCACAGTCTTATTTTACAACTGAAGTGATTCACTTTGTCAGCATTTTAGTTTTTTTTTTTCCACCAATTTATTCAGCACTTTTTGAATCAGTATTACGTCCTTGCTATTAATAGAGCAAGTGCTTCTTCTGAAATTACTCGCATGAAGGAATTAATTGTTGTAGTAAATAATTGTAATCAGTTTTAGTAAAAAAAAAAACCTGCTTGAAAATTAGAGCGAGAACTTTAATTAGCCAAGTTTAAGTCTGGAGTGGCTCAGTGGTTAGCACTATGACCTCACAGCAAGAAGGTCGCTGGTTTGAGCCTCAGCTGGGCCAGTTGGCATTTCTATGTGGAGTTTGCATGATCTCCCCTTGTTCGCGTGGGATTTCCTCTGGGTTTTCCGGTTTCTTCCACCGTCCAAAGATATGCGGTACAGGTGAATTGAATAAACTAAATTGTCCGTAATGTAAGAGTGTATGAGTGTATATGGGTGTTCCCAGTACTGGGTTGCGACTGGAAGGGCATCCTCTACATAAAACATGCTGGAATAGTTGGCGGTTCATTCCGCTGTGGCGACCTCTGAAATAGAGACTAGGCCGAAGGAAAATGAATGAAGTTTAAGTCTAGTTGAGCTTTATTGTCATTCTGCTACGTGTGGCATGGGCCGGTATAAGATTCTGATGGTATGATAACCTTGGATAAAAATATCACGGTTTCACGGTATCACGGTATTGTGATTACTGCTCTAAAATATATATTTTTTAAATGTCTGGGTAAAAAACTAAAAGTGTTTTCCCCTTTGAACACAATGTATTTTATTTTGAGAAACATTTATAATATTTTGGAGCAGTAAACGTGCCAGGCTAAATAATGAAAATGAATCATTGACTTCTGCTGTCTTCATTAGTTTCAAAAGCACAGATTTATTTACAATTTAAAATGGCATCTTTGGATATCTTTTCTGCTGGAGATGCTGTTGTTGGAAAAAAATGTAAATAAAAAAATCTTACACATACCTTAGGAACGGTATTAGAGAAAATTTGGCGGTATGATAACCTTGACTTTTCCAAACCGGGGTATACCTTGAAAACGGTTATCGTCCCATGCCTAGTGTGGACATAGAGTGGAATGTAATGGGGTGTATCGCAGGACCACGGTGCTACATGAATAAACATCATCATAAATATGAACACAACACTGAGCCATTTTAAACCTATATATAGCTAACATATCGAAGCGCTTATCTAACTTTACTTACTACTAAATATACATACTTGACTATACACTTAAGCTAAAGCCTGGTTTATACGCGACGCGTCCGCTAGTTCGCTTGAGTGCGTGCAGCGAATGTGACGTCATCACAGTGATTGCGGAGGTTCGCTTTGGGTGCGCACCACATGATTTCAGCTGGCGGAGTGCACAAATTCTTTTAAGACTCTAGCGAACAGTTCGCGCTGGGCCGCGTTTCATTTGAGTTGAATATGAATCACTTTGAAGAGATTTTGTCTGAAACATGTACGACTGTACAGACATCTTTATGATCCGTCCATGCATGATCATGCAAGATGGCCAACAATTATTGGCTAGAAATTGCAACAGCAGTGGGAAAGGAGGAAAGTTTTTGTTAAAAAGTTTAAAAAACTTAAGGGATAAGTTTGTTAAAATCAAGAAGAGAGGCCATGGCAAAAGTGGAGACCCGAATGGTTTTAATATTACAGAATATGCTTTTCCACCATTCAAAGGTTTTAATTTAATAGTTACAAAACTAAAATGAAGTAACAAATAATTTCTTTGATTACTGGATAAGAATATTTGAACCTATCGGTTTACAATATACTGATGCCCTGTTTTTCTAGGCTTTATTGGTGATAATGGTTTATTCTCTCCCTAATAAAAAAAATATTTGTAACACAACCCATGTTCTGTTGTCATTAATATTTTAATAAACTTTAATAGGTAGAACTGTCCGAGATATGAACAAAAGCAAGTGATGCACACAAAGTTTGATTTAAAAATTCTTGAATGGCTATAAAAATATTTATAATCATTAAAATAATTTATAAAAAATAATGAAAATAACTAGTTATAAAATCTTGAATGATATTAATGATATGACATAGTTCCAGAAACGTCCTACTTCTCTTTTTATGTCTGACTTTACTGTGGGTTTCTTTTGACCACCCCCTGTCGTTTTAAAGAATATCACAATGGCGAACGTGTCAAGTATAAAAGCCTCCTCCGTTTCATGAGGTGCCAGGCGAAAGAAAGTCTGAAATCAGGCTTAAGACATACTCTACAAGTACTTTGACATAAGATAGAACAATATTGTGCAAAAGAGCTATTGAAGGTTGAAGAAAACAAGTAGTGCTACCTGATTTGATGTACATTCACATGTTTTCCTTATTGAGTCCTTGTAAGATGGCATTTAGGTAAAGTGTAAATAGAGAGAAGAGTGTGTCTACAGGTGGTTTGTCAAGCCCACTCACCTGTGTGAGGCACACTCAGAAATGCAGTGCTTTTATCTAGAGATATGGAGGGATCCGTCTAGTGAAATATAGTGAGATATGGAATGAAAGTGTCTGGTGCTAAACTGCTGCAAGTGTCAGAGAGATGAACGAGTGTGTTTTCTACAGGTGGTTTGTCCAGTCCACTCACTTGTGTGAGGCACACTCAGAATTGCATAATGTGCTAAAAAAGTAGTCAATTTGAAAACTAATCATTTGTAGTTTTATTGTTCTAAAAAATACATAGCCCATGCAGAAATATGTAGTTAAAACTACTTGAAAACAACATTAAGCAATGTTAAACAGAGATCAATGTAATCTTTTACCTGATGAAGACCATGTAGGTCGAAACGTTGTATTTGAGTGTTAGCCTATTAAAGACTTTTTGAGAGCTAAAGTGGCAGTGTTGCCGATTTTTTTTGATCTTTTGCTACAGTGTTTATTTCTGATCGAGCACCTGCCTTCAAGATTTTTTAGATGTGCGCACATTTCTGTTTTTGGCAAACAGAGATCAATGTCCCATAATACAGATCAAAACTCTAAATAGACATCTTTATGTTCCAAGCTATGGGTAATTTCTGTTAAAATACACCATCATATGAGTGTTAATATCTGTCCAGGATTTAATCATTTTATTAGTAATTTGTGTTTTTCCAAAATGCATATTAAACATTTAAGTGTTAATGTTGTGGTTGTCTAGCTTAATTAGTCAAATCAATAGTTTAAATCAATAGCTGACTTCTTTTACAATATGTAATCATTCTGTTGTTTATTTTTACATGTACTTTTTTAACATTGAGCATTAATAATAACATTAATGACTTATTAAATAAAATGCTGTAAAATATTATTGTTAATTTATGATTTTTAATGCATTAAATAATTTGAACAAATAACCAAAGATTGCATTAGTGTCTGCTCAGTGACTTTGCATTGATTTTCCCATAGGGATTAAAAGAAGTTTTTTTAAAAAATCCATGATGCTAACTAACTTTCTACGGGGAGAATCACAGCGTAGCAAACTTTGATTTTAAGTGAAGAAGTACAAATCTTTGTATTGTAATAAGGGAGAGAACTAACATCTCATGAAGCTTTGCGAGAGACAGAAATATAAAACTATTCATCTGATAGCTTTACGAATGATAAGATGTGTTTAAAAGTGAATTTTAAGTCATATCATGCTGGCGGAAATTCAATTGGCTTTATTTATAGACACAAGCTCAACACAGATGTGCTCTTGATGATGCTCGAGCAGGATTAGACAGATGTTCCTGGATATTGGAGTGTTTGTGTTTGCCTTATCAAAATTAATTTAGCGTGCTTATTAAAATTATTTCCTTTCTAAAATATATGATTGTTACTTTTCACGTGGATGACTAGTATTCTCATAGGTAAAAAGTGCTGTTTTTCCTATCCATCTATATAATGTTTTTTTAATGCTATTTGGACATCTTTTGACCATAATCTTGTGTTTTGCTGCTTTACTATACACATATTTTTATTATATTTTATTTAGCTTGTTTTAAGCCTAATGTGTATATGTTTTTTTTTTTTTTTTTTTTTTTTTTTTTGCGGCATTTTGCTCTAAGCTGCTATCTTAGTAAGGGCAAACAGTGACGTGCGAGTTCATTGTGAAACCTTTTCGTCATTTATTTTCATCACATTGTGATCCATCAAATCAGTGAAATAGCTTAATTGCTAATCAGTAGCACCAGTCACCACATACCAACTTACAGTCTGAAAATTGTTTCCTCGTCCCTTATTTGCCCCACCTACTACCTTAGCTGCTGAAATCCTGATTTGCATTGATAAAATAAAAATCTAAACATTAAAGCAAATACTCAAACATGAATAATATACAATAAAGCAAACACTCAAACATAAATAATTATGTTTGATAAATGAAATGTAAAAAGTTGTTTATCGTAAGTTTTAAGTTTATCAATTTATGTATATCAAACATAAACTTGATAATAATCAAATCATCAAATTAACCTATTCAGTCCAAACCTAAAAATAGAAAAAAGGAAATGGCTCCAACAAGTTTAGAAAGTTTTATTAAGATGTTTTCCAGTGATGCCTAGGCTGCAAATGTTTTTACAATTTTACTATGAAAAAGTTACTATGAAATAGAAATTAAGATTGCCCTTTTTTTTCCCCCATATCGTGATGATATCCGACTGAAACGGTCCTAAAATGATGGGTGGTGCATGACTTCATCCTTAGGGAACCAATTGGATTGTTGGAAGAAGAGCATTGCTTATAAAAACGATGGATGATTGGCAATTAAACAAAAGCAGGGCAGAAACGAGACACTCCCTGATAGCCCCGCCCTTAAGCCATTCCATATGACCAGTAGTAAAGAAAAGTTGTTTTGTGGGGGCAGGGAAGGTTGTGGTGTTTGATAAAAGATTATGAAGGCATATTATTTTTTACAAAATAATGAAGTGCATAGATACATTGTTTAAAACAAGCGCTACTATATCCAGTTGAAGTCTCTAGAGTTATTAGCGCTCCTGAGTTATTAGCCCTGATTAGTTTTTTCTTTGCCATGATGACAGTACATAATATTTTACCAGATATTTTTTCAAGATACTAGTATTCAGCTTAAAGTGCACTTTAAATGCTTAACTAGGTTAATTAGGTTAATTAGGCAAGTTAGGATAATAAGGCAAGTCATTGTATCCGCTTGTTAAGTCGTGACGTATCGGTGACGTATAGAATACTCTTTCCGGGTCCAAGCCGCTAAAATATTCGTTTATGGCCACTTTTTAGTCCTAACACACATTAAAGTGAATTTTATATAAAATCATGGTGTACACAACAGTCTTTCTGGTCATGGGATATTAGGCATTGATATACGTATATTGCGTTTGTCATTTTCGAAAGCATTACAGCACTTTGTAAACATTTATTATTACCATTTGATGAGTCTCCCCATACAGTTTGATACAGCAATTGGACCCGGAAGCCGCTTCACGTGACGTCACACTTATCAAGCGGATAGCAATGGTTTGTTCTGTAAACAATCAGAAAGAAAATACTGCTTAAGGGGGCTAATAATATTGACCTTAAAATGGTTTTTTAAAAAATTAAAAACTGCTTTTAATCTAGCCGAAATAAAACAAATAAGACTTTCTCCAGAAGAAAAAATATTATAGGAAATATTGTGGAAAAAATTATAAAACAAATAAGACTTTCTCCAGAAGAAAAAATATTATAGGAAATATTGTGGAAAAAATTCCTTGCTCTTAAGCATCATTTGGGAAATATTTAAAAAAGAAAAAGAAAATTCCCAAGAAGGCTAATAATTTTGACTTTAACAACATATAAAATAAGAGTAAATTTAGATTTTTTCCGTCTGAAAAATCCTTAGTATCCATCAAACTTTCTGCTGAATTCATACGTTTGCTTAGAATAGCACAAGACGTTCCCACAGGCTATAAAAGGAGTGCTGTGCTTGAGCTCTGCCTGTGGTCAGTAAATGAGAGTAATTGCTCCAGAGGTGTTGGGGCTGGTGTGTAATTGCAGTGTGGTCCAGCTGGTGTCTGTGAGATGGTTTCCGTCTGTGGTTCAGGTTATATTTGCAGTGCATTTGCATGTTTTTTTTATTCTGGTTAAAGTCAGGTCAAAAAATATTTACATAGCGCTTTAAACCATACAGATCGTTACAAAGCAGCTTTTAAAATGGGGAAAGTGAAAACAAGGAGTTATAAGTTATGATAGATATTTTAGCTTATGAAATCTGAATTTCCAAACACACTTGATGCAGTTAAAAGTAATAATGCAAATTATTTGATTTAATTTGACTTGAGATGCAGGTAATGTGGTTATTGTACCAAGTGGGATTCAAATTGGCATTTTTGGCATGGGAGGTGAGCCTAGTACTCTATTTGGGGTGCCTGTGTTTACGCTTCTCATTTATTTTGAATGGAGTGATGTCTAACGTTAAAAACTGAATTGTGGTAGTCCTTCCAGTCATTGGGTCCTTTGCTCATGGTTCAAGTTGAAAAACGTTCTACTATTTAGGTGCCAGACGACAATTAGATTGCTTTATGTAAATATACTAATGCAGACACTAGCCAATTGTTCAATACCAGATGATAACAGTATGTTAAGTGGAGTAAAATTGTATTATCGCGGTTGGTAATCATCTAATGCCTTGTGAGAAATTTTTATATACATACCAGCACTCATTACTACTACTAACTACTACTACTGCTACTGCTGCTACTACTGCTGCTACTACTACTACTACTACTACTACTACTACTACTGTGCCTTTTTTGTGTTGCATCCAATGTCTCGTTTGTCACGGTGGGCGTGCATGAAATGTCCGTGAATGAAAGTGAAAGTGCCAAACTGCAGTTAAAGTCGACAAATTAAAAATGAAACACCCGAAATTACACGAAACTCCGGAGGAAATGTGAATAGCACTGTGACGCAATGATATTAATCGAATTATGTGCTATAACATGTAAAACGAGATCATGAAAGTAACACTCAAAAAGTAACTCATGTAAACACCTTAGTCTTATTATTCTCTTAATTAGATTAAAGCAAATAATTCGATTACTGATGTCCATGTAAACGTAGTCATTGATAGTGCGAAATAGCCTTCTGTAACGTCTACAATTATATAAAATAAATAAATACAACATATATGAACACACACAGACCCTTACAGCCTCCGATATGTTACCAATTACAGAAAACTACACACAGCATAGATTTATTCCTTATTTGGGTTCAAAAACAACATGAAATATCGCCCACAGTCAGTGCAAACCTCTCATATGCATCTTTAACCTTCACCAGCACATGTCACCTCTTGTTAGAAAGCAATTCTGTCATTCCCGAGTTCATAATAGTCCAACAGGTGATGATAATAGTTAAGCATGGCAGTTTGTTTATGGTTTAGGTTGCTGAAGGAATCATTTGCTGTTTTTTTTTTCCGGCTTCTCCTTTGTTTTTTGTTCTTTATGAGTCACTCTCGCGTTTGTCAGTTCCTGAAAGGATCAGATGTCAGAAGGACTTTAATAATCATGCACATGTTATTATCATCAGCTCAAAAAGTTAGTTATTTCAAATATAGATGCGCACGCGAGCTCTCTAAAGAAAGTCAAACCGCTCGCACTTTTAGATGGCCTCGTAAAACAAAAACAGAACACGGCAGATTTTGTTTTCCTTGGCTTTGCGGCTGTTCATCAAGATAAGACAAGGTTTGTTTGAGCTCGGGTCGACCATGGCTGTTATTATATGTATATAGTATTACGATGTAATGTCTTGGCTGTGTATTTAAAAAATGGCTGTTTCTTTGTTTTCATTCTCTTGCTTGTGTATGTGCTAGTGACGTATCTCTGTAAACCAATAATATTGTGCTTCGTGTCTCGCTCCACCTTTTGGTATCATTTTGTCGTGCTAGGTACACTTTGGAAAGGGTACCCAAAAAGTGGTACTGTACGGTTCGCTTTTTGGTACCTTTTGACAGTGGAAATGGCCATAAAGCATACCGTACCACTCAGTGGAAACGGGCCGTAAGAGTGCAAGTCTGTGAGAAACATTGCTAAAACTTCTAGTGCACCTCTTTAAATCAACACAGCACAGCTCTTACTAATTGTTGGCCTTAGCTGCACATAATATAGAGTTGTGTTTTAAATAGATAAACTTCTTGAACTGTTTATCCTAAAGACACAAACACTCCAGTCAAAACACTGATCACTGCATGTTTACATTGGAAAACAATAGGAAATAACTGCAGTGGAACGTTCTGCGTGAGCCCCTACTAGTTCAATGTTTTTAAACGCAGGTCAGTGAATTCAATTCAGTCAAACACCACAATCACGCCAAGACCCTGGCCTGAGAGTCTGCTCTTCTCTCTATATGCATGTTCATTTGCACTTCAGTCACAGTGCAGTCAATGCAGTGGGTGGAGACGTGTCGGTTCTTCCCGGAGGACAGGAACCCACTTATTTATTTCCCTTCGCCACTACTCCTTTTCATTCGAGCGCTTTACATCACTTAACCCAGTCAGCCAGCACAATCGCACATTGTTAGCGCCTCCTTTGTTTTTTATCCCAGCCCATTTTGGCCGTTCCAGCGGTGATTTGCATCGAAACGGGAGGGAAATGCGAATTGGTTTATCAAAGGGTAGAAAAGAGGGGAGACAAAAGGAGGATGAAATGGGACAACTGGAGGAAGCCGTCATGTGACCGCGTCAATTTGCACCTTGGTGTTGCACATGCAGGTAAATTAGATGCACAAACCCACACTCTGCAGTCTGCATGCGTGTGTGTGTTTGTAAGTGCAAGCGCCCGTGCTGATCCATCGTGCCGGGCTCGGCAGTTGCCATGGCAACCCACATCCGAGTGCGGCCCGCTAACTTGCCAGCATGGCCCATGGCCTGTGCCAGACTTCCTGTTTTTTTACAAAAGCCCTTTGGGAACGGCGTTTAGCCCGGCGATTGCGTGACGTAGGATAGGAGTGGATCGGATTATAAGAACATTGGTATCAGACAGGTCGGGGAAATATTAGTGTGACACTATTGTGTGACCCAGACCTACTCTTAACTCCGTCTTTCCCAGTGGGATAAAAGGAATCCTGATGTAGTCGAAGCCATAGTGCATTTCAGGATATTTTGTTATGAAATAGCTTATGTAAAGCCACAACACTTTATTCCGTTTCATCTTCCCATGCAGCTGCTAGCAAGGCTGCCTTTCCAGCGCTAGTTAGTTTTGGATGTGAATGTGGGCATTCATTAAACATGTGAAACTCTTTTGTGTATTATTGCTCAACCTAGATATGCGTGGCCTCAAGTTACCAGGAAGTGCATATCAAAGGACGTCTGTGTCCTCTCTCACCGCTTTCTTGAATAGTTGGGAAGGTTTTGAGCGAGTATAGTTGAAAGGGTCAGCAATAAGGAACATTTGCTGCTTTTGTACCTTTTCTATGCCTTTTGTTTGATTCTTCTGTTTGGTATTCTGCTGTGTTATCGTGCCTTCTGCTTATGTTTCACCAAGATAACCTTATCTAGATGGCTAACTTAGATGTTTTGAATTTGGCAAAATGGTTTCATTGTTGTTTTGTTATTGTAATCGTGTTTATAAAACTGTAAATATTGTTTGAGTGTGTATTTATAATTAGAAATGTATGCATTAAATGTGAACTTAAATTAAATGTTACCTCACCTTTTGAGTTTACACTAGAAATGTATACTGTATATAGATAGTTTGTCAAGATCAGTTCAGGTTTAAACAAAACAAATTATAATAAATCAGTTATGTTTATATAATTTGTTTATTTAGTTTAATTGTGTATTAATATTTTAATATAAGAGAATTATCATTTATTATTGTAATTTATATTGCATTTTGTATATAAACAAGTTTATCTGATCATATTTGATGAGAATTAATATATAAATTAATATATAAATCATAGCTACATGATATGATATATAATCAAAAAATAATTCTATATAAAATGAGATATAATAAAATATAAAGCAAAAATATAGAGCAAAATTACGGAGACCCGGAAGGGACGTGATGGTGAAAAAAAAACTGAGTGGGAAAAAAAAATGGGTGGGAGAAAAAAAAAAAACAGTGATAGGAAAATATTTATTTTTTAAAGTTTTTTGCGTTCCCTCGCAAAGATTGCGTTCCCTCGCAAAAATGTTTTGCGTGAGAACGCAAAGATGTTTTGCGAGGGAACGCAAAGATGTTTTGCGAGGGAACGCAAAGATGTTTTGCGAGGGAACGCAAAACTGTTTTTCCACAAACGCTTCCCGTTTACTTCATACATGTCAACCCTCCCGTTTTTGACTGGATTATCCCGTATTTTACAATTCTATCCTGCTATCATCATATCATTCAGTATTTTCCCATATTTCTCATGTATTTTTAATCTTGAAAACACGCTGAAATTAATATAAAAATGCTTGCATTCACTTTCTTTCCATTAAAGCTGTGCGTCGATCATCACCCTTCATATGCAACCTCTGAATCAGCCAATGACTGGTATAAGCGCTGACTGACAGACGCGCTCCGTACGATAAACTGATCCCAGATCAGCTTCTGTACACGCCATCTAAAGAGGAGCGAAAGTGCAGGGAATTTTGGTATATTCTGGTGTATGTTTAGGCAAGACAAATACTCTTAATAATTTGTAAACATGTCCGTACTGCGTGTTTTATTTTAAACACCTAATGACAAACTAATGCACAAACAGTTACGAAAGTAATGGAATACTTTCATTATAGATCTGTGCATTATACAGTGACACCACTGTAATCAAATAAAAAACGAGAGATTAATTTGCTGCTCTTCACTTGTTTGATAACAGAGGTGTCACTTTGGTGTGTACAGAAGCTGATCTGGGATCAGTTTATCATACGGAGCGCTTCTGTCAGTCAGCGCTTATACCAGTCGTTGGCTCATACATGCATTCGCTGATACTGAATGATGATAGCAGGATAGAATAGTAAAATACGGGATAATCCAGTCAAAAACGGGAGGGTTGACATGTATAAATTCATTAATGAATTCACTGAAGTGAACAGGAAGTGTTTGTGGAAAAACAGTTTTGCGAGGGAACGCAATCTTTGCGAGGGAACGCAAAAACTTTACAAAATATATATTTACCTATCACTGTTTTTTTTTCTCCCACCCATTTTTTTTTTCTCCCACTCAGTTTTTTTTTCCACCATCACGTCCCTTCCGGGTCTCCTTACTACATGGTTATTATAAGTCTAATATTCTTTATTGTGCAATTTAGATACGTCTTAAATATTATTTATGCAATGTAATATTGAAAATCTGTTCAATGCATGTCAATCTGTAATCTACACTCACCGGCCACTTTATTAGGTACACCTATCCAACTGCTCGTTAATGCAAATTTCTAATCAGCCAATCACATGGCAGCAACTCAATGCATTTAGGCATGTAGACATGGTCAAGACCATCTGCTGCTTTTCAAGTCGAGCATCAGAATGGAAAAGAAAGGTGATTTAGGTGGTTGTTGGTGCCAGACGGGCAGGTCTGAGTATTTCAGAAACTGCTGGTCTACTGTGATTTTCATGCACAACCATCTCTAGGGTTTTAGAATTGTAGAATTGTCCAAAAAAAGAGAAAATATCCATTGAGTGGCAGTTTTTTGACTCTCCATTTCTACTGTAACATTCGGATAGTAGGGTCAGAATTTGACATAAACAACATGAAAGCATCCTGCCTTGTATCAACAGTTCAGGCTAGTGGTGGTGGTGTAATGGTGTGGGGGATATTTTCTTGGCACACTTTGGGCCTATTAGTACTTATTAAGCATCGTTTCAACGCCACAGCCTACCTGGATATTGTTGCTGAGCAAGTCCATCTCTTTATGACCACAGTGTACTCATCTTCTGATGGCTACTTCCAGGAGGATATGTCATAAAGCGTGTCATAAAGCCATGTCATAAAGCGTGAATCATCTCAGACAGTATTCTTGAACATGCCAATGAGTTCACTGTACTAAAATGGCCTCCACAGTCACCATAACTCAATCCAATAGAGCACCTTTGGGATGTGGTGGAATGGGAGATTTACATCATGGATGTGCAGCTGACAAATCTGCAGCAACTGCGTGATGCTATCATGTCAATATGGACCAAAATCTCTGAGGAATATTTCCAGTACCTTGTTGAATCTACACCACGAACGATTAAGGCAGTTCTGAAGACAAAAGCTTGTCCAACCCTGTACTAGTAAGAGTACCTAATAAAGTGGCCGGTGAGTGTATTTCAGGCTTAATTTTATCCATTAGGAGTGGATAGGATTATAAGAAAGTCAGAATTGTGATTGGTATGGGACAGGTCAGGGAAACACTAGTCACCTGAAAATTGAAGTCATTTTAGAAGCAAGTCATGCCCTTTGTTATAACATGTAGAGATTAATCCAGAACAGGAACGTGTATCAGGATCATAAATACAGTTCATTTTAAATTCCACTTTGACTACTGTGCACAAACTCATGATTTGATGCCGTTTGCCCGAGTTGAAAGTCCAGCCCAGACTCCCAATGATGGTAAAATACTCACTTCATCAGAGTGTCACCATTTGGCCGTGCTGTGTTTTTCAGCCCACGCTCAAATTAAAGCTGAGTGAATTGATGGGCCTTAAACCCCTGACACAGCATATTGCATATTTCAGGAGAGACTTGCAGATCCGTTTGCAGTATTTACAGCGCATTTCAGCTGCAGTGGAGCGCTGCGCCCTCCTCCATCAGCTCTACTTTGCATCTTTACCTTCCCACGCCCGGCAGCAGGGATATTAAATTTACCACATTACATACTGCAAAAATACTGCATTAGCATGTTTTATAGTACAGGGTTATTGAATACCTAATTCTGATTGGCTGATGGACATTCTTAGGTAGGTTTTTTTCAGATAAATGCACAGCTAAAGTAGTTTCACATAGGTCATGACCACATTAGAGTTTCATATCACTAAGCTGAATTATTTCAGTTATTTCACAGCTACAAAAGTCAAAATAAAAGGCGTTGGATGAGATGTGTAAGAAACTAGTCCTACACACAGCAATGGTTTTAGAATTTAAACCTGGCTAATGTCTTATGATATAGCATGGCTTCAGGTTTGGTAACTGGAGTATAAATAGAATAGTTGACTCATCATTGAATTATTAGACAATAACACACACCTAAGGTTTAATGCATCGCCAATTCATCTGTTCATTATTTTTTAATTGTCAACAGTTAATCTTTAATTATGCTACAGAGCTGTTAAAATGCTTGATTCTGATAGGACATTCTGAGGCCCTGTTTACACTATTACGTTTTAGTTTTAAAACGGCGTTTTAGAATGAAAACAATCCACGTCCACACTAGTGTTTCACCCAGCGTTTCTGAACGACTCTGTTTCTACATTACACCGCTGAAAACGCACATCACATGACCACACACACACACACACTGGCATGCACTGCAGCGTGCTTTGAGCACATCTACCCATATGAGAGCTGTGCACGTCGGACTGTTCATCAAGGATCTACCGCTGGATCTAATCTCACTATATTTGTTATACGTGATGTTTAATTAATCTTGTTGTCTATATCTAACTACATATTCCCCGACTTTGGTCTTTTGAATCTATTACTTGTTTTCAGGTAACGTGTTTTGGCTGAGCGCAAAGATAAGTTAGGTTAATATCTTAATTAATGTAACCGCGGACACCGATTCGGCATATTGACTGATTGCTTGCCTTTATTTTCTCTATTGTATAAACTTATTGTACGTTATACTTTTATATTGGCCATTATTGATTATTAAAACTGATATTCAGGGAAAGAGAGGGTATGTTTCCTAATTTCAATGAAAATGAAAGGAGGCAGTAATGTTTAGGCTCCGTTTTGTTATAAATTTGCATACAGTGAAGATGACGATTATATAAATATGCAGCTACACGACACCTCAACATTTCTGCTTTCTGTTAAGTTGCTAATATCAAAATGAAAATAGGCAGTTCCTTATATCATGATTTCATTTTATTGTAACGAAAGTGAAACAACGTAGCCAGAGTGATGTGAATGAGGCTATAAAGTACACTGTTCCCTTTGAAGATTTACCCGACGTGTCCTCAGGAGTTTGTTTTCCATATCAAACTTGCGAAGTCTGAACTTACAAGGAAAGGATGCAAGACTGAACTGTGTGTAGGCTTAACATTGAGGAAAAAGCCCCAATCAGAGAGGTGAATGTCTGCAGCCACGCCTCCCTTTTCAGATGTCTCCTTTTCCCCTCATTCACACTAACACGGAGCAGCAGAGTTTTAGAATGAAAACGGCCTCTCCAACATTTTCAAAACGCTCCGTTTTTGGCGCTCGAAAACTCCAGGGTAGTGTGGATGGATGGCGTAACCATAGCACAACTTATGTGTTTAAAACGAAAACATATTAGTGTAAACGGGGCCTAACTGTGCATTCACACTGAAGGTGGTAAGAGCGTCAAAGTTCGATCTTTCCGCCCTGGCAAAAACAATGTCTGCCTTCACAGCTCCAGTGACGAGAGCATCAAAAATCACTGCACTGATCTTGTATTTAAAGGGGCCGTTGCAGCAAATCACTTACATTCCTGCTTAAATGTTCCACGCCTTTTATCAGATTCATTTAACTATGAAAGATCAAATTATTGCATGCTGTGGCTTTGCTCCACTTATCCAATATGTCTGTATGTTATAGTTAGCATGAGATTACCACTTAAAAGAGACCAAAACATATATAACATTAATGCACATCAGTAACTCGCCAGGAACTTTTTTTTTATTTATGTCCCTCTAAGAAAACATCGTAAATAACTGGAAATACGGCGTCCACAATATTCAAACCCTTGGGAACAACTGTGGTCAGAATCAAAGTTTACAGGACTGTGTTCTCTGGGATCCTCTCAAGCAGTGGACTTCAACATTTCGATTGTTTGCCACAGAACCACGTCATAGCTCATTACCATAAAGTTGACTTGGTTTCAACGCTCCTCGACACCCACACTGGTGAAGACGCGCCGCATCCTCACCGATTATCGCTGCCGCCTCCCATTGAAAGTTAATGACATCCGGCTACTTTGACACTCTTGCCGCCTTCAGTAATTCCAGGCAGGTCTTGACTAACGATGTGTAAGTAACTAGTGCCACACACACATTTCAGAATCAGAAATAGACTCAGTTTTATTGCCAAGTGTGCTTCACACACACAAGGAATTTGTTTTGGCAACAGACGCTTCCAGTGTACATAAAGTGACGAGTGACAACACAAAATTAAATATGAGAAAAGAAAAAGGCGATAAACATTTGACATTAAACAGAGATGCAGTAAGTAAAAAAAAAATATATATATATATATATAAATCCGGATGTTGAATTGTATGTACAGATATGTTGTAAATATACAGGTTATAAGGTGCTGTGTACTTTTCTTTTAATATATCATCTGAAGAATATTTACAGGTGTGGTGTTAATAGTATAGGCAGGATTAATTGTCAATAGAGCATTATTTTCTAATAATTTAACAGACCAGAGTCAATTATTTCACTGATGTTTCGGTATATGACTGGGACTACTTGTTTAATTTAAACTAGCTTTGCATATATCTGAAAATAATGGCACTCTTTACAATGTTTATCAGCCAATGAGAATCAAGCATTTAAGCATACACCTTAAACTACTTATTAAATATATGTTTATCGTCCAATGAGAATCAAGCAAAATAGAAATAGTGCACAGCCAAAGTATAATAATTTACCTTAGATGTGCGTTATTTTCTAATAATTTAGTGGACTTGAGTCAGTTTTTCCTCTTATATTACAGTATGAATATCTCCCTTGAAGTATTGGTTAAACTAGCTGTGCGTATATATGAAAATAATGGCCCACCTTACAATGCTTATCAGCCAATGAGAATTAAGTATTTAAGCATATGCCTTGAACTACTTATCACATAAACTAGCTGTGCGTACAATGTTTATCGTCCAATGAGAATCAAGCATTTAACAGCTCCATAGTAAAACAGAAATAGTGCACAGCCAAAGTATAATAAATTACCTTAGATGTGCGTTATTTTCTAATAATTCAATGGACCGGAGTAAATTTTTCAGCTTTTATTACAGTATAAATATCTGTCTGGAAGTATTTGTTAAACTAGCTGAGCATATATGGAAATAATGGCATACCTTGCAATGTTTATCAACCAATGAGAGTCAAGCATTTATCAGGTCCATAGTAAAATAGAAAATAGTGCACAGCCAAAGTGTAATAAACTACATTAAATTTGCATTATTTTGTAATAATTTAATGGACTGGAGTCAATTATTCAGCTTATATTACAGTATATGCTGTGCAAAAGTCTTAGGCCCCAAGTTACATTTGTTATTTTAGTGAGGGTATAATGACTTTATAAATTACTTCTTATTATTTTTATTAACATACATAAAAAGAAAATACAACCAGAAAATGCATGTTCTAGTTGGAGTTTTTTGAGTCTAATTGTTTAAGACCTATGAAAGAAAGAGATAGAGAAAGATGGAGAGTTTCTGTGTTGGTTTTATCTGCATTTCTGCCAGAGCTGTTGTCAATATTGCCTGAATTGATGGCACTGTGAATGCTGAAGGTTTTAAAGAGCCCCTATTATGGGTTTTTGAAAATGACCTTCCATGTAGTGTGTAACACAGATCTAAGTGAAGTGAAATATCCAGCTAAGGTTTAAATCTGAAAGTGGACAGTTTTTAAAACTATTGATTCATCTAAAAAAAGAGTCGATTCATAGTGGTTTAAATGAATCGTCTTGATAACGAGTCTTTAGCCGTTTCGGCATGACGTGGATACGAAACATAATTGTTGCGCTGGCAAATTTAAACCTGTGGCCCCGCCCACTAACACAGCAGCAAAGACAAACAGATCCTGAAGTCATGAGTCATGAAGACGCTGTGCTTACCTGGATATTATTGGAAGTGTGAGAGAAAGGAGTGCTTCAGAAATTTGCACCCTTACAATGGGCGATCTATCAGTACACAGCTCATGGATTAGTTTCTTCCTTCATTTTGTAATGGACAGAGAAAACACCAGGGGTGCGGGAAATTAAGGACAGTTTATTAGGTACACAATCAAACAAAGGCAGGCTGCTGCAGGCTGGGCTTCGGGCTGGTGCGCAGCACTGGAAAGGCTTACGCCCCATTCACACGGGGCTTCAGCGTCAACACTTGACAGAGGGCGTGTCTGAAGTTAAGGCTGACGCGATCGTCATAGCAGCGTCAGCCAATGAAATTAGTCAGCAATAGGCCACTGTCTGAGCTGGTGCATACAGCGATCTGATTGGCTGACGCTTCCGTCGGCGCTTGAAAAGTTGAGCAAGTTCCAACTTCTGCAGTGAGCAACGCCTCTGAAGCGGCGCCGACAGATCCACAATGCAGTTCGGCAACGCCTGACGTCACCCATTGAAAGTGAAAGGGAAGCGTTGAAGCTGACGCCCCGTGTGAATGGGGTGTTACGAAGACTCGGGGTGAGCGCGATGGGAGCCCGCAGAGATAGCTTGTCACTGGACAGAGGTGGAGCGCTGGTGAGCGCTACAACCCCCTGGCTGGTGATGTGATCGTTGGGCAAAGCAGAGTACAGGTAAGCCCTGAGATCATATAACACTTCACGCAAGAGGTGCCACAGCAGTGATTGCAAATAGAAATGATCTACATGTTTTGTTACATGTAACCGCTTATACTGTATCAGGTTAACTCTATATTCTCATATCGCGTCTAATGCCACGTTGAAAACGCGGCGCGTGCTGCTTTGTTTAGGGATTTAAATGCATATGGAGCTCGTTCCACTGCTGTTTGTCGTTGCTATGACCACCGTTAGCCGTTCCTACACACGTGCAGCGGTCAAGGTTCAGAAGAGTTTAGCTTTTGCTGCTGTGTGGATTAATACTGAATGTGTGTCATAGAGCAATATGCTGGTGTTTAACTGCACTGCGTTCGGGGGTGAGGTGTCTGAATAACACTGTTGAGAACCGGGTGCTGTTTACTAAGTTTATCATGAAGCGTGTTTCAGGCGTCCGCTACAATCGGATCCTATACCAATGTTGGCGACCTGGGGGCTTGATAAACCGCACTGGGCATTTTACTGTCTCGCGCTGAACGCTGTCGACCAATTGCAACAGGCTGTCATAGGTCCAATCAGCGCAGATTAGCTTCGCCCTAAGGAGGGGTTTGGGAACAAATTAATCGCTGAACGATTCATATGGGAGTCGCTGGGATAATTAGGTAAAAATAAATTCATATTATAAGACCATGAAAGTGTTTTTTGACCTTGCATGCAGATCAGTATGTTGTTGGAGCCCTATAAAACCGAAATATGACCCTTTTTAATGTGTAAAAGGGGCTCTTTAATTCGTCTTGTAATTTCTACTAGAAAGCACCTAAGTTGTAATAGCTTTATTTTTCAACATGATAATGATCGCAAACACACTGCTAATGTAATGAAATCATGGAGAGAAACAAAGCTGATATAACAAAGACACTCATGAAATGGCCACCACAGTGTCCAGATCCAAATATTATATAGAAAAAGAAGGATATAACATGCTAAATCTAAGAAAGAATGCTTAGAAATGCTGAAAGATGCTTGACATGAAATAGCACATCATTTCAGAAAAGTAATGTTGCTCTGAATATTGTGTACATATTTTCTATTTGTATATTAAAGGTACAGTTCACCCAAAAATAATGACCCTGTACTTGCTCCATAGATGGATAGATTTGTGCAAAATATCATAGGCTTCCAAAGCTGGTGGTGGCCTAAGCCTTTTGCACATTATGCTGTGATTATATCTGACAATAATGCCACACATTACAATGTTCGTCAGCCAATGAGAATCAAGGATTTAACAGCCCCATTGTAAAATAGAAAACAGTGCACACCTAAACTGTAACAAACTCTCTTAGATGTGCATTATTTCCTGCTATTTCCACCTGTTATCAATTAGTTAAATCACCAACAATATTCTGTATGGTTTGATATTCTTCCAGAGAGGTGTAGATTTGCTAGTGAAAATGTTTCAAATGGAAGAACCAGAAGATGTTTTGTCCTCCCATTAGACCGCGTCGAGATTCTCCTGAGCGATGCAGCTGCAGGTGTGCTGTGCTTGGACTGTCGAGTGTTCTCTGAAGGCGATTCGAACCGTGCCTCCAGAGGGAAGGACGTGATTAGTATGTCGTATTGTGCCATCTTTCTATTCTAGCATACATAGAGTAGTGTGGCAGACGAGAGCCAGCGTGAAGTAGAAAAGTCGCCCTGCCGGAAGTGTCCGCTAACGTTCTCCCAGCGTGGGCTCTCCGTCTCTTGTGGCGCCATTGGCCTTTCGTTCCGTACGTCCACAGGTGTTGCCCGCGTATGTTTCTCTGCAGGACGTGACTGTTTAATTGGGAATGTCATTAAGGCGGCCGTCTAAAAGGCTTTTTCAGGGTCGGGTTAATGACTAATTGAGAGCGAGTCGGGTGTTCAATGGCCCTCGAGGAATAATTGTGGGTGTTGGAGTGAAAGAGCGGATTTGTGACATATTGACCGCTCAGATTTGCACGGCGGCGTCTTCATTCACATCAAGAGAGTCTCTATGAGAGTTTAAGTCTGACCCGGGGCTCGTTCAAGATGTTCCCGAGGACAATGATGTGATTTATAGGCAAAGTATTTGAAGAATTGAGAGAATTAATGACTTGAGCCGGAGGTTCAGTTGAGGAGAGGGAAAAGTTAGCACTTTCTCTAGTTTTGGGTTGTGTGTGGCCTGATGGTTAAGCATTTAGATTTATTTGGATTGTTTGTTTGTTTACTGAAATGGTTATAAATTTGTTATTATGCTTATGTAAGCAAAGTTATGAACTGCTAGTCCTTGGGATGTAAAACTATAGACTAACCACCAAACTTGCACTAACTGTACTGAAAGTTTATTACAAGGATTTTGTACGATAATATACAACACCAACTCAGACAATATATTACTTTAAACTATCAAAAGCATTCATAAAAGTCACTTTTTCTAACTTTTCAAGTTTAAACATTGTTGGAAGAAAGATCAAGGTCCTATAATGCAATTCAAAAGCATAAATAAACTGGGAAAAATAAAAGCATGAATCACAAAATACGGAAAACTGCTAATTTATTGATATTTTTTTAAAGTGTGGGTCAGTTGTTCAGACTGTTGACTTTTAGCCTACAATATTCTGAATCATGGTGTTGAAACATGCTAGAATCATCAGGTTTTAAATATTAGCTGTGAGTAAAATTCTTAATAAACTTGCTAACGTTGTGGAAAATTGTTAGTAAACTTGCTAACGTTGTGGAAAATTGTTAGTAAACTTGCTATTGTTGTGGAAAATTCTTAATAAACTTGCTAACGTAGTGGAAAATTTAGGGGTGTCAAAATTAATTGTTTCTTTGGTGCACCGCGATGCAGACGCGGACAATTCGGTATCGGTTCAGTAATAATCAAAACCGGTTATTATGTACTGACGTCATTTATCTCATATCCGCTATGTCTCTGTAGCTTACTATGGAGAGTGTGGCGAGCGCGAGTATTTAAAACACTTCAACTACTTAAAAAAATCAGAAAATGTGCACAATTTCACTGCGTGTGTGTTTACTGAACAGTCTTTCACTGACACTTACAGCAGAAGCCCCTATTTCACTGCGATTGAGAAAATGAAAGTACTCCTTTTCCCTCTCTCACTGAGAACTCACTCTCGGCTGTTACAATGTTACTTCTGGATACAGACTCGAGCGGGTGTCTACAGTTTCCCCCACCGCGTCTATCATGGATCCAGTGCCATGGATCAGCTGTGATCGCTGCTGCGCTGCCGTGTATCAGTGTTTATCATCGGTGCAGAGCGCCAGCGCGTAAGAGCCAATCGCAGATCTTTATGTTGAGCGCGTGACCAATAAAAAGGGGTGTAAGAAAAAAATCGCCAGACAAGAAAGCGAGCAGCATATTTATATTGGTTTATTTGCTATAAATGCTCGGGTTGTTCTGTGCATGTACTTGAGTTTTTAAAGGTACAGTTCATATATCAGACTGTTTGCATTAAAGGACAAAATTGTATTACAAATAGTATATAAATATAAATATATTTATACATTTTAATACAAGAATTATTATTATTAGCAAGATGGAGGGCTTCTACAACTATTGTAGACTTTCAGGCTAAGCTTTTTTGAGACGACCTCAACATTTTCTATTTATTTATTTTTATTCATTATTTGCCCATTTTTTTCCATTTTTCCAGCAGCATCAATATCATTTTGGTACTATCTTAGCAGCCAAATAAAACATTCTAGCATTGCATTAAGTTGTGCTGGCAACCTAAACTTGCTACCATTATACAATTCATGTTAGCGACATGCTACAAATGTAAACACTGTAAGTCTTGCTAGGTCAAAACATGTGTAAGGCTTGAAGCTTACGCTCCTATTCTGAACCAATAATTGGAAACAGAAAGCAGTTGAAGGATGGCGTGTTTAAATCAATTATTTAACTGACTCCATTGTAATTAATCTGACTCCATTAATGTTGTTATCATCATTGATAAAGAAAAAGAATCTCAACGCCTTAAAGCAGGCAAAGTTGTTTATTAAGTTACATGTTTAAATATACAGACAGTAGAATGAAACAAACTAACATACTGTGTAAAGAAATTAGTTGTAACATATAAACTGCTGAGCAACAAAGACAGTGAAACTGCCTTTGTTAGCATATGAGGCTATGCACCGGTGTGCGGGAGACGCAGAGTAAAAGCCATTCTCCCAGATCAACGGTTACCTTTCCTTATTATACCCCTAGCAAAGCATTGTCAAACATGAGTGAAAACCAACCCGCAAAACCAGCTGAACATGAGACCAAAGTTGAGGAGATAAAGTGGGGGAGAAGAACATTAACACACTCTCCTCAGGCCATGACTCAACAATAGTAAATATGTTGTATATTGAAATACAATCAATCAATGTCTCTGTTGATTTCATCACTACAACGCTTAAGTCACAAACTGTCAAATGACATCAAACTTGACAAAGTTATATGAAAGAAGATCACGAGCAGATGAATTGTGCATAGTGAAAAGCACATGGTTACTGTAAGCAAATGGCAGAGATGTGTATTGGAGCTGTAATGAACTCTGCCACGCCAGGAGGACCCATGCCATGCTTGGAATGTCTCAGTAGTCCTTCATTAGCATAGAAGGAATAGCATATAATATTTTCTCAGCTTACACATGCTATCAACATAAAATATGCTAGCAATTTTAAATATTAGCAGTAGGTTAAATTGTTAGTAAACTTGCTAACGTTGTGGAAAATTATGTTTGAAATAGGGTTAAACGTGTTAGCCGTTTATTAAACAATGCTAAAAAGATGTTAGCAACATGGAGAACTTTCAGATTGTTGCAAACTTCAAGGTTTCACAACTATTTTAAACTTTCAGGATAGGCTTTTTTGAGACAACTTCAACATTTTCTAGTTGTTTTGTTTTTCACTCTGCCCATTTTTTCAGCAACATCAACATCACATTAGAAGCATCTTAGCAGCCAAATAAAACATTTTAGCATTGTATTAAGTTGTGCTGGCAACCTACAAACTTGCTACCATTATACAATTCATGTTAGCGACATGCTACAAATAATAATAATAATAATTCCTTACATTTATATAGCGCTTTTCTGGGCACTCAAAGCGCTTTACACATAGGGGGGGAATCTCCTCATCCACCACCACAGTGCAGCATCCACCTGGATGACGCTACGGCAGCCATTTTGCGCCAGACCGCACACCACACACCAGCTGATTGGTGGAGAGAAGACAGAATGATGTTATGACAATCAATTATGATATGGGGATGGTTAGGAGGCCATGGACAGAGGCCAGATTAGGCCAGGATGCCGGGGTTAAACGCCTACTCTTTCTCGAAGGATATCCTGGGATTTTTAATGACCACAGAGAGTCAGGACCTCAGTTTAACGTCTCATCTGAAAGACGGCGCTCACTGAGCAGTATAGAGTCCCCGTCACTATACTGGGGCATTAGGACCCACACAGGCCGCAGGTTGGGCGCCCCCTGCTAGCCTCACTAACACCACTTCCGGCAGCAACCCAGCTTTCCCATGTGGTCTCCCTTCCAGCTACTGACCGGGCGCAGCCCTGCTTAGCTTCAGTGGGCGACCATGTGAGAGTTGCAGAGAGCTAGCTGCCGGCTAGCAGTAAATGTAAACACTGTAAGTCATGCTAGATCAAAACATGCTATCTACATAAAATATGCTAGCGGATTTAAATATTAGCTGTGAGAAAAATTGTTAATAAACTTACTAACATTGTGGAAAATTGTTTGTAAAACATGTTAACAGCGTGCTAAACGTGTTAGCAGTTTATTAAACAAGGCTAGAAACATGTTAGCAACATGGAGAACTTTCAGAATATTACAAACTTCAAGACTTTACAACTATTTTAGACTTTCAGGCTCGGCTTTTTTGAGACAGCCTCAAAAGATTCAAGTTTTTGTTTGTTCTTCGTTCTTTCTCTTTCTTCTCCGTTTCCCCCTTTTCCACTAACAGAAAGAACAAAATATGGCAGTTTCATGTGTTTCCAGAAGAGAAGAGCTCGCTCTGCCCTGGAAAGTTGGCTCCTGCTGGTTTTGAACTAGAACGTGCTTTTTTTAGATGCTAAAAAGCTGAATAAAGTCAGTCGGCTTAATGTGACAATAAGTCATCCATACTATAATCAGCTTAACTCTTTATGGATTATTGAGTGTTCAGTAACCCTCAAGAAATTATTGTGAGTGTTAATTATATGTATTTATTTCATTTACAAGCATTGACGTATTGGGAATTGCACATACAGCTGAAGTCAGAATTATTAGCCCCCTTGTTTATTTTTTTTCCCCCAATTTCTGTTTAACAGAGAGAAGATTTCTTCAACACATTTCTAAACATAATAGTTTTAATAACTCATTTCTAATAACTGATTTATTTTATCTTTGCCATGATGACAGTAAATAATATTTTACTAGATATTTTTCAAGACACTTCTATACAGCTTAAAGTGACGTTTAAAGGCTTAACTAGGCTAATTAGGTTAACTAGGCAGGTTAAGGTAATTAGGCAAGTTATTGTATAACGATGGTTTGTTCTGTAGACTATTGAAAAAAAATTTGCCTAAAGGGGCTAATAATGTTGACCTTAAAATAATGTTTTAAAACATAAAAACTGCTTTTATTCTAGCCCAAATAAAACAAATAAGACTTTCTCCAGAAGAAAAAATATAATCAGACATACTGTGAAAATTTCCTTGCTTTGTTAAACATCATTTAGGAAATATTTAAAAAAGAAAATAAATCAAAGGGGGGCTAATAATTCTGACTTCAACTGTATATACAAATAAATAAAATAAAGCACTTGGCTTTCTTTTCTCACCATTACACTGAAAACCTTTTTGTTTTGCAGTTGTATTTTTAAATGATTTCTATGTTAAGATGAGGCCTCTCGTGTGACTGTCTGTTGTTTTTCTGCTCTGTAGGTGTTCATCATGTGTTAGCAGTCCTTTCCCCTGCAACTGGTGTAAATATCGCCACATCTGCACTAATAATGTAGCCGAGTGCTCTTTCCAGGAAGGTCGGGTGAGCAGCTCAGAGGTAAGAAGCCAGACCGCAGCACCTAAACAAACACGCCGCTGCTAAAGGACACATTTTAACTGACTGACTGACTCTTTGAGTACTTTACTAGTCAAGTGTTTCAACAAAATATAGTCAAGAAATTTGAAATAAGACAAATGTAGATAACTTTTTGCAGAGTTTGATCAAATGACTTGTAATAGTTTTGGGATTTTTACATTGTGCTGTGCTACTTTTAAATGTGTATATATCAGTGACGTGCAGTGATGATTGTGGCTGGTGAGGCACGACTCTTTCAGGACCTTGTTTACAAATATATGCACTCAATATATTTGCTAACTACCAATTGTGTTTCATATATCATATTAGCGTTCATTCTATACACATGGCAGGTACATATCAGCTCAAGGAAGAATGTAAAATGTATAGCGATTCAATATGCCTCCCAAAAACAACAAGGTGGATGCTACAGACAGCCTATAACAAGTGACATAGCATCACGGTGACTTTTTCTCTCACAAACACACACATACTGTAGGTTGCACTCTGTCTTACCTTTACTTGAAAATGAAGCCTTGACATGACTTGAATTACTTTGAAATGATAGAGTTATCTTCTGTTTCGTCCTTTGAAGCAATCCCTTTAGCTCCTGGATTGGTCGTCCATTATTTAATAACATTTTGATTAAAAGATATTAACGTTACATCCTTGATTTTTGCAGTCAGTCAGATCAAAACATAAAATAACGGACTCCTATTGAACTTTACTTTACTACATAGAAGAAGAGCAACCTGAACAAGAACAACCGTGAGCTCACGTGCGCCCCTTTATTGCGGCAGAGCTACTGCCTGCCTCACCTCATGTCTTTTCAGTGCAGCTTTATGTCAGATCCTAACACTAAATAAGTGATAGACATTCGTGAAGTACAATACCTATCAGATGCAAAGTGAGGACATAAAAATATTAAATGTCTACAATGTATAAAAACATTTTAATAAAGCATTACATTGGTAGTACACAGAGTAAGCAAAAGACATGCGCGCAACCCAGTTTCCAAGGAATTGTGGAATCTGAAGTGAGGCACAGCTCGGTGCTGCCTCACCTCGCTTCCTATGCTGTAATTGAAAAGAAAATACGCAAAATACAGCGATTTTTATTATTAAAAGGATTGAAATCATATGAATCATACAGAAATTGCATTTATAGCACAGATCAGTGGACAAATATTTATTTTATCATTAGTTTACATCTCATGATGACAAGTGAGGAGGATTCACCTGCCTCCCCTGACCGTATGTCCCTGGTATATATACCATTTTAATGGATAACTGTAAAAATTAAACATTCATATTCAAAAACATCAGATTTTTCAGTTAGTGTAGTAAACTAGCAAATCATGGTTTTTACATTTAATTCCAGGTTTTTATATATATATATATATATATATATATATATATATATATATATATATATATATATATATATATATATATATATATATGCTTAACAGTAGGGATGCTCTAATTGGGATTTTTGCAGTCAATACCGAGTACCGATTGCTTGTCGTTGTGATCGGCTGATACAGAGTACCAATTCTGATGCTTCAAGCTTTATATAACTTTATACCTAAGATAATAAATTAAGGATGTTACATACTCGTAATGGTCAAAAGCAGCTGTACAAAAAGAAAGTAGATAAAACAGATTTTAAAAAATGGTAAGAAAAATGACTAGTAATGCAATTTGGAAGCATTGCTCATGTGTTGTAGCGCTGCTGATGCATAACCCAGCCGCATAACCCGGATGCATCTTCCTCTGCTTGTAAACTTGTAAACAAACGCTTGCAATCGGTTCATGAGATCGGCCAGATCAATGAGTACCGATCAAGTCGTGAAATGTGTTTATCGGTCGATACCGATCTTCGGCCGATCGATCGGAGCATCCCTACTTAACAGATACTTTAAATTTGAACGCTTTAATATTAGATTATGAACAATGATGATTTTTAAATCTTTCTATTATTTGATAGTATTAATTATTACTTTTCTGTGATATTATATTATTCATTCATTCATTCATTTTCTTGTCGGCTTTGTCCCTTGCGGGGTCGCCACAGCGGAATGAACCGCCAACTTATCCAGCACGATTTTACACAGCGGATGCCCTTCCAGCCGCAACCCATCTCTGGGAACTTCCACACACACATTCACACTCATACACTACGGACAATTTAGCTTACCCAATTCACCTGTACTGCATGTCTTTGGACTGTGGGGGAAACCGGAGCACCCAGAGGAAACCCACGCAAACGCAGGGAGAACATGCAAACTCCACACAGAAACGCCAACTGACCCAGCCCAGCCGAGGTTCGAACCTGCGACCCAGCGACGTTCTTGCTGTGAGGCAACAGCACTACCTACTGCGCCACTGCGTTGCCCGCGATATTATATTATATTATATTATATTATATTATATTATATTATATTATATTATATTATATTATATTATATTATATTATATTATATTATATTATATTATTTTATATCTTATTATTTTATATTATATTATATTATATCTTATTATTTTATATTATATTATATTATATCTTATTATTTTATATTATATTATATTATATCTTATTATTTTATATTATATTATATTATATCTTATTATTTTATATTATATCTTATTATATTATATTATATTATATTATATTATATTATATTATACCTTATTATTTTATATTATATTATATTATATCTTATTATATTATATTATATTATATTATATCTTATTATTTTATATTATATTATATTATATCTTATTATTTTATATTATATTATAATATATCTTATTATATTATTTTATATTATATTATATTATATTATATTATATTATATTATACTATTTTATATTATATTATATTATATTATATTATATCTTATTATTTTATATTATATTATATTATATCTTATTATATTATATTATATTATATTATATTATATTATATTATATTATATTATTTTATATTATATTATATTATATTATATTATATTATATTATATCTTATTATTTTATATTATATTATATTATATTATATTAAATTTTATTATATTATATTGTATTATATCTTATTATTTTATATTATATTATATTATATTATATTAAATTTTATTATATTATATTGTATTATATCTTATTATATTATTTTATATTATATTATATTATATTATATTATATTATATTATATTATATTATTTTATATTATATTATATTATATTATATTATATCTTATTATTTTATATTATATTATATTATATCTTATTATATTATATTATATTATATTATATTATATTATTTTATATTATATTATATTATATTATATTATATTATATTATATTATATTATATTATATCTTATTATTTTATATTATATTATATTATATTATATTAAATTTTATTATATTATATTGTATTATATCTTATTATTTTATATTATATTATATTATATCTTATTATTTTATATTATATTATATTATGTCTTATTATTTTATATTATATTATATTATATCTTATTATATTATATTATATTATATTATATCTTATTATTTTATATTATATTATATTATATCTTATTATATTATATTATATTATATTATATTATATTATATTATATTATATTATATTATTTTATATTATATTATATTATATTATATTATATTATATCTTATTATTTTATATTATATTATATTATATCTTATTATATTATATTATATTATATTATATTATATTATATTATATTATATTATTTTATATTATATTATATTATATTATATTATATCTTATTATTTTATATTATATTATATTATATTAAATTAAATTATATTATATTATATTGTATTATATCTTATTATTTTATATTATATTATATTATATCTTATTATTTTATATTATATTATATCTTATTATTTTATATTATATTATATCTTATTATTTTATATTATATTATATTATATCTTATTATATTATATTATATTATATTATATCTTATTATTTTATATTATATTATATTATATTATATCTTATTATATTATATTAAATTATATTATATTATATTGTATTATATCTTATTATTTTATATTATATTATATTATATCTTATTATTTTATATTATATTATAGTATATCATATTAAATCATATTATATTATATCATATTATATTATATTATATTATACTAATTTATATAATATTATATTATATTATATACCAAATATTTTTGTTTTTAAAATAATTTTTTTTTTTAAAGTAAACATTAGTGAACCTGTTTTCTCAAGGCTGTTCACGTTCTCTTCCTACCATTACATTAAAATTCAGTGTGCTATAATGCACACTGTTTTTTTTTTTAATACTAATTTACTTGTTAGTGTTGAACAAATTCTTGACTACTGAATTACTCTCAGCAGTCTCTGTGGTCTGAATTGTTCTCGTCTGGAGGGTTTGATCCACAGCGGTGCCATGCAGCATAATCAGATTCAGATGTGTTAGGAGCTGATTTGTGATTCAGTGTGGCTCAGATGATTCACTGCTTCACTTTCTCTTGTGAGCGATTGATCGAGAAGGGCTCGTCTGCTCTCTGTTTTGCCCTCAAGGGTTGGCATCCGTTTAAACTCAGTATGGAAGCTTTTGTGGCCTGCTTCCTGAGGGGACAGGAAGTGAGATCAACACAAGCACTTACTTGTCCTTTTCTAATTCAAATTTGAATTTAAGGGAAGAGTTTATGACCGTACATCCCCAGTTAATTGATTAGGAATTGTGTTACTGTATTACAAATTTGTTGTGTTTAAATATTCAATAATTTCCTAAATTGATTTTGTGAATCTCTTTTTATGAATACAGATTTTGATTACAATACTCCCAACAGCCAGAAAAGATCAAATAATTAAATTTGGTAAAATAAAATGTTGTATACAATCAGACAATCAGTAAAAAACTTCAGAATATAGATATTAATAAAACTGAAGTTTGGTCTAAGTACTGCTGAAGTAAATATGTAAAGACTTGTATTATAATTGAACATCAATTGTAATAGCATCAATTGAACAGCAACAATGTAGTCAAAACCCGGGCACAATCCTTAAACTTGAAATTGACATATGCCAGAAAAATTCACATAATAGAGGCCAAAATAGAGATCTCAAAATGGACAGATGCAACGTAAAAACATGCTAGCATTGTACAGAATTGTGTTAGCAGTGTGTTAATCATGCTAGAAAATGTTAGTAGTGAGTTAAATCATAATAAAAACATATTTGCAATCTGATGAAACATGCTAGCATTGTACCAAATTGTGTCAGCAGTGTGTTAGTCGTGCTAGAAACATGCTATTGACATAAAACATCCTAGCAGTTTCAAATGTTAGTAGTGAGGTAAATCTCACTTTATAAGATAAGCCTGACACCCACTGTACATATACATTTGTAATTATGTTCATCTATCTGCACACTTCTGATTATTAATAGCAACCTGTATATATATCCATCTATTGTAAATCTCTGTTCATAGCTAATACAACCTGTATATAATGCTCATAGTACATCCATTTGTAAATATCACCATAGTTTTTCTATAATTGCACTTTATAACTTATACCTGTATCCTGCACTTGCTGCTATTGCACTCCTGGTTAGACCTAAACTGCATTTCGTTGCCCTGTACTTGTGCATGTGTAATGACAATAAAGTTGAATCTAATCTAATCTATCTAATCTAAAACATGCTAGCATTGTGCCAAATCTTAATGTTATGCTATAAAATTTTAGTAGTGAGTTAAATCATGATATCAACATTTTAGCAACCTGATAAAACATGCCTACATTATACAAAATTATGTTAGCAGCATGTTAATCATGATAGAGAATGTTAGTAATAAGTTCAATTATGATAGGAACATATTAGCAACCTGATAAAACATACTAGCATTTTACAAAATTATGTTAGCGGCGTGCTAATCATGCTAGAAAATGTTAGTAGTGAGTTAAATCATGATAGCAACATTTTAGCAACCTGAAAAAACATGCTAGCATTGTACAAGATTATGTTAGCGGTGTGCTAATCATGCTTGAAAATGTTAGTAGTGAGATAAATCATGATAGCAACATTTTAACAACCTGACAAAACATGCTAGCATTGTACAAGATTATGTTAGCGGTGTGCTAATCATGCTTGAAAATGTTAGTAGTGAGATAAATCATGATAGCAACATTTTAACAACCTGAAAAAACATGCTAGCATTGTACAAGATTATGTTAGCAGTGTGTTAATCATGTTAGAAAATGTTAGTAGTGAGATAAATCATGAAAAGGAACATATTAGCAACCTGAAAAAACATGCTAGCATTATACAAAATTATGTTAGCTACGTGCTACTCATGCTAGGAAATATTAGTAGTGTGTTAAATCATAATTTCAACATTTTAGCAACCTAAAAAATATGCTAGCATTGTACAAGATTGTTAGCAGCGTGCTAATCATGCTAGAAAATGTTAGTAATAAGTTAAATCATGATAGCAACATTTTAGCAACCTGAAAAAACATGTTAGCATTGTACAAAATTATGTTAGCAGCGTGCTAATCATGCTAGAAAATGTTAATAGTGAGTTAAATCATGATAGCAACATTTTAATAACCTGAAAAAACATGCTAGCATTGTACAATGTTATGTTACCTGTGTGCTAATCATGCTAGAAAATGTTAGTAGTGAGATAAATCATGATAGCAACATTTTAGCAACCTGAAAAAACATGTTAGCATTGTACAAAATTATGTTAGCAGCGTGCTAATCATGCTAGAAAATGTTAGTAGTGAGTTAAATCATGATAGCAACATTTTAATAGCCTAAAACACATGCTAGCATTGTACAAGGTTATGTTACCTGTGTGCTAATCATGCTAGAAAATGTTAGTAGTGAGTTAAATCATGATAGCAACATTTTAGCAACCTGAAAAAACATGTTAGCATTGTACAAAATTATGTTAGCAGCGTGCTAATCATGCTAGAAAATGTTAGTAGTGAGTTAAATCATGATAGCAACATTTTAATAACCTGAAAAAACATGCTAGCATTGTACAAGGTTATGTTACCTGTGTGCTAATCATGCTAGAAAATGTTAGTAGTGAGATAAATCATGATTGCAACATTTTAGCAACCTGAAAAAAACATGCTAGGAGATACTTCACCCAAAAATGTTGCTCCAAACCCATATGCTGGTAGTTTTTGTGTCGTGCAGAATAAATATCAACATACGGGTTTTGAAACAACACGAGGGTGAGTCAATAATGACAGATTTAGCTTTTTGGATGAGCCGTTTCTCTGACATCCAACAAGTCCCTCAGGCTGTGGTAAACTCAACCTGGTCATCGGCCTCTTGCTCCTGCAGATTAACTCTTTCACAAGTGTCCATCTGTATGTGAGAGCCGCACAATGGCTGCTTTCACTCGTTGTCTGCGAAACACTGGGAACTTTTCTCACCCGCTTCTTTGTTTGTCTCGTTTGACACTTGCTTGAGTTGCCGAGCCAAGGCATTTTCCCTCGACGTGTGTTTACACTGGGCGATAAGAGGAAGAATTGTTGCAAATGTCATTCTCACTCTGAATAGAAATCCAGTTTTCCACAAGCTGTTATTTAGAGAGACATTTCGTTAGCTTTCAGAGCATTTGGAGGTGTGAATTTTATTTATTTATTATTAAAATGCCTTTTTTATTTAATTTTGACTGGTAAAACGGACTAAATAAGTCGATTTGAATGCCTTTGACTGACTCTTATGTACTTCTAGAGACCAAAAATCTGAATTATGTTTATTTGTAATTGATTTTCTTAGGTTTCCATCTGTGTTTTTGAAATGTGTAGATATTGCAATGTACACGTGTGCTTATAATGGAAATGGAGTTTAAGCTAATAATTCAATTGGTTGTTTGTTTGTTTGTTTGTTTGTTTGTTTGTTTTATGACTATACATTTGTTGTTGAGTCACATTCACAGATTTTTGAGCTATGTTCTATGAGTGTTTCCATATTTACATTGGTTACATTTTCATTAATTAATTTAGCATATGCTTTTGTCCAAAGCAACTTAAACATGAGGATAAAAAAAGCATGTCAGATTGTATGAAAGTGACTGTAGGACAGTTTCTGGTGCATTTGGAGATGAAAGGGTGTGTTATGATTAACTTTATGATTTATGATTAGCTTTATTTGGTTTGTTTATATTGTATTTAAAAAATAAAAATAAATAAATATATATAATATTTATTTTATTGCTGAAACGCATTGACATTGTTTTTCCTTTTATATTTTAGACAAAAATATTGCATAAATTATGATGGAATTTGTTTTATTTTATTTATTTATTTAGCTGTTTATTTATTTTGCATTTATTAAAAATATATATTTATTGTTGAAACTAATTTGCAAACAAAATATTTAGTATTTAAATATTTAATATTAAGGAACAGCATAATAGTATTCATTAGTAACCTATCCACCGATAAACCATTCATCAATAATCCCTTCATCCATCCATGAATAACACATCCGTCCATCCATCCATCCATCCATCAATAATCCATCCATCCATCAATAATCCATCCATCCATCAATAACACATACATCTATCTATTCATCCATCCATCCATTCATCCATCCATCCATCAATAACCCATCCATCCATCCATCCATCCATCCATCAATAATTCATCCATCCATTAATGACCCATCCATTTATCCATCAATCAGTAATCCATCTATCTTTCCATCCATAATCGTTTCATCCATAAATAACCCATCCATCCATCTATTCATCTATAAATAACCCATCCATCCATCAGTAATTCATCAATAATCCATTCATCCATCCATCAATAATCCATCCATCTATCTTTTCGTCCATCCATCAATAGTCCGTCCATCTATCAATAAACCGTCCATCCATCCATAATCCATCCATTCATCCATCTATCATCCATCCATTAATAATCTATGCATCCATCCGTCGATCCATTAATAATCCATCCATCTGTTCATCCATCAATAATTTGTCCATCCATCCATCCATCCATCTGACAAGCCATCCATCCATCAATATTTCGTCCATCTGTTCATCCATCCATCATCCATCCATCAATAATCCATTCATTCATCAATAATGCATGCATCAGTAATCCATCCATCAATAATCTGCCCATCAACAATCCATCCGTCCATAATCCATCCATCAATAATCTATCCATCCATTAATCCATCCATCCATCCATCAATAATCTATCAATCCATCAATCAATAATCTATATCCATCCATCCATCAGTCCATCCATCAATAATCTATCAATCTATCAATCAATAGTCTATATCCGTCCATCTATCCATCAATCCACCCATCAATAATCTATCAATCCATCAATCAATAGTCTATATCCGTCCATCTATCCATCAATCCACCCATCAATAATCTATCAATCCATCAATCAATAGTCTATATCCGTCCATCTATCCATCAATCCACCCATCAATAATCTATCAATCCATCAATCAATAATCTGTCCATCCATCCATCCATCCATAATATATCTATCTATCCATCCATTAATAATTTATCAATCCGTTAATTAATAATCCGTCCGTCCATCCATCCATCCATCCATCCATCCATCCATCCATCCATCCCCAACGTTTCTTCTTGTTTTCTTTGTCCACCACTGTCAGTGATCACAGTTTTTCCCCCAAACAGACACGCTATCAAAAGAATTCTCATTTAAATGCAGATTCACTTGCAGAATTTGAAGATACTTTGCCTCTCTTTTGTACCATAGTTTAACTGACCGCCAAGATCCCCCTATAGTGAGCGTTCATTAAACTGCGTCATGTGCAAAAGAACCTCACACAGCATTAAACTCCAGCACATTCATTTCTATTTCCATTCAGCTGTAAGCCGATTTGAGTCAATCACAGTTTCATCCTGTTGATTCTACAATTGTCCGTTTTTTTCTGCTGCGGCATGATGGATGTTTTCGTGGGTTTCAACAGCATAATTCCTTCCAGAATTTCAGGTGCTAATGAGTGTCGAGCCAAATAACTAGCCAACTTTTTGTGCCTTTTGTTTTTGGTTAGCCATGTTTGAAATGGGCCCAAGTGTTTAATGTCTGCCTCGGTGTCGTGTTTCCAGCCAAGATTCTGTTGCGGTGAGGGGAAATAATAGTCTTAGCACAGATCTGGCCCTATCTGTGAATAGATTTACATCTTGTATTCCCGCCTCCTCTCTCCTTTTTCTCTGTTTTCTTTCTCTCCGTGCGCTTTTGATTTCTTCTTGTCTGGCGCATTATTGCACACTCGAGCGCGCCGCGTTCAGAGGTCGAGAAGTTTTTTGTGTGTTGTCAGAGTTTTCTTGCACCCGGTGACCGAGGAGTGAAAGGAGAACAGCAGACGTGACTCTCCAGCTGCTTGGATACCAGACACGGAGAGCATTGGCTTTATTTAGATCCCTCTTGCATTTCTTTGCATCATGATTGCAGAGTAAAGCCACAGCAAAAGGACTAAAGTGGCTCTGCTAACTAGCAAACTAACTAACTGTCTAAGCAACCTTGTGGGCTTTAGATGAGCGAGGGATGTGTGTGAAAGAGATCAAGCAGGTCCAGAGTGTGCCTTTTTTGATTTTATTTTTATCTGAGTGGGCAGTCAAATATTTTAGCTTTGATTTTTTTTATAAAAAAAAAACACCTACTAATGCCTTTGAATTTGAAATGAATTGAATTAGAATTTATTGTCATCAGTGCTTCCCACACATAGGGCTCTATTTTAATGATCTAGGGCGCAAAGTCTAAAGCGCATCGCGCATGGTGCTTATTTTCTTAAGGAGTTATGGGTGTATTTAGAGCATAACGTGCATTAAACCAATCAGAATCTCATCTCCCATTCCCTTTAAGAGTCAGTGCGTCGTGCCATGATGCATTTGCTTTTACATGACGGACTTCAAATGGAAAAACTGAACGCTTCACTAGCGAGAAAACAGTTAAACAGGCCATCTGCAGCACAAGGATAAAGAACGAGCCACCTCCATTTACTTTCGTGGATAAGGAAACGGTGTTGCATGCACTCCACTAAAGACATCCATTAGCCTACATATTTAATTTCATTTGTTAAGCGCAAAAATTGGTTCAAAACTATTTCTAAATTCAGTTCTAATTTCCAGCAAATGAATAAATGAACAATAATAACAATATGTGGTCAAAAAACTGAGTTATATCCAAACACACATCTCTTATAGTGATGCAGACGTCTCCAAAACAGATGGACAAATCTAAACTTGTTTATTAAAGTAAACATAAATATGCATATAATAAATAATACTGCTAATAATAATAACATTATACAAATGCATACTGTCATGAATAAACTAAAAAAAGTCCCCCAAGATGAAGGCATGGAGGTAGGGATTTTTATAATTATGTAGAAATTAATTTTTGTGACGTTTTAATCTTTTATTTGTTTTCCCTATATAAAGATATTTGTGTATTGCTGTACACGGTGTGTATTAAGCAATGTGTAAATGTTTGGACCTGCATAGGTGCATAACTAACACGCTCTGCACTGGACTTTAAGACCAGCTTTTAGTTGGTCAATGGCGCGGTCTATTTCAGTTCCTCAAAATAGCAACACGCCAACAATGCGCTTAACACACCTCCTTTATAGAGTAGCACACCCATGAGTCCACAGAGTGGTGCAAATGGATTTGCTATTTAAACAACGTGGCGCAAAACATGAAAATTAGCATTGCGCTGGTCTCAAAATTGCAACAAATTGCGCCAAACACATCTCGAGCCTTATTGCGCCGGGTGTATGATCGGGCCCTTAATTATATTATGTCCCTTTTTTTTGCAATTTGACTATTTGATTTAATTTCAATTTGCATGGTTCACAGATTTTTCACAGAATTTGTTTTATTCATAATTGTTTATATTAGGGCTGCACAATGTATCGTTTCAGCATCGATATCGCAATGTGTGCATTCGCAATAGTCACATCACAGCATCTGCAATGTGGAGTTGGGATTATTATAGTTGATTAGCAATAATGTACAGTGTACAATATTTTTCTCTAACATATAAATTTGGGCTACCGTTTTTTGGACCATTATTATGATAGATTAGCTGCAGATTTGGCTTCAGTACTGACTAATCTAATGTACACTCACCGGCCACTTTATTAGGTACACCTTACTAGTACCGGGTTGGTCCCTCTTTTGCCTTGAGAACTGCCTTAATCAACAAGGTAGTGGAAATATTCCTCAGAGATTTTGGTCCCTGTTGACATGATAGCATCACGCAGTTGCTGCAGATTTGTCGGCTGCACATCCATGATGCGAATCTCCCATTCCACCACATCCCAAAGGTGCTCTATTTGATTGACTGTGGAGGCCATATGAGTACAGTGAACTCGTTGTCATGTTCAAGAAACCAGTCTATCCTGCTGGAAGTAGCCATCAGAAGATGGGTACACTGTGGTCATAAAAGGATGGACATGGTAAGCAACAATCAAGAAATCGAGACTCATCAGACCAGGCAACGTTTTTCCAATTTTCAATTGTCCAATTTTGGTGAGCCTGTGCCAATTGTAGCCTCAGTTTCCTGTTCGTAGCTGACAGGAGTGGCACCCGGTGTGGTCTTCTGCTGCTGTAGCACATCTACCTCAAGGTTTGACGTGTTGTGCATTCAGAGATGCTCCTCTGCATACCTCTGTAGTAACGAGTGGTTAATTTAGTTACTGTTGCCTTTCTATCAGCTGGAACCAGTCTGGACAGTCTTCTCCTCTGACCTCTGGCATCAGCAAGATGTGTGCGCCCACAGAACTGCTGCTCACTGGATATTTTCCCTTTTTTGGACCATTCTCTGTAAACCCTAAAGATGGTTGTGTGTGAAAATACCAGTAGATCAGCAGTTTCTGAAATACTCAGACCAGCCCGTCTGGCACCAACAACCATGCCACGTTCAAAGTCACTTAAATCACCTTTCTTCCCCATTCTGATGCTCAGTTTGTACTGCAGCAGATCATCTTGATCATGTCTACATGACTAAATGCATTGAGTTGCTGCCATGTGATTGGTTCAAATTTGCGTTAGCGAGCAGTTAGACAGGTGTACCTAATAAAGTGGCCGGTATGTGTATACGCACAAATATAACAAAGCATCCAATAGAAAATATTAATTTAAATTCGAGATATGTGAGAGACGCTGTACATTTTTAAGGTTTTCTAAATTTTACTGCCAACCATTTATTGTTTGCTACCCACAATGTAAAACATTGTCTTACATTTCCTCTATTTATAACTCATCTCTAAGTTGAAACTATGAAAAGTCTCAAATACGACTCCAATAAACATCTAAATCCATTTGGTCAGATGTGACGAATCAACTTAAAGCCTTCTATAAGCGTCTCCAGGCATATTAAATAGTCATTTGGTCATTCCCACTAATTTTTTCTTTTTTTAACACCTCCGTCAGGAAGCACCAGGCAACTAAGTGTTTCCATACCCGCCGTTCTGACATTTACAGTTTTTCAATTAGAGAAATTATTAACTATGCGCACGCTAACGGAGCCGCGGCTCAGAGAAACAAGGTTAATTGGATCTGTAATCAGGCCGTGTGGATAATGAGGCTTAATGATAGCCAGATGAAAGATTGGAAGTGATTTGATATATGATTTGGACTCGATATAAGCACGGCGGGACAGACACCCATACAATTAACACCTGCCTGATTTGAGAGAGAGACACACACGCACACCAGGGAGGATACAAAACACTAGCAAAAAAAAAAGACAGGAAAATCCTCTCAGTTGTAGATGCAGAAGGGGGTGCCGCTCGTTTACTCGCCCCTTCGGCTTTTGGCGCATTTTAATTTTACACTTAACTGAACATCAAAGAGATGCCTTATCAGTGCTTATCAGAGGCAGCCAGCAGCACTGAGATACGGCCATCTCTCTGTTTCTCTGTCTTTCCCTCCAGCGCTGAGAATGACAATCTTCTTATCGCCCTCCCTTCTTCACTCTCGGCCGAGGAAAAAAAAAAAAAAGAGTTAGTCAGCGAAAAGTGTTGAGTCACTGGGTGTTGATACTGGAGGCTGGAGCGGGCCAAGATGACAGCGCTTCAGAGAGCAGCCCGTCAGCGCCTGTCACTCCATCACTCTATCACACTCGCTGGCTCTTTGTTAAAGCCAAATCAGAAATCTACAGGGTGTATTTTTGCTAGTGCACAGTGCTGTTCTTTAAGTCAATGATTAATCTGTGCACAAAACAAATCATTGTAAAGTGCAAAATAATTTTTTTTTGGCAATTTAAAATAATTATTGACGTTTGAAGTATTTTTCAAATATTTGTCACGTGGAGTTTACAATGTTTTTTTTTAACCCCTTCACGTGTGGGGATGCAATGATTAACCGATTTCAATATTAACCGTACTTTAATTAGTCACGGTTAATTAATCGTAAAGGCTTCTCAACACCACGTTTCTGCACGGAACAAAACTGCTGCAACTAAACAAAGTTACGCCAACTGTGCGCTAGTTTGAAGTTCTGAGCTTGTACACCAAATCCACACACGCACACTTAAATAACTATGGCTGAGGCTATTAACTAAGGGGCATTCACATGTTGCATCTTTTGCGCTTGCAAGTTTGTTATTTCTTTTCCTGCGCGCATATTGGGAGTGAAGTGCATGCGGTGCATACGCAGCACGACGCGCTCACGCTTTCCAGGTGCACCTACTTGAAAGAATGGTGCGAGGGCTCTGCAAATCATGTAACAAGAACTGACCAGTCAGCTTCATAATAAAATCTAAAATAGTTACATCCCTATTCACGTGTGAGTTATAAATACTCTAGCTGACCCTCCTGTGGGAGTTTTTTTTGTGACCATTACTTAGAATCCATTGCATTTTAAAATCCATATAGTGATGCGTCAAGTTTATCATGTGACCCACCAACCCCAATGATCTATGTACAGTTGAAGTCAGAATTATTAGCCCCTCTGAATTATTAGCACCTCTGTTTTTTTCCCCCAATTTCTGTTTAACAGAGAGAAGATTTTTTCAACACATTTCTAATAATAATAGTTTTAATAACTCATTTTCTAATAACTGATTTATTTTATCTGTCATGATTGCAGTAAAAAATGTTTTACTAGATATTTTTCAAGACACTTCTATACAGCTTAAAGTGACATTTAAAGGCTTAACTAGGTTAATTAGGTTAACTAGGCAGGTTAGGGTAATTAGGCAAGTTATTGTATAACAGTGGCTTGTTCTGTAGACTATCGAAAAAAAATAATTTTGACCTTAAAATGGCTTGTAAAAAATTTAAAACTCCTTCTTTTCTAGCCTAAATAAAACAAATAAAACTTTCTTCAGAAGAAAAAACATTATCAGACATACTGTGTAAATTTCCTTACTCTGTTAAACATCATTTGTGAAATATTTAAAAAAGAAAAAAAATTCAAAAGGGGGCTAATAATTCTGACTTTAACTGTATATGTCAACATGCACTGTGATTGTTCTAATCACACCGGTGTGATCGTACGCTTCAGGTACACGCCAAGGCTGATCACAAGGTGCGATCGAACACGAGAAAGAGTTAATACTTTATTTTATAGGAATCTTTTATAAATTTTTACAAAACCGAAAAACCAACTGTCAACAACAACAACAGAAAAACAAACATCCCTAATACTTATTTCTTCTTTGTGGCTTTAACAAAAGAGGCACACAGATAACAGTCTGCAGACAAGTTTCAAGTCCTCAAGCATTAAAAATAAATGAGCAAAAAGCATACATAAAAAATGAAGCATTCAGTGTATAATAGTAGGACGGTTCTGTATACCTTTATTACAAGCAAGCCATTTGTTGTTAATTTAAAAGGCATTGCAAGGTTACAGTAAGAAGAGAAAGTAAGAGGAAAGAAAGAAAACATTTTGAGATTCTGTCTATGGGATTAAATATCCCACTGCTCTAAGAATTGTAAATAATCAACATAATAATTTTCAGTATTTTTTTACATTTCGTTTGGAAAGACTTTTATTTTTTTAATAAAAAAATATTTATTAATTTATTAAAGATAGCTAAGCTATCAGTATTATTAGCCTCCTTAAAAAATACAGATTTTTTTTAATTGGCTAAATAACAAATTACTGTTGTCAAGCTAATTTCCCTAGTTAACCTAATTAACCTAGTTAAGCCTTTAAACTGCACTTTAAAGTCAGTGTGAAATAAATGTGTGCAATGTTCATTGTGCTAGCCACATTGTTATTCTTAGCAAAACAATTAATCCAATAAAAAAAATATATATGATGTTATTCGAAATGAGTTGAAACTATTATGTTTAAAAATGTGATAGAAAATATTCTCACACATTGCACAATATAACTATAGTATAGCACAGTAGATCAGGGGTTCCCAAACTTTTTAGCCCACAACCCCCAAAAGAACAATGCCAGTGACTCGCAACCTCCATAATCCTCAGAGGTGGTTATAAATATACATCAGGGCATGGCCTATATAAACATATATATAATATGTATATAATATACCTATATAAAATGTATTGACAACACAAAAAAGTGCAACAGTCTAACAACCATAGGCTATAATTAACAACATTTAATAATTTGTTTAATTTAATATTAACCTCACCTAATGAGACTGGTGGGCACAATGTTTTCAGCAAATCAATTCTTAGTTTCTTGGTCAAGGCTATTCTTGGTTTGATTTTGGAGACCGCCACTCAGAGATCATCCTTAATGTTCAGTTCCTGTATTTATTTTTACTGTGTTTGATTTCCATAAAGGTGTCAAACCTGGTGCTATAAAATCAATCTACTGCAGCTGACACTATTGCTGTGTTGTTAATCTAACGTAAAACACACAATCCTTTGACAAAAATTGAAAGGCTGATGGCTTTTTATTTGCATGTTGTTGCTTTTTTATGTAACTGTTAACTACTATTTTTATCTTCTGTGGCTTGTGGATAAAATATGGTGATTCTAATAGTTTAATAAAATTTATTTGACTTTTGGAAATCACCAAGCGACCACTTGTCATTGTCCTGCGACCTCCACTTTGGGAATCACTGCAGTAGATAAAAGTATTCGATAAAAAGTGCTCAAATAGTAAGTTTATAGTTCCAATGTGATATACTGTATAAACCATTCTAGACACCACACAGAACTGACATCACCTTTTACACCCTCTCTACAAACGCTATACAGGATGCAGTCTTAACTTTGTCTTAAAAGAGAGTATAAGTGTAGCAAGCAGATGCCTATTCTATTGCAGCAGAGTGTGTTTTTTAAAGCACACATTGAATTCCCATTGTCATTCAAGGGTTTGTTTTAGAGCGGATGCAAACAAGAATCAGTGTCTGTCATGTATGGAAAGAACAGTCAGTCAGCCGGGGGCCGAGATCAGTGTTGTTGTGGGCCGAGAGCATATGTGGGCTCTTTCAGTGATTACCACACCGGCTTATTTTTACATTCACAATGCATAGGCGTTCTATCACTCTGATCTGTGTGTGAGTCAGTCTGTATGTGCTTGCGGGTTTGTGTGTGGCTGCGTGTGAATGTGTACATGCATTTGTCTGTCTGTCTGTCTGTCTGTCTGTCTGTCTGTCTGTCTATGTGTGTCAGTCAGTGTGTTTGTGTGTGTCTCAGTGAAGTGCATCTTCTCTCAGTGTGCGCTCTGCCCCGGTGACTTGGCCCAGGCTTTTGAGAGGTGCTTCAGAAACACGAACATAAAAACACTCTTCAGACTGTAAACAGGGCGAGTGTGTGTGTGAGACAGGGTCTCTCTCTCCAGCGCCCTGGGCTTAATCCACTGAACAGCAGCGTCTCCATCTCTCTCCAAGACCCCGAGCAGAGGCAGAGCTGCATCTGTTTGAGGACCCTCCAACTCATATTGATCAGCGCTCTTTCACTGCCAGCTCACTGCACACAAATTGCATTAAAAACTCCATTCTGATGAAGATGCTTTAAATATAGAAGCAAAATACAACAATCAGGGGTCACTTCAATATTGTTTTTTTATAATTATTATTTAACAAAAGTATATATTTTCAATAACCTCTTAAGGCCTAAGGTGTTTTTTTACATGCATTTTTTATTTCTCTTTGCTATTTGGGCTTATTTGAACCTAATTAGAATAAAATCTAAGTATCATCTTTTGCTATGATGTACTTTTAGAGAAAAATGATGTTCATATATGTGGACTCGTGGTCCCAATTTACATAAAACTTTTTTTCCTGAATGTTTTTAATGCATATATAACAGAATTTTTTTTTAACTTGCTTTGACTATCAGAGAGTAAAAACAATTTTTTATCCATTTTGGACAGTTAAAAATAGGGTTTGGGACATTTCATATGCTGCAAAACAGGTGCAGGATGACACTGTATGTCTCTAACAAAATATAAAACATTCAAAGTATTTTAAATAGCCACTTAAGAGCTAAAACGTGCTGTCCACGTATGTGGACACTCAGGCCCTAGGAGGTTAAGCAAGAATGACTTAAATTTATTAGAAGTAAAATGTATTTCAGATCCAGTTTTTTAAACATTCTATTTCTCAAAAAAGTATTAAAAATCATCAATCTGACAAAAATATTAAGCAACACAGCTTGTTTTTAACATTAATGTTAATAAGAAATGTTTCTTTAGCAGAAGATCAATATTTTAGAATCATGTGACACTAAAGTGTGATTATGTGGAACATTTACTTTTGTGTCACAGGAATAGATAGTTTTTAAATCGTTCAATGATACTGTTACAACATTTTATAATATATATAATAAAGTATTATACAATCACCGGCCACTTTATTAGGTACACCTATTTAAAAATATTTTAAAAATAATGTAATATAAAATAATATAATGAAACATAATAAAGAAAATATAATAAAAAATAGTATATATATATATATATATATATATATATATATATATATATATATATATATATATATATATATATAACGTATAATATAAAATAAAATAATGTAATAAATTAAATATAATAAATCTAACATAATATATATATACACACTATATTTTAAGGTATTGATACATTTTAGACTTTTGCCTCAAACTCTTAGTTTGCTCTGTTTTAGGAATTGGATAAGGGATATAGAATAATTGCATGCAGATTATGTACATTATAAATACTAATGAACAGACAATATTTTAATAATAGGCAGTAATAAGCAACTAGTTAATAGAAAGAATTGCTACTTAAACTAAAGTGTTACTAATATAATATAATGTAATATAATATAATATAATATAATATAATATAATATAATATAATGTAATGTAATGTAATGTAATATAATATAATATAATATAATGTAATGTAATGTAATGTAATGTAATATAATGTAATATAATATAATGTAATGTAATGTAATGTAATGTAATGTAATGTAATGTAATATAATATAATATAATATAATATAATGTAATGTAATGTAATATAATATAATGTAATATAATATAATATAATAATTATTGCAATCTACCTGTTTGTTTACATTTTTTATTTTATTATAAAAATATAATACAGTACATATATATTTTTGTATTTTATTAGATATTTAATATACTATATTTTATAGTATATTAAGTAATATGTGATATATGGTAAGATAATTAAAATATTGTAAAGAAAATTGGTTTCAAATGAAATGAATTAATTTATTTAAATTCTCACAGATAATTAAACCTAAATAATTAAAATTTAATTATTTTCATGAAGCAGAAGGCTTCAAAATAATGTTAGTGACTATTTTTAAACTATTTTCAACTGCAAACAGAATAGAGCTTAAAATAACTCCAATTGAAGTGTGAAAATGGTGTTGAAAAGGATCATTTAAAAGGCATTTAAATGATTTCCATGAAGCAGAATACTTTAAAACAACATGCTAAAGCAACTGTTTTCAACCGCAAACAGAAAAGAGCTTAAAATAACTCAGAGCGAAGTGTGAAAACAGTATTGAAAAGGATCATTTAAAAGGCAAAAGTGTCTGTGATGGAGGATTCAGCGTGTTTTAAATTGGCCGTCTTTCATTTGCACACACTCTTTGACCTTCAAACTGCCAATTAAATCAGCAGTGGCTTTTTTTTTTTGTCCTTTCTGGTTTGGAGCGTCTCTTATTCTCCTCATCTGTTGTATTAAAATGCGTTTCATTAAATCTGCAGTCCGTCCTCCAGCACTGTATGTGTATTTTTTCCATCTTCGGTGTGTTTGTGAAGCACATGACCTGATCCGCAGAGCTGGAATTACAGCATCTGACAAACGCAGCTTTAACTCTTCTCATATTGTGTGTGTGTGTGTGTGTGTGTGGTCTACAAGATGGAAGGGTTTTGGAGTTTGTAGGGTCGAGAAAGGCTGTAAAACTGTGTCTGTTTTAAAGGAAAGAAAGAGTGTTTGGGGTAAATACGATGTTCCTCTGAGTTTTGCAGTATAATACTTTATGACGAGTGTTAGTTCTGGCAGTATATATAGATGTGTAGCGTTGAAACAGCTGATGTAGGAGATTGTTTGGTCGTGGATTTATCGGTGCAAGCAGCTCTAAATCTTGTGTTTGGCCACCATTGCAAACAACACAGCACTTCTGCAAGCTTTCATTTGTAGGGGCGTTTTGTTATTAGCATTATTTTTTTGTGTGCTAGAAATGTTTGTTTTTATTTGTATCTTTGATTTTACTGTCTAAAATGTCATATATTTTGCGCGCACACACACACACACACACACACACACACACACACACACACACACACACACACACACACAGACACACACACACACACATAACAATGAAGTTTCAAATTGTTCATAAATCATTGTGTAATTTCAATCTCCATGATTTATATATTTATGTATAATTGAAGGCAAAATTATTAGGAAAAACACGAATTTCTAATATATTTTTTTGTTTTTGCCATGATGACAGTACATTTCTAGTTATTTTTTATAATAGCATTCAGCTTAAAGTGCTGTTTAAAGACTTGTTATAGGACAAGTGGTTTGTTCTGTAGAAAAACTGAAAAATAATCTTAAGGTGGCTAATAATGTTGATTTAAAAAATAAAAAAATAGCTTTTATACCAGCCAGACAATAAGAAATGAGACTTTCTCCAAAAAATATATAATACTGTGAATATTTATGTGAATGTTTTCTGTGAAATACTGTGATTTGATCATAATTTGGGAAAATGTTATTTTAGTTACAAAACCAAAAATACACTCACCCCTCCCAAAAATGTGTGTTAAATATATAATTAGCTAATTTAATTAATTAAATTAAATTTAGTTTAATTTAATGTATTTTTATTTTTTTTATTTGATTTGATTTTTCATTTTATTTTATTGATTTTATTTTTTATTTTATTTTATTGATTTTATTTAATTATTTTTATTTTATTGATTTTATTTCATTATTATTATTATTATTTATTTATTTATTTATTTATTTTATTTATTTTTTTTTTGGAATAATACTATACATGTTTGCTTCATTTGTAAAGCAACCAGTCTTTAAGTCATTCTGTCTGATTTTTCTATTCGCAATTTGATTAGATGAGACTGATTATTCAACTTATAAAAATATAGAATTTGCTATTTTAATTTAATTTAATTATAATTTTTTACGTTTTATTATTATTTTTTGTTTTGTTTTGAAGTAACACTATGCATGTTTGCTTCAGTTGTAAAGCAACCAGTCTTAAAGTCATTCTGTCTGATGTTAATTTTTTTATTCGCAATTTGATTGGACGGGACTGATTATTCAGCTTATATAAATATATAATTTGCTGTTTTTGGCTATTTTAATTAATGTTATTTAATTTTTCATTTATTCATTTTCTTTTGGCTTAGTCCCTTATTCATCAGAGGTCGCCACAGCGGAATGAACCACCAACTTATCCAGCATATGTTTACGCAGCAGATGCCCTCTTTCATCTGTAACTTAGTTCTGGGAAACATCCATACACACTCATTCACACACATACACCACGGCCAATTTAGTTTATTCAATTCACTATAGCGCACGTGTTTGGACTGTGGGGGAGGAAACCCACACCAACATTGGAGAGAACATGCAAACTCCACACAGAAATGCCAACCCAGCCGGGACTCGAACCATTGACCTTCTTGCTGTGAGGTGACCGTGTTGCCCTTATTTTATTTATTTTATTTTATTTTATTTTATTTTGTTTTATTTTATTTTTGTATTTTTTATTATTATTTATTTTTTATTTATTTTTATTATTTTTTTTTTTTTTAAATAACACTATACATTTTTGCTTCATTTGTAAAGCAACCAGTCTTAAGGTCATTCTGTCTGATGGAATTTTTCAATTTGCAGTTTGATTGGACTGAAATCATGGGACTGATTATTCTACTTATACAATGACTGTAGACAAGGTTGAAGGAAAATAGTGTATTAAAAGTACCTATAAAGCACAAAAAACGTACTCAAATAAATAAATAAATACATTTACAAACAAATACATTGATTGATTTTATATTTATTATGATTATTTTATATATTTATTTTATTTTATTTACATTAATTATACATATTTTTCAATTCCTCCATTATAAAAATTGTATATATTAACTCATATTTCTTACCAACATTACCTTTCGCAGCACTTGACAGATAACACATTCAGAAAGTAAATAAAATGCCTAAAACATATTTTTGCTCACATGCATGAAGTGCTGATCTGTCAAGCAGTATGACATATTAAAGGAAGGTTTTCCTGTGTCAGCTGTGTCATGCTCTGAGAGTGACAGTGATTGACAGCAGGGCTGGTTTGTGCTAATATCACTCTCTCCTCTGTAACATTCATCATTACAGCAAGCTTAATTAGCTTATGTATGTATTTAACCTTAAAGAGCAGCACTGCGGGGACGCTATTCACCAAGACTGATGGCCACACACACACACAATTCCATTGGCAACGCCGGCGCCTTCCTCTCCTTTTGCTCTATTTTTTCCTGTTCTCTCTTTGATGATCTACTTTTACTCTTGTTTTTCTTTTTTAAATATTTCCCAACTGATGTTTAACAGAGTAAGGAATTGTCCACAGTATTTCCTACATTTTTTCATATGGCGAAAGTCTTATTTGTTTTAATTCTTAATTCTTTATTTTAGTTATTATTATTATAATTATTTAATATTATTAGCCCCATTAAGCAATATTTTTTTCGATTGTCTACAGAATAAACCACTGTTATACAATGACTTGCCTAATTACCCTAACTTGCCTAATTAACCTAGTTAAGCCTTTAAATGACACTTTAAGTTGAATACTAGTATCTTGAATAATATCTAGTAAAATATTAAAAGTTAATATTAAAATATTATATATTACTGTCATCATGGCAAAGATGGTGACGCAAGTGGTGTAGTGGTAAGTGCGTCGACACATGCACTCCGGTGCTCACGGCGACCCGCGTTCGATTCCCGCCTCGCGGTCCTGTGCCGATCCTTCCCCTTTCTCTGCTCCCCATGCTTTCCTGTCAATAATCTCTACTGTCCTGTACATTAAAGGTGAAAACCCTAAAAAAATTATTATAAAAAAAAAATCATGGCAAAGATAAAAGAAATCAGTTATTAGAAATGAGTTATTATGTTTAGAAATGTGCTAAAATAAACTGTTAAACATAAATTGGGGAAGAAAAATATACAGGGGGGGTAATAACTGTCTTCAACTGTATCATATATATATATATATATATATAATATATATATATATATATATATATATATATATATATATATATATATATATATTATATATATATATATATATATATATATATATATATATATATATATACATACATACATACATACAAAAAATTGTAGTAATAATTACATGTAAGGCTGGTATTAAGGAGATAAATTATTTTGTTTAACTCTTTCCCTGTAGTTAACGAAAGAAAACTCTTTCCTGCCATTGATGAGCTTTATGGTTATTCGTGTTTTAGGTGTATTATGGTAGGGGAAGCTCTAACGCATGTCCTGAGTAAGGTACATGATGTCAGATGCTCCGGGGAGTGAAAGAGAAGAGAGAGAAAGTAAGATCGTGGATAAAAATAAGAGTTATACAACCTTCCTTTGGCTTATTCCCTACCGTTTTAGATCTTTTCTTGACAAGAGACCAAAATAAAGAAGCTTTATTTTTATAATTTGTGTCTTGTCGTTGTGTCAGATTGCACACCTAACATAGTAGAGTATCTAATATGGTAAATGTCCGCAAATTTCTGAGAATTACCACCACAAAATCAGTTATTTTTATTGGAAAAAATCACAAAATAAAATCGTTAAAAACTAGGGGTCTGAATACTATACATACATATGTACAAAATACAGATGTGTTCACTCTTTACCTCTTATGTGGATTCTTATAAATATAATGAGCTATTAGATATGCAGATCTCTCTCTCTCTCTGCTACTTCTCCTTCAGTCTCTTCTCAATCTGTGTTCTTGCTCCGTCACTGCAATCTTTCTTTCCTTCTCTCTTCCTCTCTCTCTCTCTCCTCCCGGTCTGGTCTGGTCTCGGTGGGGCGACTCTTTCATTAAGGAGCCGCGGGCAGAGGTAATTAATTGCGGGATGAGTGACAGAGACGCCATTAGCTCAGCAGGAAGCGCTCTGGCTCTTCAAGCCGGACGCCGTAGCCATGCAGGAAGGAAGTGAAACACGGCGGGCGTCTGTCACCAGCCAGCCATTACGCAGCCGCCAGTCTCCACGCGTCGCACTTTTCACACAGAGCGCCCTTGCTTCTCATGCCGACCACTTGGCGATAAGCTATCTCGCTGGTCTTTACATTAGCAAACACTAAATTAAAGGCAGTCGTCCACTTCTGACTGGACTGCAAACTTAATTTATTAACTCACAAGAGAAATGAGCTGCTGAAGGATCTTTGGGACATCTTTGACCTGCTTTCTTGAGGTTAAATAAAGCTGCCATACTGTGAATCAATAATTACAGTGAATCGAATAATGACATTTGTATTTGTGTTAAACTTCAAGCCTGGTTTTCAGTGGTACAAAAAAAAATCGTACTCTAGTAAAAAGTACCATTGCTTGCCAAATAAATTGTAGTTTAAGTAAAAGTATCTGTTCTTTACTCGAATAGTCATATTTTACAGTAGGGAGCAGGGTCTTCTCTTGGAATGCTGTGTTGTTTTCCACATGTTATTGTGACCAAAAAACTCAATCTTAGTTACATCTGTCCACAGTATATTTTTCCAAAATGATTCAGGCTTGTCCAGATGAGCCTTTGCATATCTTAAACGACTCTTCATGTTGGCAGAATTTAGAGAAGGCTTTTTCTGCATCACCCTTCCATTGAACTGTTCTTTGTAAACGGTGCGCTGGACTGTGGAACGATGTACAATGAGATTATCAGCAGCAAGATGTTCCTGGAGCTCTTTGAGGGTGGTCTGTGACCATTCTGGCCATTGCTCGCTTTTGACTTTCAGATATTTTTCTTGGCCTACCACACTTTCCTTCATAAGAACTGTTCCTGTGGCCTTCCATTTTCTTACTATATTTCTGACTGTGAAGATGGAGACTTTAAACATTTGTGATAGCTTTTTACATCCTTCTCCAAATTCATGTTGGTGAATTATCCTAGTTTTTAGGTCATTAGGAAGTTCTTTTGAGGTTCCCATGTTGTTACTTTCTGGTTCACAATAAGCACAACTAGCAATCAGCTCACTTAAATATACTTTTTCATGATTGGTTGGACCTGTGTTAGGATTGTTAAGGCTCACTGAGTCACTCATATAAATTGTGTGTTGTAATCAGCATTAAGTGACTACAGGTTTTAAAAGTCCACACAAAAGAGAGGGTGCCCAAACTTTTGCACAGCCTACTTTTCAGTTTCAATGTAATTTCACACATTTCAATGCTGCTACACTATGGTTTTCTGTCTAAAACACATGACATTATCTAGCTTTCTCAAGTCAAATTATTTAATATTTAAAAAGTGAGATTAATTTAATGTGAGACATATTACATTCATATATGCACCTATTTTAAGCCGACAGAAAGCAGATTGATATTTTACTTGTGTAGCGAATCTGGGCCAAAATCTAGTTGTGATGATGCTAACACTTTACATGTAACTGGTTGTGTCTAACAATTTTGCATCTTCTCAAACACATTTATTCTTCCACACTGTACAGGTACATGTTTCCTGCATGTATAAAGCGGTCGTGGAACAAATTATTCTACTCCGCCAATCACCTTATATAAGACAAACTAAACATTTAAAATAGTTACTGCAGGTTGAAGGAAAGTAGTGAAGTAACAGTACTAGTAAAGCACTAGAAATGTATTCTAATAAAAGAAGCACACATTTTTAAAACTACTACAGAAAAAACTGAACTACAAATACTTGAATTACTGTAATTGAGTTGTTTTTGTTTTGCTTTGACAGTTTGCATTAAATAAAGTGCTGTATCAATAAAATTTATTGTTAAAACAGAGACTTTATATGTTGCCATAAGAAGCAGTTGTAGCTCCAATCTGGATCCGTCCCTGAAGAACTGGTTCTCCATTTCTGTCAATTAGTAAAGTTTTGGTTTCTTGCCGCTGTCACCTTTAGCTTGCTTATTTGGGGTTGGTCTCGGAAGTTCAAACCTTCGTGAAAAAATAAGTCCAGTATTATAGAATAAACCTAAGATCAAAACCATTTGTTCTTCATTTATTTATTTCGTATTAGCGCCCTACAGCCACTTAACTTCTACCTACATTTAGCATGTCCAGAAGTCAGTTAGGACGGAGAAAACAATGCGCTAATCAGGACGCAGAACATAATGCGCTGTAGAAAAAAAGCATGTCAACTTGCACGGAAAAAAATCTGCGAAACTGTGAGACCGCAAAAAGTGAAACGTGTTATATCCATGGACCACTGTATTACATAAAATATGTATCTTGCAAAACCTGTTTTGGCCTAAAATTGACAGAAAATTCAAGCACGATACTGTATCTCAAGAAATTATGTTCCAAATTTGAAGTTGATATCTCCAAAAAAAAGAGCTTTCAGTAATATCTTGTTTGGCCGCAGTACCAAACATGACCATCAGATTGCATAAAGTTTCTATTGGCGACCATACAAGAGATCCATATTTATCCTGAGTGTTGTCTACAGTACCATGTGATCTTGTTTGAATTTATAATTTTCTTCTTCTTTTTTTAATTGTTATTATGCAAAGAGGTACACAAATGACATGGAATCAAATATAAATGGAAAGCAAAGAAAAACAACATAAAAACAGTCAGATACAATATTTGTAAAGTAGATCTAAAATTCTAAAGGCAGGACAGGGACAGTTAATGTTTTCAAGCTGCTGTTGATGTCATTTGGATTGTATAAAGCACGATGGAAATAAAAAATGACTTGACTGTACTGCTAAAGCAGAGGTTTGCATCCAGATCACGTTGATGATATGTGAAGTGAGAGCGCTTTCTCTTAGAGTTGTGGCAAATGAACTTCTATCAGCTGCTACAATAACGGCTGCTCCATTCCTACATTAAATAGAGTTTTATTCTTTGTGTGTCTTACGGTTAGTGTTCGATCGATACTAAGATTTTGGCTTGAGTATCAGCACAGCCTTCGGTATCTCAATATCAATAGTAAATCAATATCTCAGGCAACAAGTAAACAGCTTCAGGCAACAGATGAACATGGGGAAGAATGAATGTCAAAAATTTTCTATTTAGTCTCCATTTATTCTCCTTTCAGACTCATCATTAGTTCAACGTTTTTTATATAAGATAACAACAGCAGAACTATATATGATAAATACAAAGCATTTTTGTATAAATTAATTAGATTAATAAAGTAATCCATCAATGATATACAGTAGTCAACATTTGAAGTGAAGTTTTTCAAAATTGTCCCAAGACTTTTATGAAAAGTTTTGATCCACTTCAGATATTGCCTACTGTAGTTATGCAATCTCTATATAATAAACTGGAAATTATATATATTAACAAAATAACTAATATCCATTTGTTTAGGCTTATTGATTAAATATGTAAACAAAAAATAGAAAGTTAAAATGTTAAAAACGCTCATTTTAAATGAAAATGCAACTTTTTTCCACAATATTGGGTGATTTTTAATAATATGACCACACTAAAA